>JAAALK010000080.1:65793433-66278416 GCA_019279435.1 Zizania palustris | reverse complement strand
ATCTACCCAGAGTAAGTATATAAGTCAAACATCTTATCAACCTTGCTGTTTATCACCGGAGCTTCATATCCTGTGGAGGGTTCCTTCGGATTGTAAGTCGAAGCTCCCTTCGGCTTAACGACTCCACCACCTTCGGGCATAAGCTTATTAGCTCCGAAGCTGATAAGTTATCTTGAACTGTTAATCTCTAAGTCCTGAAAGTGAAGCATTTTCCCCCAACAATAGCCCCTAGAATACACTTCTCCGAATTTAACCTGTATAGAAGGGAAGCAGTATACGCAAGGAATATTTTCATATTCTGAGACTTAGAGAAGTTTGAACACATTACAGTTATTCGAAGGGTCTTTGACCCCGAAGCACCTGAACAACGGCTTCCAACCCAAAAAAGTCGTGCGACCGCTTCGTGGGAAAGAGAACCGTTGCGAAGTCCAAACGTTGTGAAGAGTAGTTTATTTGGAGCCGTTATTATACAAGTAGTCGTTATGCTCTTGAAAATTAACGGTCGAAATCTATTATGTAGATTAACGGATACTTCACAAGCGAAGTAACAAGGATTACCACTATTCCAAAGTGGCCGGCGGAGGGCTTCCAGGCAAACCCACAAAGAGGTACAAAAAGTAAAGGTAAATAAAGGTGATTAAAGCTAGGGCTTTGTGTTTTATTTGTGTTGGGAGGGCTTCTAAGCTGGCATCGCCTCTCTATTTATAGGGGCTAAACTTCTGATCTAATCTGCTATAATTCAGCCAGATCGGGATAAAACTTAGCTGAAATTGTATCCAACTCTATATCTGCCGAAGTGGGCTTTGGCCAGGCCCATCGAAGCCTGGTCCTCGGGCCGAAGCTTCGATGGCATGGGCCTCCGAAGGCTTCCTGGCCGAAGGCCGTGGGCTGGTTTGAAGCTTTCGGAGCCCATAGCCCAATGGACCTTCGACCCTATAGGGCTTTGGCCTGACCCCGGACATGTGTATTTTTGACCCAAATTAACAAAATTGATATTTTGACAATCTTAGCCATTGATGCCATTTTTTGCTATCAACAATGCTTAAATCTATTTGAATCATCCTAGTAATTTCCACATTTTATGATTATGAGATATGTCAAATGGATGTCAAGGTGGCTTTCCTGAATGGAAACCTAAGTTAGGATGTGTACATGACACAGCCTGAAGGTCTGGACTATAAGGAAAATGTTGGGAATGTTTGTAAGTTGCAGAAGTCCATTTATGGGTTGAAGCAAGTTTCTCAGAGTTGGAATCTTCGCTTTAATGAGGCAGTCAATGGGTTTGGCCTCATCAACAACGAAGAAGAGCCTAGTGTTTACAAGAAGGCTACTGCGAGCTCACTAGTGTTTCTGGTCTTGTATGTGGATGATATATTATTCATCGTGTTGATAGAAAAAATGACATTAATGGTTAAAATTATCAAAATATCACTTTTTGTAATTTTACCAAAAATATGTTGAGACCTGGCACAAGCCGGTCCGACCGGCTATGTAGGCCCTGTCAGACCGGCCCAACCCGAGTCTGACTCAAAATGGCTGATTTCGGGGTATTTTTATCCCTAATTAATTTTGGATGACTTGGAACCCGTGTCTAACTCAGATTAGATCCCAGGAACTCATGACCAACCTCTATAAATAGAGGCAAGGCCGATTCAAGGAAGCCCCCTCCTCCAAAACCCTAATAGATCCAATCTATCATCTACCTTGAATCTCATTTACTTTCATTGCCCTAGGTTTAGTTTAGCACGTATATCTTTGCTGGTTTGCGTAGTAATCCATCCATCCGCTGCATCGTAATCACGGTAAGTCCTTGCTGGTTCGCTCGTGAATCGTCCGTTTCATCCACATAATAGATTTCTATCTGTTTTATTGGTTTCTATTGGTGATTCGGTCTCCTAGTCGAATTACTTTGATCTTTTAGTATTTTTTGCAGTGTTTCATCACTCCCATCTTCCACAAGAATTTTGGTTGCCATCCATCCACGGGAAGACGTTGTCGGAGCCCTAGAGATCACTTCCCAAGGATTGTCAGTCTGACCGGCCGTGTTGCCTCGGTTCATCTGGCCTGTGTCGTGCTAACACCTAACGCGCCGACATGCCGTAGTCCGACCGGTAGCCTATGGCCGGTCTGACCAGGCCTTGCAGGGGACCCCGGGAACACTTCACACCCGAGTGCCCCTGAAACGTTCGACCACCTACGGTCCGACTATAGGTACCACTTTGGTCCGACCGGCCGAAGGTACTCTTCGGCACATACTTCGTAGCTTAGGCCGAAGCACCCTTCGATCCATCCTTCGCACCGCTGGTGCAACCAGTGGCATAGCATAGGTCTGACCGGACCCCCCCAACCGGTATGACTGCCCATTAGGCTTTTGTCTAACCAGCCTCGTTCTGGCCGGTTCAGTTGAATTAGGTTTTTATTATTTTTAGTTATTTACCTACACTTCGGTTAATTGAAAAATTTTAGATTCATATTATTTGATTGCTTGGACACTCCGTTATCCCCTTACCACTGTTTAACGATTGCTAGAATGCGACATCAACATCTCTTGACGTTTTTGGATCATTGAACCAGCCCAAGTGAGGGGGCACGTTTTCGTGTCAACACACTTTTTGGCAACTCCACTGGGGAAAGACATGCCAAGCACATCTACATCGGTGATGGGTACGCCTACTACCTCTAAATCAACGAGACCCTTCACGCCGATGGATCCAGTGGGGAGCTCAGAGATTGACGATGGCAACATCATTGTACCCACCATTGATGACCTCTCCGAGAAGGATAGGTCAGAACACAAGGCTAGGACAAGGGAGCTACACACCATTTTTCTTGGACGCTTCACCAAGACCGATGGTGTCTTCGTCAAGCACGACAGAGACATCCCCGATCTCGCTAGAGCTAAGGTAACACCATCGTCTCCTCGAATGTCCTCCTAAGAACTCGAGCAAAAGATAGCCAGCACCGTTGACAAGGCCATTAGTGCTACCATTGGGAACTGCGTAGAGGCCACAATTGACTCAAAATTGGACACGAAATTCGACACAAAGATGTAGGCAATGTTTAGGAGATTCATTTTTTCTGAGGTCGTTTCCCCAACTCCAATAGCTAGTGTACCTGGTCATTGCATATATAGTAGAACTGACGGGAGTACCGGAAAGGTTGTCACGTCTTCGGCTGCACCATCCATGGCTGAAGCCCTTCATGACCCTATCACACTACAACAAAACAGGCAACTTCCGTCGGCCAAAGTCGACGAAAGTTAGCCCTTTCCCGACGGAAGAAGCTAATTTCCGTCAGCAAAAGGCTAACTTCCGTCGGCATTTGGCCGACGGAAGCGGGTAGATGGAAGTACCGACGGAAGTTAGCTAACTTCCGTCGGCCAAACCTAGCCGACGGAAGTTACCAGGAAATCGGTAACTTCCCTCGGCCAAATCCTAGCCAAAGAAAATTATTTTTTTTCTTTTTTCTTTTTTCTTTTTTCTGTCGACAGGCCAATAACTTCCATCGGCTAATGTTGGCCGACGGAAGTTAACTAAAAAATCAAAAAAAAAGAAAATTTGCAAAATGACTACCGAGCAAAAGTTTCAGAAAAATATGCTGCATGTACAAGTGTATGGTACAATCAAATCATTCAGCCAAAAGCATAAAAACTAACATCCATATGAAAACTGGAGCTAATGTGAGGTTAAGGATCCAAATCATCGCATGAGTTTCTGTCAGCAATATGGCTGAAAGGTAATGTAATGAAACAACAATAGAAGACAACTCAAGACCTAAATATTTGAATGCTCGGAGAGATGCAAGCACCAACTGAGGGCAAAGTAGATATAAAAATAGACAGTATTACTGTGATAGGTCATAGACTGGGCAGATGTTTGAGTATGTATTGATAAGATCCCAGAAGAAAATGCATTTGTGTTTGTTGGATTAAACTCAGAACCACCATAGCATAAAGTAACATAGTGGTGATCCAACTATTGCCTCAAAAACTACTACACAGAACACTGGTATGTTTTATCCATGAAGGTTGTAAAATGGAAAATGTAGCATATTTCTTTAAAGTTCTGGAGTGACTTCACTTTGTTAAGTGATTTCCACAAGGGACTGTGACAAGCACATACTATCCGATATCTAAAGACACATCACTGCCTTATGAAATCAAAAGGTTGGTTCTTCACAGAAAACTATATGAAAACCAACCAATTTGGCCATTTGAAGTTAGATTCAAGAGAAAGTGAGGACACACAGTCAGCAGTCACACATGAGCATGCTTAAAGGAGCACATGCCATGACCCAATTCTGCATAGTTATTGGATAAACCGATTTTTTTGTACATAACATGTTTATAGTTAGCATCCTCTACAGGTCCATAGATAACTTTCCAGTAAACAATTGCTTCTATAGGGTAAACAATTATATCCCCATTGATATGATAATGATACTATCCTAAACATGAAAGGCAATTATGTCACCCTGAACATATCAAGGAACCTAATATGACAAACCAACTTTATCTAAGGCGCGGAAACAATTTATGTGCAAGAGAACTATCAACTTATCTAACATGGTAACCATACACATCAACAGAAAATGAAAAACCATGTTGACGACAAAATAGAAACTGAAAGATACACTCATACACCTGATGCACTCTCTCTACTGCCTTTTTGAACCCCACTAACTATATGCACAGCATGAACGACAAGTTGCCTACAATAATTTCAGGAGCATGCATAAGAACCATATCCAAGTTGGAAAAAACATCAAAAGAGGAGCTGGACCTTGAGGCTGCCACTGCAAGCACAAGGCTACTCAAGGTTCTTGACGCTATCCTCGTCCTGGCATATGCGGCACTCTTCTGCCTGGATGAGTGGCTCATCCTCCCCACCACCCTCCCCAACCGTATCAACGTCCGTGGAGGCGGCGGAGGCGGCGGGAGGCCGGGGAGGCGGCGGAGGCCGTGGAGGCGGCGGAGGCCGTGGAGGTGGGCGGAGGCAGCGGGAGGCCGTGGAGGTGGGCGGAGGCGGCGGGAGGCCGTGGAGGTGGGCGGAGGCGGCGGGAGGCCATGGAGGCGGCGGAGGCGGCGGAGGCCGTGGAGGTGGGCGGAGGCCGTGGGAGGCCGTGGAGGCGGCGGAGGCGGCGGGAGGCCAGGGAGGCGGGCGGAGGCAGCGGAGGCCGTGGAGGCGACGGAGGCGGGCGGAGGCGGCGGAGGCCATGGAGGCGGTGGAGGCGGGCGGAGGCGGCGGGCGTAGTCGCGCAGAGGCGGCGGCGGGGAAGAAAGAGAAGGGAAAACCTAGGGTTAAAACAAGGCATGGGCTGAGAAAAAGAGGCGCGGCCTTCGAAAAAAAAGCGCGTGTACTTAACTTCCGTCGGCCACATCTAAAGCCGACGAAAGTTAATTTTAACTTCCGTCGGCTTTTATGCTGGCCGACGGAAATTAAGGGATTTATACCGCGCAGGGAAAAATGCCTCTATCTTCCGTCGGCCACTGTGAAAATCCGACAAAAGTTAGCTTAACTTCCGTCGGCTCCTTTAGGCCGACGAAAGTTAGCTAACTTCCGTCGGATTTTCGAAAAGCCGACGGAAGATAAAATAGCCGACGAAAACTTTCTGTTTTCTTGTAGTGTCAGTCAAACCGGCCCTTGGGCCGGTCAGACCGGCATTTGTCAGAATCAGCAGACGGCAACAGTTGGTCTGAGCAACCATAAGGCCGGTATGACCAACCATTATGCCTTCGGTTAGACCGGCCCTATGGCTAGTCAAACCACCCCTACCACATTTTCTGCACCACCACCGCCTGCGTCTGCACTAGCTCTCCCCGCGCTGCCCGCACCTCCTGCTCCAGCACACCCGCATAGACCCTATCATGTCCCGTATCATGAGCCGCCACGAGAGGAGGAACCGCATGGATGACACCATGATATACCACAAGGTGTCGCGCACCCACACAAGAGACGCGCACAGACAGGAGGCCTAGATGACCTTGAAGAGCGGATTCACGCACTATTTTGAGAGGTCGCGGGTTGGACACCTAGAGGATGGGGTAGGGTTTATCAAAATATGTACCCTTGTTACTTCGATACCATCCCGTACCCGTAGAGCTTTAGGGTGCTCGAGTTTACAAAATTTGATGATGAAGGTACTAAAACAATCCTAGAGAACATAGGTCAGATGCTTTGAAGCTTAGATTGTTTTCTCTATCGCTTTCCGGCACCACTTTCACTTGGTTTTCGGCATTACCGCTGAACTCCGTTTAGACTTGGGCCTAGTTGGAGCAGACGTTCCATTACTATTTTTATACTGGGGAGACCGAGCTTAGACTTTCGCACTTGACATCGATTAGACAGAAGGCTAACGAGAGTGTTGCTGAGTACATGAAGTATTTTAGGGACACTAGAAACCGATATTTTACTTTGAACATTTCTTATACAGACTTGGTCGACCTAGCTTTTAATGTCTCCACTCTGAACATAAGGAGAAACTAGATGGCTAGGATTTATTCGATGTTAGTCAAGTGCTACAAAAGGCTCTGGTTCAGGAAAGCTGAGCCAAAAGTAGAAAATGCACCAAGACATTTAACAAGCATAAGGGCGAGGTGCACGTCATGGAGCACTGCGATGACTCCTCATCGGAGAATGAAGATGACTCGGCCGATATGTACACCGCAGAGTGGACTTTGTCTAGTAAGGCCAAGCCCATCACTTGCACAAAGTTACGGCAGTCTCCTACCAATAGTTGGCCCAGCAAGGTGAAGTATTCTTTTGATATGACCAAGTGCGATAAGATATTTGATTTTTTGTAGAAGAACAAACTTATCAAGTCACCGAACGGCCACATAATTCTGACTGCTGATGACTTGAAGAAACGAGCTTATTTTAAGTGGCATGATTCGTATTCCCATTATACTAATGATTGGAATGTTTTTCGTCGGCAGGTTCAATCGTCCATAGAAGAAGGGCGGTTGAAAATGGATACAAGCCCCAAGATGAAGCTCGACCAGGACCCTTTCCCCATGAACACTATTGATCTCGATGGGAAGAAGGTGTTGATTCAGCCCGAGCAGGCCGAGTCCGCTAAGGTAAACGAGGTCATGATCGGGGAATCTCGCCTACACACGCTCATGCTAAAGAACCCTGAGGTAGGGTGTGGAAAGAGAACACCAAAAAATCATCTTCAGCTGTGAATCAGAAGAAGTCGGAGGTGACATATGACATGCTGCTCTAGAAGCACCAGAAGAGGGCCAAGAAGGCGAGCACTCGGCTAGGACCTCCAGCGAGGCTGGGACCCCCTCTGAAGAGTGGGTTCATACCACGATGGCCGAGGCCATTGGAGCCACCTTTCCCTCCGCCACCGTATCATCTGTCGTTGGCGCAGTGACCACCTTTGTACTTTCTGCCTCCTGGGTACCCTACACCATATTACATGCCCCATTCGTGCCATCCAGATTTTATAACATGCATGGTCAAATGGGCGCTCCGAGGGGCGATGTCCTCTCTAGACTATCCGTCGCACCACGATGGCGTCCTGGGGCGGTCTCTGAAGCTATCATCATCAAGGTGGGGTCCCAGGACGTCCCAATGCCTAAGGGGACCTCCACGAAGCAAGGCGAGGGTGAACCACTGAGGCATCCTAAGGAGGTAGCTGGTCAGACTGAAGCTTCAAGGCCGATTCGACCCACTGCACCGCTACGGTTCGACCGGCCTACAGTGGCCGGTCCGAGCAGCCCCTTCAGGTATCTAACACTATTCGGTCCGACTGACTCCCTATGGCCAGTCTAACTGACATAGCTCAGTCAGACCGACCCAATAAGGCTGGTCCGACCGACAGGAAGCAGGAGCAAAAACCCGCTAAGAGCGAAATTTCCGAGGCCGATTTGGGCAATTCCCATTCAGCCAAAAATTCCAGGAACAAAGTTGTGGCACTCGGCACCAAGCCGCAACCGTCGTGGGCACCACTAGGTATGACCAAGTGCAGAAGAGGTGGCTACAACATCAACAAGCCTAGGAGATGTGCGAGAAGAAGGCCAAGGACGAGAGAGACAACATGTTCAAGGAGATCCGTCCCCGACCAGTAGCGAGACGGGTATGGAAGCCGAAGCTGGTTGCTGTGGACAACCTAGCTTCCACTACGAGCAACAACGAGGATGATCTGATGGATGACGACTACACACCGATTTCTGAGGGGGCACCTCCTCAGGCGATGGACATAAAGGTCATCATGTTACCTGTTGAGTTTGCTCTTCCACGGGATGTGGCAGAGGTCCCTTAGTTGAGCATCAGCCCACAGGAGGCTATTTTTGAGAAGCCTGAGGATATGACTCTTCACCTCAAGGTTCTCTATGGCAAGGGGCACATCGACGGAAATCCGATCTCGAGGATGCTTGTAGATGGAGGCACCACCGTCAACCTGAGTCGTACTCTCTATTGAAGAAGCTCAGCAAGAATGAAGATGACTTGATAAGGACCAACCTGACGCTCAACGGCTTCAACGACGAGAGCTCCGAGGCCAAGGTGTACTTTCTTCGGAACTGACGGTGGGCAACAATGAAGAACTATAGTTGTGAACCTCAAAGGGTTTTCACAGATGGATATAGGATTTATACTGGTTCAGGCCTCCCCGAAGGGATAATAGCCCTACGTTCAGTCTACAGTGGATTTGACATAATTTTGCCTCCATGGATCCTGTCTATTACAAGGGCATGGCCCTGCTATTATAGGCGCGCATGCCAAAGGAAAAGTCCTAAATGCCCTCTATAGGCCATTGACCTTATAGGGGGCAAAAAGGGAAAAATACTAGGCTACTGTACATGCAACTTACAACTTTACATATATGTTAGATAAACGTCACTTTTGAGCAACTAAATGCCATACCAGGGGCGGGGGGCCCCCAGTATGGCTTTACACTGTAACAGAGTTGAGATATTTCTTCTAGTTCGGAGTGGTGGCCAAAGCTCATCGGGCGGAGACTGCGGCAAAGGCTCTGGAGGGCACTTCGAGGTGAACTCCGAAGTGCACTCCGAGCTGACTTCCGGAGGCTTAGCTTCAAAAAGGACCGTAGGGGGTCCGGAGATTGGCTTTAGAGAGCTCTGAAGGGAGCCCGGAGGCTTGACTCTAGAGGAATTCGAAGAGAGCCCAGAGGCTTAACCTAGTTGTGGCCTGGAAATGGCTTCGGCAGGAGGGATCTGCATTGTCTTCATGCTTCGGCGGTGTCAGGCTCTGGGCCCGAGGCCTTCGGAAGCTGACGTCATTTGGCCCCTGTTTAATGGAAAACTTATTCCCCCAATAGTAGCCCCTCGCCCGTAGCCCTTCCGAGCGAAGGGGTGCATGCGCGTTTGGACAAATGACTTTAGTAAAAGGTAACTTTGGAGAAGATAGGCCTTTGGAGCTCGGACCAAAGGGTGGCTTCGACTTGCGCAGTTAATAAATGCCTGCTCAGATTGATAGGGTGACCTCGGGGAGACCAAGGGACCCCGCAACGGTTATAAAACTGACCGTTGCAGCGCGGGGGCACAATGGTTTGCTTCAACTTCACCTCAGGCCCACCTGTCATAGACTGTGGAGGCCGAGGTGGCTAGTGAAAAAATGCTTCGGTGCGGGAACCGTGGGGGGTTTTACCGCCTATAAAAAGGGGTTTACCGCACCACGGCTTCGCCACGCTTTCATTTGCTTCCTGCTTCAACCTTTAGCACCCTTCGTTCTCTTTATCCACCTTTATCTTCACGTGAAGCTGGCTTCACAGCTTCTCAGCGCCCTTCATGCCGAAGTCTTGCAAGATGCCAAAGAAGGCTGCGACGAAGAAGGCCCTTGCTCTGGGCGCGAGTTCTAGCTCCGTCCAGGCGCAGGCGGCGACGGCAATGACGAAGCCTGCAGTGAGGCACGTGGGGCCGAGGGACCTTCGGTCACCATTGGACAATTTCGAGCAGACGCTAGAGATGAGGGCTTCGGCTTCGATGGAGGATTCAGTGCGAAGACTCTACGAGGGGAGGATTTCTGGAGGGATCCAGCTTCGGGTGCCTGAGGAGTTGGAGATCATCCCGAGGCCTCGGGCAGACGAGGTCGTGCTATTTGAAGCATTCTTCGAGGTCGGCCTCGGACTGCCAGTAGTGGACATACTGAGCGAAGTGTTGAAGGCATATAACTTCGAGCTTCCTCATCTGTCTCTGAATGTCGTGGCGAGGCTAGCGATTTTTTGAATGGTCCATGAGGGCCGAAGGTTGCGAGGGGCGCATAGACATCTTCGTCACCCTCCACGATGCGAACTGCTAGCCGAAGTGGAGGGAGGGGGCAGACCTCATCAAGAGGGCCTTGGCCTTTGAGAGCGCCAACTTCCAGCTCTGGAAGGAGTACCAAGATAACGTCCCAGCGAGGGCTGTGAATAACAAGTGGTTCTTGAAGTGGAACCAGGAGTGGTTCTACGCTTCGGTGGGCGCGGACTCCCCAGTTTGGAGTACCAACATGCTCATCTCCTACCGACGCAAAGGCGTGGTGATGACGAGCCCCGACATCCTCCGGTCGAGGATACTTCTTCTACGGAGGGTGGCTTCGAGATTGAGCATGAGGGACCTAATGGAAGAGTTCATCACCCTTCGGCTCAGCCCCCTCATGCTCTCTTGGTCGGAGGGACCGAGCGAGGTGTCGGCGGAGCGCCTTTGTAAGACTTCGATTTTCTTTATCTTCATACTTCGTAGAATCAACTTGTGCTGACTTCAAATTTTGATGAAGCTGCTCACGATGTACAGCCCCTGGAGGAGGCAATCATATCTATAGAACGCGTTATTGGGGCTCTGACGCCTAAGGAGAAATCTCGAAGGCTTGCACTAGTGGGGTCTTGGGAGTTCTGGAACTGAGTGTGGACCTGGCTCGGCGTCGAGGGGGTCCAAGCGCTTCTAGACTTCACCAGCTCAACACCTTCGGCGAGCGGCTCCAAGAGGAAAAGGGTGGATGACGAGGAACCCGAAGCCTCGAGGGTTCACTCGGAGCTCCCAGTGGATGAAGCCCCTGCTGTGGCAGAGAAACCGGCTGCGAGCCTTGGTGTTGAGGCAAAGCCAGCAGATGCTCTGGTGGTGACAACCAAAGTGGTGGCACCAGAGACTGTGATGGCGACCGAAGTGGCAGCGGCAGAGGCTGCAATGGTGACTCCTTCGAGCGCGGGGGCTAGGGTTCAACTCGTGCAGCGAAGGAATTAGGGAGCACACATCGCTCATACCTCCTTCGTGGACATTTCTTCAGATGAAGGTAAACACTTGATCGCCCTTCTCTTTACATTCATGTATATTGACTTGTACTTTTCTACAGATGTTGATGGTGGCATGAGGCCTATCATGCTGAGGACCACGGGGACCTCCGATAGCAGCGGGAGCAGCAGCAGCAGCTTGGAGTCCGAGAGCACTTCGTCCGAAGAGGACGAGGGGGACAACCGCGGCGAAGGGGTCCTTTAGGAGCAGGCCGAAGAGCTTGTCGACGTAGTGGACCGGAGCTCGGCTACACTGGAGCCTGCGCTGGAGGAGCCCGTGATGGAGATGGTTCGGCCTCTGCTACTGAGGGGACCCGTGATGGAGGTAGCCATTCATGTGTTCCACGAAGGTTGCGTTGCTATAGGGGAAGGGGGCTTGGTGGCACAACTTAGCCGCTCGAGCCCCTTTGACCTCTTCGTAAATGCTCATGAAGCCATCATCTAGGTGAGTGAAGCTTCACACGATCTTCGAGTCACACTTGCTTTTTTACTCAATACTTAAGATTTTCTTGAACCTTTTCAGGCCTTCACACTAAATGCTGCAGCAGCAGTCTCTGCGAATCATCGGATGGCCCATTTGTCGGAGGAGAGGGACAGCCTTCGGCACCAGGATTCAAAGTAGGCCGAGAGGCGAAGGCAGACTGAAGCAGTGGCAGAGGCAGCAAGGTCCGATGCAGTCAAGGCGAGGGAAGCCTTGGCCTCGGAGACAGAAAAGCTTTGAGAGGCACTTCGGGCTTCGGAGGACGCCAGAGCAAAACTAGCGGCAGAGTGCTTTGAACTTCGCACAGCCAGAGACAGCCTGGAGAACTTCATGATCCGAGGGGTCGACGAGGCCACCTCAAACTTGACCTCAGTCCTCGAGCAATTGGGGACTGAGTGCCAAGCCCTAGACTTCAACCCTCTAGATCCAATCGGGGACTGCCTCACATTCCTGCAGACGGCTGCTATGATGGCAGAGACGTCGATGAAAGGCTTCGCGCTGATGGCGGGCCGAGTGGCTAGCCAGGGAGTTCTGCAGATGCTCCACGACGTGGGGTGCAACCACCTCGAGATGGAACCTCGGTCACGCCGGTGGCCCTCGGAGGCCAGCACTTGGTTTTTCCACCCCCAGATGTCCGCAGAGCATGCCGCCGGCTTCAAGAACCTTGGAAGGCCCAAGGTTGCGAAGTAGTCCTCAACCTTCAACGGCTCTCCCGCCTTCGCTGAGCCAGGGCACAAGTCTCGCCAGCTCAGCCTTCGACGTCAAAGCCTCCGCCTCCAAAGGTGTAGACCTCCTTAGGCTCTGTGTAACTTGTAGTTGTAGGCTTGTAAACAATTTATCATCTTATTAATAGAAATGCGAGGGTACTTTATACCTGCCTAGGCTTAGCCTTCGGATGTTGAGTTCGAAGTACTTGAGGACTCTCCAGAGCTTCTACAGCTTTGGGTGGTGCTCGAAGTAGCTAGGTCCAAAGGCCCCCTTGGTTCAACCTTCCGAGGGGTCCTAGGGGCGAAGCCATTCCCGAAGTAGCCCAGGAGCTGCTGGCTGCCATGATGACAGAGCCTCTTCAGAGTTCTTCACCTTCGCCGGACTTAAGCTGTTTCGATGTAGGGTTAAGCGGCGAGGGGATGCAGCCTTTGGGTATGGTATTAATAGGCGACGAAGCCCTAGACTTCTCTTCCTTCGATGCGGCACCGCCTATGTCCCAGACTTGAACAAACCTACAAGGCGAAAGGTGAGGTCTGCGAGCTTTAGAGCATGGACGATCTAGCCGCGGGAGATCAGGCTCGGACGGGGCTTCATCTAGCCGAGGGGGGCCTGCCTGGAAGAAGAGAAAGCGAGGGTCGAACATGTCGAGGCCTCGAGCTCGCTTTTTTCTAGGCTTAGATACAGACTACTCGTAATTTTGTTTTCGAAGTGTATTTGTAACATACTTCATTATTATCATTCAATGAATGAGATTTATTATATTCGCATTTCATTCGCACACTTCGCATACATACCTCGGTCCCCCTTGAACATGGTGGTTAGGGACTTAGTCGCTGCCGGTGCGAGCAATAAAAAATGCGATGGGGTGCGCCTTTGGCGGCTTCGGATGCTTATATCGTGTCAGTCGAAGGCCTCTTTTGGGCTTCGAATGCATTAATTTGAAGCGAAGAAAGGCTTCAGCGTACTAAAATTAAGCGAAGCATGCTTCAGCATTCTTGGACTTGGATAATATGCACGAGCGAGGCTTTGAAGCACACTTAGATTTTAGGTGAAGCATGACTTTGGTATTCTTAAATCTTAGATTAGATTACATCACAAAAAGCTAGGCCTCGGTGCGTATTCAGATAGCGAAGCAAGGCTTCTTTTGCTTGATCCTATAATAAATGAAAGGAATATGTGGTGTGGATTCACCAAACCTGCGATGGGTTGAGCCACCTTCGACTCTGGGCCACCTACAACCCTAGGCCACCTTCGACCCTGGGATGCATTATGCCGGAGCCTAGAATCCCAGACTCGTCAAGCCGTCGCCCGGAAGTCCTGGACACCTTGAGTCATCACTCGAGGGAGTCCTACAGCCCACTACTACAGCCTACAAGACATTGCCGACAGTGTTCTTCGTCGTCGATGTGCAAGGTAACTACAGTGTGCTACTTAGGCGTGATTGGATTCACAAAAATTGTTGTATTCCATATGCTTTCCACCAGTGCCTAATGTAGTGGGATAGCGATGATGTGGAGGTTGTATCAGCTGATACTTTGGCCCAAGTAGTGTTGGCCAATGTATCTATCAACGTCGTCCATGATAAGGTATAGTGTCTATCAGATAGAGATCTCTCTGATTATGACTTCATTAGCGTGTCCGGGGGACGTTTTGTACCCGTGTCTGTGAAGACGGCTGGTGTAGCGTGGCTATTTCTAAACTAGTAGTCATGTCTAGTAAGAGTAATCTTGATTGGTTGAAGTCTCGTGTGGAGCAATATCAGTCTTCTAGAGATGGTATTGCTGAAGCCATTGAAGATTTTAGCGAAGTAGAAAAGTTAGGTCAAGGTTTTGCATCGGCCGATCCTCTAGAAGAGGTCGATATAGGCAATGGTAGCATTCCAAGGCCGACTTTTGTAAACAAAAATTTACAAGATAGCGAGAAGGTCGAAGTAATAAAGCTGCTTCGGTCGTATGTTGATTGTTTCGCATAGGAGTATAGTGAGATGCTCGGACTAAGCCGTGAGCTCGTAGAGCATTGGCTTCCTATCAAACCAGGTTTAGGCCTTATAAACAACCCCCTCGTCGCTTTAATTCGGCCGTGTATGACCATGTTAAAGAGGAGATAGAATGATAACAAAAGACTGAATTTATTAGGCAATGCAGGTATGCTGAATGGGTTGCTAACATTGTGCCTGTATAGAAGAAAGGGAGCGGAAAAATATGAGTTTGTATTGATTTTAGGGATCTGAACAAGGCCACTCCGAAGGACGAGTATCCCATGCCGATAGCCTACATGCTTAACAATGATGCCTCGGGACACAAGGTACTAAGTTTTCTTGATGGCAACGCTGGTTATAATCAAATCTTTATGGCCGAAGAGGATGTCTACAAGACATCCTTTCGATGCCCTGGTTTTGTTGGCTTTTTTGAATTGGTTGTTATGACTTTTGGTTTAAAGAATGCTAGTGCTACATATCAACGTGCTATGAACTTGATCTTTCATGACTTGCTAGTTGTTATGCTAGAGGTCTATATAGACGATGTTGTAGTCAAATCAGATGCTATGGGGAACCATCTAGCCGATTTGAGAGTTGCTTTTGATAGGATGCGCCATTATGGCTTAAAAATGAACCCACTCAAGTATGTGTTTGGCCTGTCAGTGGGCAAGTTCTTATGATTCATGATTCACGAAAGAAGTATCGAGATTGATCCTAAGATACTAGAAAAGATTAAAGAACTTTGAAGCACCGACATGCAAGAGAGATGTCCAAAAGTTGCATGGCAAGATGAATTATTTGTGTCGCTTTATATCTAACATATCTGGTAAAATTGATGCTTTTGTCCCATACTCCGGCTAAAGAACGAGGTCGAGTTCATTTGGGGGGCAAGTCAGCAACACGCCTTTGAGACGATCAAAGAGTGCTCGTCGTCACTGCTTGTGGTAAGAGCACCAAAACCCGAGATTCTATTTTGGTTGTACATTGCTATGGAAGAATGCGTGATAGGAGTCGTGCTAACTCAAGAGGTGGAGGGAAAAGAGTGCATCATCACATTCTTAAGTTGTCGCTTGATGGACGTCGATACAAGGTACGTGTTTGTGGACGCTTGTGTTTATCACTTTATTATGCATGTACCAAATTACGTCACTATCTTCTCCCAAGCACATGTATTGTTGCCTGTCAAACCGATGTCATAAAGTACATGTTATAGAAGCCAATTCTAAGTGGTAGAATCGGAAAGTGGGCTTATGCTTTGATTGAATATGATTTGGCTTATGAACCTTTGAGAGCTATGAAAGGCCAAATTGTCGCTAATTTTATAGTTGATCATCATGTAGACATCAATTGGAGTAGCGATGTTGCTCTAATTGAGGTAGTGCCATGGAAACTTTATTTTGATGGTTCAGCTTGCAAGAGTGGCTAAGGTATTGGAGTGGTTCTCATGTCACCTAATGATATGCGCTTAGAGACCTCGACCAGTTTAGAATTTCCTTCTACTAATAATCAAGCTAAATATGAAGCTTTATTCCTAGGACTTGAATTGCTAGATTCCATGGGTGTCAAACATGTTCATGTATATGGTGATTCTCTGTTAGTTATGCAACAAATAGCTAGAATTGCTCAATGTTTTAATAGTTTTATAAATAGCTAGATGGATAGATGTTTAGACATAATTGCTACTTTTCATGACTTCAAAATTTCTCACATGTCTAAAGAAGCGAATTAAAATGTCAAATGATTTGGCTTAGCAAGCATCTGGCTATCAAGTCAAGAAAGGTAATTTTTTGTACAAGGGAGGCCGATGCTAGAGATCTCTACATCAGCCGAAGCTAAGAGCATCAAACCAACGCTCCACGCACCAAACCCTCCAAGCCGAAACCCTTCGCTCGCAGAAGGGTGCTGCGAGCCGGAGCCCCTGTGCTGGAGCCCTTCATCCACTAGAGGGCTCTGTGCTCTAGACCCCTTAGGCCAAAGCCCTCCGAGCATTGGGGGCCTTTGCACGCCAGACCCCTCGGTTGAAGGGCTTTGGTCCGATCGGCTCCGCACTGTCGATCTTACCAACCCTCGACGGAAATGGGAAGGGCTCGGGAGGCACTTTGAAATGAATAAATTAGACGCCACTTCAGGAAAATAATTGGCAAACCCTCCGGGAGTCCATAAGGACGATTGGAGAATCCCAATCGTCCAATATTTGAATGATCCTAGTCAAAAGGTTGATCGGAAAGTTCGGTGACAAGTGTTCAAATTTGTGTTGCTTGACGAGGTGTTGTAATGCCAAACTATTGATGGAATACTTCTAAAGTTCTTGGATGCCGATCAATCTAGAGTGTCTATAGGAGAAGTTCATGAGGGACTTTATGGCACTCATCAGTCGGCCCAGAAAATAAGTTGGATGCTCAAAATAGTAGTTTTTTAATGGCCGACTATGACTGAGGATTGTTTTAAGTATTATGGAGGGTGTGAAGTATGTCAAAAGTTTGGTAATATTCAGCTGGCTCCCACATCACTATTGAACCCTATTATCAAACCATGGTTGTTCTAAGGTTGGTGCTTGGACTTCATTGGCCAAATTCATCCTCCCTCTTCAAAGGGTTATCGGTTCATGTTGATGGCAACAGATTATTTCACCAAGTGGACCGAGATCGTGCCTCTCAAGAACATGACTCACAATGAGGTAACTGATTTCTTCTTGAAGCACATTATACATAGACTCATTATTCCCCAAACTCTCACTACAGATCAAGGTACTTCATTTATTGCTAAAGAAGTGAGAGACTTTGCTGAATTTTATGGTATTAAGTTGATAAAGTCTTCACCATACTATGCTCGGGCCAATGGTCAGGCCGAGTCTAGTAATAAAACTGTAACTAAGCTCATTAAGAAGAAAATTGAAGAGTTTCCTAAAAGGTGGCATGAAGTGCTTTTTGAGGCATTATGGGCTTATAGAGTTGCAATGCATGGTGCTACCAAAGTTAGTCCATGTGAGTTAGTATATGGAGAAGAAGTCGTTCTACGAGTGGAGGTAGATCTTGGCTCATTAAGATTTCTTAAGCAAGAGTGCTTGTCGGTCGATGAATATGAAACTCTTTTGAAGGATAATTTGGAAGAAGTGATCGATAAGAGGTTAAGGGCTCTAGAGGCCATAGAAAAAGATAAGAGGAGAGTGGCTAGAGCCTACAACAAAAAAGTCAAAGAAAAATCGTTTCAAGATGGTGACTTGGTTTGGAAGACAATTTTGCCCTCATGCACTAAAAGCACCAAGTTTGGTAAAAGGTCACCCAGTTGGGAAGGTCCTTTTAATGTAGTTGAAATCACTCTAAGCAATGCATATTTATTAGAATCTCTACAAGGATAGTGATTTCGAAGAGCTTTGAATGGTAGGTTTTTGAAAAGGTATTTCCCAAGCGAGTGGCAAAGTTCTTGAAAGTGTCAAAAGGTTGGTATGGAGTAAATCGTCCTTAGCCCATTGTGCTTTTAGCTCTCTAAGTTTTCTAAAAGACAGGGGCATGTGTTGACAGCAAAAAATAGCGTTAATGGTCGAAATTGTCAAAATATCAATTTTGGTAATTTTGGGCCGAAAATATGCAATTCGTGGTACAGGCCGAAGCCCTGAAGTGTCGGAGGCCCATCAGCATGGAGCCTTAGTGGCCTTTCAGCGGCCTGCTTCGCAGGCTGGCTTCGGCCTGATTGGTTTGCTACGACAAGGCCTGCGAAGGCCCACTCCGACCAGCAGAGTCTGAATCAGATTAGCATAGCTCGACTGTTGTTGATCTCTTATCCAATCTTAACTATTTTAGCCGAACTCTCATAAAATTAGAATTAGAGATAAGGAGACTAGCCCCTATAAATATAGTGGTGAGGCCAATTCAAAAGCCCAACATAGATCAACACTTCAAACCCTGGTTTGAATCATACTTTTATTTTCATCTACTTTCCGCATTAGTTTAGTACTCCTTCGTGGGTTTGCGTTGGAAGCCCTCCATTGGCCACGCCGTAATTGTGGTAAGCCTTGTTGCTTTGCCTTTGAATCATCCGTTAATCTACGTAGCAGATTGCTATCACCTTGTTGGCTCGCTTGTGAACCATCCGTTAATCTACGTAACAGATTAATACCTTCGTTATATCTATTTTTCCTGACTGCTATACATGTTAATTCGCTCTCTAGGCCGAATTGGCACTTGATCTTCATGTTGCTGCAGGATTCACATTTGGAGCCCCCTTCGCCAAGGATTTTCGGAGCTAAGAAGCCACTTTCGGAGGTTACCGGAGCACCCTTCGGTAGGATTTCACTTTGTTCATCTTTGCCGGATCTGTCACGTTGTTGTCGGTTTGGTCAAGACTCGTGCGCCGGAGCCATTTCACATCAGGGTTGCTTCGCGCCGAAGTAACGGTGGAACGCTCCATATCGGACCTCATCCCGTCACAATGCTCCATAGTGGATCTCATCGCGCTAGAGGCTTCACGCCGAACCTTGTCGTTCGGAGGCGATTTCACGTCGCAATCTGTTTGGAGCCTGACTTTGGTCAGATCGATCTAAACGCCGAAGCTCACCTTTAGCGCATACTTTGCACCAAACACCGAAGGCCCCTTTCGTGACTCTTCGCAAGGTACACTCCGAACCAATTAGGCTTCATTCAGCCAATTGGGTTATTTTATCTATATATTTCGGCTAATTGGATTATTTCTATGTAATCTGATTACTTGGTGACTCCACCACCTTGCCACTATTAAGGGTAGTCAGAACGCGATGTCAGTGTTGTGTTATGCTTAGGCGCATATCCCTAAGTATCCACACACTTTTGGATCATCAAACTGGCCCAAGTGTGGTGGCACATTTTCATGTCAGCAGTGTTTTTAGAATGTTTATGTTTTATCACTTTACTATGCATGTACCAAACTCTGGCACTATCTTCTATTTGGCAGATGTATTGTCACTTTTCAAACTGATGTTATAAAGTACATGTTGCAAAAGCCAATTCTAAGTGGGTGGATCGGAAAGTGGGCTTACGCTTTGATTGAATACAATTTGGCTTATGAACCCCTAAAATCTATGAAAGGCCAAGTCATTGCGAATTTTATAGTTGATCACCATGTAGATGTCAATTGGAGTAGTGATACTGCTTTGATTGAAATAATACCATGGAAACTTTACTTTGATGGTTCGACCTGCAAAAGTGGCCAAGGTGTTAGAGTTGTGCTCATATCACATAGTGCTATGAGTTTCGAGACCTCGACTCGATTAGAATTTCCTTGCACTAATAATCAAGTCGAATACGAAGATTTGTTGCCAGGACTTGAATTGTTAAGCTCTATGGGTATTAAATATGTTCATGCATATGGTGATTCACTATTGGTAGTTCAACAAGTAGCTAAACTTGCTCAATGTTTCAATGGTTTGCTAAATAGCTACGTGGATAAATGTCTAGACATATGTCTAGAGAAGCCAACTCAATAGCAAATGACGTGGATGATCAGGCATCTGGTTACCAAATTAAAAGAGGTAAATTTTTCGCACAAGAGAAACCGGTCCTTGAATTTTAGGGCACAGGGGGCAAGCCGAGGTTTTTAATTTAAACGCCAATTTAAACGCCAATTCAAGTACTTCAGGAAGTCATGGGGATGATTGGAGGTCTCCAATTATTAAATATTTGAGAGATCCTAGCAAGAAGGTTGATCGGAAAGTTCGGCGGCAAGCGTTTAAATTTGTGTTACTCGATGATGAGTTGTATCGCCGAACCGTTGATGGAGTACTTTTGAGAGGTTTGAATGACAATCAGTCTAGACTTGCTGTTGGTTAAATACATGAAGGTCTTTGTGGTACTCATCAGTCGACCTAGAAAATGAGCTGGATGCTCAAAAGAGCGGGGTTTTATTGGCTGACTATGACTGAGGATTGTTTAAAGTAATATAGAGGATGTGAAGCTTGTCAAAGGTTTGGTAATATTCAGCTTGCTCTACATCTTTAATTAATCATATTATCAAACCATGGCTGTTTCGAGGTTGGGCCTTGGATTTCATCGGCCAAATTTCATCTTGAAGCACATTATACATAGATTCGGTATCCCTCAAGCTCTTACTACAGATCAGGTGCTTCATTTGTTTCTAAGGAAGTATGTGATTTTACCGAATCTTGTGGTATAAAATTGGTAAACTCTTCACCGTACTATGGTCAGGTCAATGGTCAGTCCGAGTGTTGTAATAAAACTATGACTAAGCTCATTAAGAAAAAGATTAAAGAATTTCCTAAAAGGTGGCATGAGCTGCTTTCTGAAGCGTTATGGAAACGTAGAGTTTCAAAGCATGGTGCCACCAAGGTAAGTCCATATGAGTCGGTGTATGGACAAAAAGTTGTTTTACCCATAGAGGTGAATCTTGGCTCGTTAAGGCTACTTAAGCAAGATGGCTTATCGGTCGATGAATATGAAACTGTTTTGAAGGATAATTTAGAAGAGGTGACCTATAAGAGGTTAAGAGCTTTAGAGGCAACAGAGAGAGACAAAAGAAGAGTGGCTAGAGATTATAACAAGAAGGTGAGAGAAAAATCTTTTCATGTTGGTGACTTGGTTTGGAAGACGATTTTGCCTTTAGGCACTAAGAACCCAAGGGAAGGTCCTTTTGGAGTTGCTAAAATCGCTCTAGGCAATGCATATTTGTTAGAGTCACTTCAAGGAGAGCGATTTCATAGAGCTTTGAATGGTAGGTATTTGAAAAAGTATTTCCCAAGTGTGTGGCAAAACGCTTAAAGTGTTGAAAGGCCAATATAAAGCATATCGCCCTTAGCTCGTTGTGCTTTTGGCTCACTAATGTTTACCAAAACGCAGGGGGCATGTGTTGATAGCAAAAAATGCCATTAATGGTTAAAATTATCAAAATATCACTTTTTGGTAATTTTACCAAAAATATGCCGAGACTTGGCATAGGCCGGTCCAATTGGCCATGTAGGCCCGGTCTGACCGGCCATATGGGCTCGGTCAGATCGGCCCAACCCGAGTCCGACTCTAAATGGCTGATTTCGGGGTATTTTTATTCCTAATTAATTTTGGATAACTTGGAACCCATGTCTAACTCAGATTAGATTCCAAGAACTCATTACCAACCTCTATAAATAGAGGCAAGGTCGATTCAAGGAAGCCCCCTCCTCCAAAACCCTAATAGATCCAATCTATTATCTACCTTGAATCACATTTACTATCCTTGCCCTAGGTTTAGTTCAGCATGTACATCTTTGCTAGTTTGCATTGTAAACCATCCGTCTGCTGCGTCGTAATCACGATAAGTCCTTGTCGGTTCACTCATGAATCATCCATTTCATCCACGTAATGTATTTCTATCGGTTTTATTGGTTTCTATTGATGATTCAATCTCCTCGCTGAATTACATTGATCTTTTGATATTTTTGCAGTGTTTCATCACTCTCATCTTCCCCAAGAATTTTGGTTACCATCCATCCATGGGAAGACATCGCCAGAGCCCTGGAGATCACATCCTAGGGACTGTCGGTCCGACTGGCCATGTTGCCCTGATCCGACCGTCCTATGCCACGCCATCACCTAACGTGCCAGAATGTCACGGTCCGACTGGCAGCCTAAGGTTGGTCTGACCGTGCCTTGCAAGGGACCTCAGGAACACTTCGCGTCAGAGTGCCCCTGAATGCTTCGGCCACCTGTGGTTTGACCGGAGGTACCACTTTGGTCCGACCAGTCAAAGGTACTCTTCGGCACATACTTTGTAGCTTAGGCCGAAGACCCCTTTGGCTCATCCTTCCCACCGCCAATGCGAACGACAGCATAGCATCGGTATGACTGGACCCCCCAGCCAGTCCGACTGCCCATTAGGCTTCGGTATAACCTGCCTCTTTCTGGCCGGTTCGATTGAATTAGGTTTTTATTATTTTTAGTTATTTTCCAACACTTCGGTTAATTGAATAATTTTAGATTAATATTATTTGATTGCCTGATGACTCCATTATCCCCTAACCATGGTTTAAGGATTGTCAGAACGTGACGTCAACGTCTCTCGACATTTTTGGATCGTCGAATTGGCCCAAGTACGGGGGCACATTTTCGTGTAAACAGATCAGAAAATGACATTCCTTTATTGAATACTATCAAGACTTCACTAGAAAATAGCTTTTGGATGAAAGCTGTTGGAGAGGCAGCATACATTTTGGGCATAAAGATCTATAGAGATAGATCAAAGCGGCTAATTAGATAAAGCCAGAGTATGTACATTGACAAAGTTTTGAAACGGTTCAAAATAGAGAACTCCAAGAAGGAATTTCTACAAATGTCACGTAGTATTTCTCTTAGTAAGACTTAGTGTGTTGCGACACCTGATGAGCTAGAGAAGATGAGTACGATCCAATATGCCTCCGCAATTTGATCCATCTTGTATGCCATGTAGTGTACACGCCCAAATGATTCATATGCTCTAAGTGTTATGAGCAGGTACCAATCAAACTCGGGTGAATTTCACTGGGCTGTAGTAAAGAGTATCCTCAAGTACTTGAGAAGGACTAAGGAAATGTTCTTGGTGTACGGTGGTGAAGAGGAGCTCGTTGTTTTGGTTAAATCGATGCTAGCTTTCAGACCAATAAAGATGATTCTCGATCACAATATAGTTTTATGTTCTGCCTCAATGGAGGCATAGTGAGTTGGAAGAGTTCCAAGCAAGAGATGGTGGCCAATTCTAAAACAGAAACTGGTTATATCGCCACTTCAGAAGCTGCGAAGGAGGCTGTTTGGATCAGAAAGTTTATTTCTAAGCTGCGTGTTGTTCCTAGTGCGTCCGGTCTATTGGACCTCTATTGTGATAATAGTGGTTACATTGCACAAGACAAGGAGCCTAGATCACACCAAAAAACAAAACATATACTTTGGTGATGTCACCTAATCCGCGAGATCATTGAGAGAGGTTATGTCAAGATTTGCAAGGTTCACGTGGATTTGGACATAGCAGATCCATTGATGAAGCCTCTCCACATCCCAAGCATTAGGCGCACCTCAGCTCCATGGGTATTAGATACTTGCGTGAGTGAGTCATGTGTATGTGGAAAATGTTAGGGGTGTCTATGCTAATATGTGAGGATAATTGTTATCTTGTTCCTTGAATTTATATCGTTTACACTTAATTAGTCAATTGATGACTTATTATGTGAAACTATTTTTGTTATAACGATATTGTTCAAAAAGGATCTCTGATCTTGTCATCATGTGGGATAGTGATGACACATAGATTAGCACATCTAACTGATTGATGATCGCATTTCATAGATCATAGACATAGAGATGCCAAATCAATGATGTGGACACATGGTGTTGAATAGACCCACGCGAGATACTGTCAGGATTGTTATTTTAATGTGCCATCCGTTGTCATCTCAAATGGTATACCTATAGAGTCCTTAGACCTGAGATCATCATTTGATTCCAGAATACATAGTGACAAACTTATATGCTTCCCAACACTATTGTGTAATAGGATAGTAATAAGGGTTGTTTTCAGGTGTGTTGTGAAACATTCCTTAGGATGTAAGCGATCAAGATGGAATTTATCCCTCCTAGTAACGGGAGAAACATATCTGGCCCCTCGAAGTATTGGATTAGAAAAGTACATGGTCATGCCACTATGACTAAAGAGTTAGTCATGATTTGAATCCAATACTTGTTCGAGTGAAAATGTCATGCTATCCAACAAGAGTGCCATAAATCTCTCCTTGAGCTTGACTAATGTCGTGTGGTAAAGGGACTGGTGCTTGTGTATATCAAAGGTTTAGTGAAAATTGATTTTGTATGCTTTGGGGGGTCAATATGTGCTGCTAGGTACCGCTATTGATCAGTGAGCCCAAAAAGGTTTGTGGGATCGGATTAGGTGACTAGAGGGGGGTGAATCGGCGCCTCGACAAATTCTCGTGAATAAGATGGCCTGTTCAAAACACCCAACGCTCCTCTAAAAATTGCCGAAGCAAAATTGTGACTCACAGTACAAATCCAGAACAGAAATCAACCCAAATTAAAATTTCTTTCTAAATCGGAGTTGTAAGTGTCGATCTGTTCTGTCGGTAATTGAATTTCTGATTTAGAGTCTCTAGATTGGCAAATGAAATACCGACAGGATATTGTCGACATATGACTCTCTGATAGAGTTCATAATTTTCAGAAATCAGATTAAAAATAAATTCTACAGCAATCAAACAATTATGAGATGATTGGTTAACATGTTTTGCACACACTCAGGGATAGCTGATGTCTTTCTGAAAACTTCCAAGTAATCTATTTGATAACTGTTGGCATAAAAGATTACGCTCACAGGTTTAAAGAACTAAAGTGTTTTAACAAACGAAGTGTTCGTTTAAGAAAACTATTCCAAGCTTCCGAGAAGGATAATAGCTTGAGATAGTTCGAAGTGTGTATTGAATATCTGAGTATTCGATCCCCTTTACAGAGTGAAGAGGGGTATTTATAGACAGAATTCATAGGGAAAAGACTTATTTACCCTTTAATTACAACCAACTAAGAAGATATTGTTTAATATTCTTCATAGGGTTAAAAGAGTAAAAGACTAGTCTAATCAGTGAGAAGATAAATCTTCCATCCTTGTTGGCAGTATCCCTTCAGGTGAAGAGGCTTCAGAAGGCTCCATCATGTCAAAATATTAATAGAGGCATCCACTACAAAGAGCTCCAAATATTGTGAAGTCTTGACGCTGTATGCATCTTCGGAGATAGAGCTTTGCACTTTCTTTCTTCTGCTTGTACTAATATGGAAGTTTCTTTGACTTCTGGAGGATGAAATATTTTCCCCCAATAGTAGCCACTCGAATATTTCTCTCCGAATAGCCTATGCAGTGAAGAGGGTGGTATACGGAAGAAATAATTTCATGCTAAGAATTTAGAAAGGAGCTTGAAAAACTTTACCATCCTTAGAAACATTCGTAAGCGGAAAGTCTTCAGACCAGATTCTGTGCGGAGACATTCACAAAGATGGCTTCGGAGACAGATCCCTTGCGGAGCCAATTGAGGAACCATGTTGAAGAGCATGGGTCTTATGCTCTAGATTTGATGAGTGATTATCAACGGAAGTCAAAGAAGAGACATGAAGACCTGACGTGTCTTGGGCGCATGTGACTCAGGTACACGGGCAGCGAGCAATACCTGGGCAGAGGAGCCGCGGAGTCGGGCTAGCCCAATCCGAGTACATGGGCTAGGAGTGGCAGAGGATCCACTGGTCTATTGACCGGGTTTGACTCAGGTACACGGGCGGCGAGCGATTGCCGGGCTGAGGAATCCGCGGGATCGGGTTGGCCCAATCCGGGTACCCGGTGCGAAGACGGTGGACGCTTTGTCAGTTTCGGTGCAAAACTGACAATCGATGATTATCTTTATTTAGGATTTTAATATTTAGTATTTAAGTCCACAGTATTTGTTATTCGAGTCAGTTGAATATTCTAAGGGTATTTTATTAATTTTGAATTTTATTTTACAGTCAGTGTAATTTACCCTAGGGGTAAATTAGTCTTTTCCATGTATTAGTGGGCTGCCTATAAATAGGCCACAACTCCCTAGGGTTAGGGTTGACTGTTTTTCCCAAGATTAATCTATAGTCCACCGCAACTATTATTTCGATCGCCATCGAAAAGTTTCTTCGAGTGTTGATTTCTTCACGGCAAGTTTTCTTTCTCCACGGTGTTGGCGATTTTCCCGAGCGGTGCTTCTACAGCACGGCACATAGCAAAAATTGCAGCAGATAGTCTGGCCGGTAAGGTGCGTGGGTGGCAGCCGAGGCGCAGTCGAGCCTGCACAGCGCATAGTGCGCGCAGGGCCAGCGCGCAGTGCCAGCCGCTACAGGCATGGGAGTCCATGGCTGGCGCGTGCAGCAGAGCAATAGTACTAGGCGTGCAAAGGCAAAGTTGGTTTTTTATTCGTTTCTCTTCTGCACAGCAGCCGAGCAGCAGCGCAGCAACATCACGTCAGGTCGGCACATGGCTCGAGGCACGAGTCAGGTTTTTTATTTTTACGTCACCATCTTGTATTTCTCTGGCCTGTAGCCACAGCCTAGCGCACCTCTGTCAGCAGCAGTCCACAGCCTTGGACCTTGGGAGCTTCGGTGTGCAGCTTACATGATCAGAAGCAGCAAGCGTTCGACGACGGTTTTTCGCGCAGATGTATGCAGCGAACGGCGACGTGAACGGAGGTTATTTTTCTAATCTAATCTACTATTTTTCTGTTAGATTATTTAAATAAATAATTACCTATTTTTTGATTAGCATGCAAATCTGGTTAATAACTTCGTAGTTAATTTTTATCTGCTAAAATTTTATTAGTGCCCACATATTATTTATTTATGTAATTTTAATCTGCTCGTATAAAAAGAAAAAAATTATTATTAGTCGTAGTAATATTTTTATTCTAGATTTACGTGCAATATTTTAGGTTTATTTCTGAATTAATTTCTGGATGATCCTTGTTTTATTCATTTGATTAGTATTTAGTTTTAGACTACAATCTCAATATTTATTGATATATTTAGGTATTTTTCCTTATGCCATTAAATATTTTTGAGAACACATTTTTATTTAATGCAGTTATTTTTATTTAGTTTAGTTTAGTTTTAAATAACATTTTAATTAGGACACCGATCATTTTTAGGCTAGACAACTTTAGTTCTTGTGATTTGCTTTGTTAGTGTTATTTGTCTGTCGAGGTGCGTTGGGTGTTGGGATTAGGTCATTGTTTCAGAAGAAATTTTTAGGCGCCCATTAACCCCCCTCTGGTCGCTACTTTCGCTCCTACAAGTGGTATCAGGGCAGGGTTAGGGTTTTTCCATACCTTAACAGGTTCTAAACCCAGGTAGTGATCATGACTTCCTCTGGTTAAATCCCATCCTTTGAAGCTTTTGGCTACACTTATTAGAAGACTCGCATGCGAGCCTATCTTATGAGCCAGAGCTCGGACATTTGGGATATTTGTGCTCACCCTACTTTTACTATACTTCCTGTTGCTGAGCATGATTCTCCTGATATAATCGCCCAGTATCAAAACAATAGAAAAGCGGTGAACATTTTATTCTCTAGTCTAGGTCCTAGTGAGTTTGAGCGTGTTATCCATCTCGACACTGCTCGAGAGATCTGGACTACCCTCCAGGCACACCACGAGGGGACATCTCAGGTCAAGGCTAGGCTGTATCAGACCTACCGGCGTGAGTATGAAAATTTCTCACAGATCCGGGTGAGACTGTTGAGGCTTTGTTTGGTCATTTTCAAACGATCATTAAAAAGCTTCAGGCCAACAAGGCCAATCATGATCAGCTGGTCTCAGATCATGAACAACCGCTCAAGGTTCTTCATACCTTGGACCCTAAGATCTAGGAGATCAAGGTTTCTTCTATTGTTGAGAGCGCTTCCTATGATACCTTGACTGTCGTAGAGCTTTTTAGTAAGTTCAAAGCCTCAGAGGTTGATATCCAGTTGAGATCAAATCTCACTGGTTCTGGCTCAAAGACTCTGGCCCTTGCGACACCATCTGCTGATCCTACTTCCTTGAGTTGTATTGCATTTTCTTTGATGTCTATCTCCGAGGGTTAGGTTGATTCTCTAGGAGATGATGATCTATGTTTGTTTAACAACCGGGTGTGACTTGTCTGTGATAAACCGATGCTTAAAATACACAGCACAAAATCCAGATGCTTTGAGTGTGGTGATCTAGGTCATTTCATCGCCGACTGCCCCAAGCGGAAGAGCTACAAGAAGGGAACCGGCGGTAACTCCTACGACTCCGGCAAGCATGATAACTCCACTTTCACAAAGGGCAAGACCAAGACAAGATTCTTTCGAAAGGCTCTGAAGGACTACAGGCATGAGAACAAGAAGCGAGACAAGGCCTTCTTCACCGAGATGGAGAAAATCTACCCCAAGAGATTTTCGTCTTCCTCCTCGTCTTCACGTTCAAGTGATGAAGAGTTCGTGATCAAGAAAGGGAATGACAAGGACGATCTGGCAGGCCTCTGCTTCATGGCTTTCGGGGACAAGCCGAAGAGTCGCTCACGTCACAGCCGAAGACCCCACAATAGCTTCTGTTCAATGGATCTTGGGGATAAGGAAGAAAGGGCTCCTCTAAAAACTCCGACGACGACGACGATGAAAAGGTATCTTCCTATGAACAAGAAGTTGTTAATTTACTAGAACAGAACCGTCAAGAGTTGAAGTATCAGGAGAAACTGCTTAGAGGGGCTAAAAAGAGGATAGATGAGCTTGAGAGTGAGCTTGACATGGCAAATGGCAAGATTGAGAGTCTGTCTTCTTCCCCTTGCTTGGGTGGTAGTAGTGAGTGCCCTAACTATGAGGTGTTGTTGTGTGACCTGATGACTCTGAAGTCCAGGTACACAGAGAGAGTAGATGAGAGAGATGCTATGGCCACTGAGCTTGAAAGCGCTCAGCTGGAGCTGAAAGATGCTCATGCCACTATCGTCGTGCCCTGTGTAGACTGTCCATCCCATTTAGCTAGTATAACTGAGTTGAGAGCCAAGAGTGATGAGCAGTTGGGCGAGTTAGCTGGAGTAGGAGCTAAGCTAGAGCACACTAAGCTAGAGCTTGAGACCTTGTCAGTTCCACCCACTGTTTGTGAGAACTGCTTGTCCTTGAGATTGGAGCTGATCAAGCTAAAAGCTGAGAAGTCTGTTGAAGTTGATAGAGAGTGTGAGATCTGCTTGTCTCAAGTGGAGGTACTAGCTTCTTTGAGAGAGGAGCTAGCGGATGTTCAGAACGAGAACTTTTACCTCCATCAGATCTTGAGTTGGATTAGTGCCAGAGAGCCACAGCTTGGCATGATGATCCAACAGTTCAATAGGTAGGATGGGTTTGGGGTAGGTTACACCTATACCAACGCTGATTTTGAGAGTGCCATTAGCCAAGTAGTGGAGTGGAGTAAGATGACTCCTGAAGAGAGATAGACTAAGACTCACTCCACTGAGTCTTTTCAGGTTAGTCAGCCCAAGGATGGAGTGTTCCAAGAACAAGCTAAAGCTCCACCCAAGAAGCATATCTGGGTCCCAAAGCCTAAACCTCTCCACACTTCTCTTGATTCTTTACCTAGACCCTCTCACACCAAATATTCTACACCCAACACCACCAAGCCTAAGAATCCCAAGCCTCAACCACATCCCAAGAAGCCTACCTATCACTGTGAGTTTTGTAAGAGAGACGTGCATCTTGAGGAGTTTTCTTCGGGTGGAGGAAGGTTGAGAGAGCAGAGAAAGCTCGAGGTGGGCAGGAGCAGTTCTACCAGCAGGGTGGTAGATAGAGAGTCCCTCGACGTGGAGAGAGGCTAGAGGCTAGGCCATGTTGTGTAGGTGGTGGTAGAGGAGACAATTTTCATGATCATGCTCAGGAGGGTGGATTTCGTTCCGACAGAGCTCCAGATCATTATGGATACGGTTTTGGACCTCGTGGCCCTGATTTTAGGAAAAACTGAGGACCGTGTTTTGAGCCGCATTTTGGTCCAGACTCATATGATTCCTTCTGCTTTCCTACTTACGAGCTGATGGCTCGACACTGGTTTAGCACTTTTGCTAAACCTGGTGTCAGACCATTTGCTCCCACTCATGACCATTGATCTTGCAGGATCGAGGACTGGAGGACGTGTGGATCATGGATTCAGGATGTTCTTGCCATATGACAGGACAACGCAGAACGTTCTTGAGCCTCTCTCCCCCGAGCTCCAAGGAATAAATCACTTTAGAGAATAGTGGTCAAGGGAAGGTACAAGGTATTGGGTCAATTCGCATCTCTGTTTATTTCTCTTTGAAGAATGTTGCTTTGGTTGGAAACTTGAATTTTAATTTCATTTCTGTTTCGCAACTTCTTGAGGATGGTTTAGAGGTTCTCTTTAAGAAAGGCATGTGTTCTGTTGTTGATTCTAGAGGATCTTTAGTTTGCCGGATCTTACCCTTTGGTAAGGTTTTTCGTATTTATTTCTCTAGTTCTTCTGGCGTTTATTGCTGTCTGATGACTGGATCCTCCTCTGAGCTCTGTAAGTGGCATAGGAGGTTAGGTCATTTGAGCTTTGATCTGTTGGTCAGATTGAGTTCTATGGACCTTATTTGAGGATTGCCTAAGCTTAAGATGTAGAGGATCTAGTTTGCCATCCCTATCATCATGGGAAAATGGTTGCCTCTTCTCACGCACTTGTGACTCAGGTGATGACTTCGTACCCAGGAAAGCTGTTACATATGGATACAGTTGGTTCAGCTCAAGTACGCTCAGTCGGTGGGAAGTGGTACGCGCTTGTGATAGTTGACAATTTTTCTTGATTTTCGTGGGATTACTTTCTAGATTATAAGGATGAGGCTTTTTAGTTTGTTCATGACCTAATTTTGAAGCTGAAGAACGAGAACAATGGTCGGATGCGAGCAATTCATTTGGATAATGGCTCTGAGTATAAGAACTCTTAGTTCGTCAGCTTCTGTAGTGATCAGGGTCTTGATCATCAGTTCTCGGCCCCTTACACTCCCCCGCAGAACGGCGTTGTGGAACGAAAGAACCACACGCTAGTCGAGATGGCCAGGACGATGCTTGTGAGCATAGGACTCCTAGGCACTTTTGTGCTGAAGCAATGGACACAACTTGCTATCTAGCCAACCGCATGTTTCTTAGAGCTTACTTAGGTAAGACGTCATATGAGTTGTGATTTGGTAGTCAGCCCAAGGTGAGTCACTTGCGAGCGTTTGGATGCAAATGCTTTGTACTTAAGAAGGGTGGGCATTTGGACAAGTTTGAGTCTCATGCTGGGATGGAGTCTTTCTTGGTTATGCTTTGCATTCTCGAGGCTTTCGTGTTTGGAACATAGATTCTCAACTGCTTGTTGAGACTTGTGAGGTTTCTTTTGATGAGTCCATGCCTTCGCTGACTCCTTCTTTTGAGCTTTCTAGAGATGATGAGCTTGGAGAGTCCATCCTTGAGGAAGATGATGACACTCCTGATGTTGATGAGGGTGGGCCATTGTTGACACGGAAATGTGCCCCCCGCACTTGGGTCAGTCCGGCGATCCAAAAGTTCACGGATACTTAGGGATAGGCCCAAGCGTGACGTAGCACCGACGCCGCGTTCCTACTACCCTTAATAGTGATAAGGGGGGTGGAGTCGCCAGGCAACCAGATTACACAAAATAATCCAATTAGCCGAAAGAAATAGGTTAAACAGGTTAAAATCAGCAAACCAGTCGGAGTCCTCCTGGTTCGAAGTCTGGTGAGAAGGGTGCGCCGAAGGGTACCTTTGGCGTCTGTTGCGAAGTGTCCCGCCAAAGGGTGCTTCGGCGTTCAGACTGATCTGGCTGAAGGTAGACTCTGAACGGATCTGAACAATGTGATCACCTCCGAACAGTGGGGTTCGGCATGTGATCTCCGATGTAGTGAATTACAGAGTAGTGACGTGAAGACCACACGCGGGTGCAACTTTGTCTGGTGTGGAGTATGTTCATGGCGAAGTCTGTCAGGACAAAGTATGCTGGCGAAGCCTGTTGTCGAAGCCTGTGGTCCTGTCGAAGGATGTTCTGGGACCTCTGGAACCGATCTCTCAGCTCCGGACACCTCCGGTGAAGGGGCTCCAGACGTGCGAACCTGAAACTGAGACGATGCGAAGTACCAATTCAGCCTTAGGACCGAATTTTGCGAGGTGTTGCACGGGTGGCGAAGGTAGCAATCTATTACGCAGATTAGCGGATACTTCACAGGCGAAGTAACAAAGCGATAGCAATCTGTTACGTAGATTAATGGGGACTTCATAGGCGAAGTACCAAGGCTTACCACTGTTCCGTAGCGGCGGACGAAGGGCTTCTAATCAAACCCACGAAGAGGTACAGAAAAGTAAAGGTAAAAGTAAAGGTACGATCAAAGCATGGCTTTGGTTTGGTTTGAGTTGGGGGGGCGGTTTCCACACCGGCCATGCCTCTCTATTTATATGGGGTTAACCCCTAATCTAATCTGCTATTAATCCGGCCAGATAAGATAGAGCGGGCGATGCAAACATCTCTATCTCTGCCGAGGTGGGCTTCGGCCAGGCCCGTTGAGGCCCACTCCTCGGGCCGAAGCTTCGGCAGCGTGGGCTTCGGCCAGGCCCGTCGAGGCTTACTCCTCGGGCCGAAGCTTCAGTAGCGTGGGCTTCGGCCAGGCTCGATGAGGCTCGCTCCTCGGGCCGAAGCTTCAGTAGCGTGGGCTTCGGCCAGGCCCATCAAGGCTTGATCCTCGAGCCAAAGCTTCGGTAGCGTGGGCTTCGGCCAGGCCCGTCGAGGCTTGCTCCTCAGGCCGAAGCTTCGACAGCGTGGGCCTCCGAAGGCTTCTGAAGCTTCGATAGCGTGGGCCTCCGAAGGCTTCCTGGCCGAAGCCCATGCGCTGCCTAGAGGCTTTCGGAGCCCATAGCTTGATGGACTTCAGCCCTATAGGGCTTCGGATAGGCCCTGGACATGTGTACTTCTGGCCCAAATTACCAAAAATTGATATTTTGATAATCTAGCCATTAATGCCATTTTTTTCTATCAACACATGCCGCCCTGCCTTTTAGTGAACTAGTGAACTAAAAGCATAATGAGCTGAAGAAGATACCATTCATATCGGCTTCCTGACACCTTTATGACGTTTGCCACACACTTGGGAAATACCTTTTCAAGTATCTACCATTCAAAGCTCTTCGAAACCGCTCCCCCTGCAGGGATTCCAACACGTATGCGTTGCCGGGAGCGATTTCGGCTATCATAAAAGGACCTTCCCAACTAGGTGACCATTTGCCAAATTTTGGACTCTTCGTGCCTAAAGGCAAAATCGTCTTCCATACCAAGTCTCCTATTTGAAACGATTTTGGTTTAACCTTCTTATTCTAGGCCTTAGCTACTCTCTTCTTGTCTATCGCTATGGCTTATAAAGCACTTAATCTCTTATCGGTCACTTCCTCCAGATTATCTTTCAGAAGAGCCTCATACTCATCGACCGATAAGCCGTATTGCTTTAACACTCTTAAGGATCCAAGATCTACCTCTACAGGCAGAACGACGTCTTTCCCATATACTAACTCATATGGACTAACCTTGGTGGCACCGTGCTTTGCAACCCTACAAGCCCATAATTCCTCGGAAAGCACTTCATGCCACCTTTTAGGAAACTCTTCAATTTTCATCTTAATTAGTTTAATCACGGTTTTATTACTAGACTCGGCCTAACCATTGGCCTGAGCATAGTAAGGCGAAGAGTTTATCAACTTAATGCCATAGTATTCGACGAAATCCCTTACTTCTTTAGAGACAAATGAACTACCTTGATCCGTAGTAAGAGTCTGAGGGATGCCGAATCTATATATGATGTGCTTTAAAATAAAATCACGTACCTCATTATGGTTCATGTTCTTGAGAGGTATGGCCTCGGTCCATTTGGTGAAGTAATCTGTCGCCATCAACACAAACCAATGCCCCTTTGAGGAAGGAGGGTAGATCTGGCCGATGAAGTCTAAATCCCAACCTCGAAACTGGCCATGGCTTAATAATAGGATTGAGCAACGAGGCAGGAGCCAACTGGATGTTGCCAAACCTATGACATGCCTCACATCCTCTGTAGTACTTGAATCAATCTTCAGTTATAGTCGGCCAATAAAAACCCGCTCTTTTGAGCATCCAACTCATCTTTTGGGTCGACTGATGAGTGCTGCAAAGCCCCTCATGGACTTCTCCTGTAGCCACTTGGGATTGCTCATGTTCTAAACATTTCAGTAGCGCTCCGTCAATGGTTCGGTGATACAATGTGTCGTCTATCAACGCGAATTTGAACTCTTATCCTGAACCTTCCGATCAACCCTTCGGCTAGGGTCTCTCAAATACTGGATGATCGGGAGTCTCCAATCACCCTTACGGGTTTCAGAGGGCTTCGCTAGTACACCTTTCGAGAAAACCTCTAAAACACTGACTTCGGGGTGCCCCCCGAGCCCTTCCAGTTCCTGCCGAAGCCTAGCCGAGGTGCCCACTCGGATTGTGCGGGGCCAAAGCCCTTCGGAGGATTCGGGCCCTAGGGGGCCTTCTCCGTCCGAGAGGCTTCGGACTATGGACTCTGGCGTGGCGGATCCCTTGGTGGGCGGAGCACTCCGATCAGAGGCTCCGGCGTGCGGTGGCCTTCGGCGACCCGAGGAGTTTGACCCGAAGGGTGCGTGTTGGCGTAAAAGATTAAAAACCAACAAATGAAGTGTTTGCTAAGTAAACTATTTCAAGCTTCCGAAGTGGATAATAACTCAAAATAGTTTGAAGATGTGTATTGAATAATTCCGTATTCGATCCTCATTACAGGGTGAAACGGGGGGTATTTATAGGCCAAAACCTTAAGGAAAAGACCCTTTTACCCCTCTGTTACAACCAACATAGTGGAAACTATTCGGTACCCTTAATAGGGCTAAAACGGTAAAAGACTAATCTAATGAGAAAGAAGATAAGTCTTCCATCTTTGCAGGAAAGGACGCTCTCTGAAGGGTCAATGTTCGAAGATATAATCCGAACTAGAGTTCGCCTCTATCCTTCGAACTTGTTCCAGTACACTTCCGGAGTTAGATGCTGGAAACCTTCAATTAAATCACCTGCCTTTGTCTTGTTGCAGTAGTGACCCCGACGATGAAGTATTTCCCCCAACAGTAGCCCCTCGAATACGCTTCTCTGGTATAATTTAGGAGTATAATTTTGGAGGTTCGGAGCCCCTCAGTAATTTAAAGATTGATTAAAATCTTACAAAATGTCTTTGACTGCTTGGAGTCATAAAACTGGTTACTTAGTACCTTTTGTTTGAAAGAAGTCACTTCGGACTAATTTCTCGGACACTTTGGCATCCACAATGATTGGTCACTTTGGACTCTTTTCACAGATATTCGAAGATTATGAGCCCAAACTCTGTTTTGTTTTGGCCTCCTTCGGCTCTTTTTGTGAATGCTATCAAACCAGTGGTTTGGAATTCGTAGTGGTCTCCTTGGACTCTTTTTACAGATGCTTTCAAGCCAGAGCTTGGAATCCGCATTATTTGGTATCCTTCGACTCTTTTTACGGATGCTTTCAAGCCGGTGGCTTGGAATCCGTTTTTCAGTGACTTTCCCACCTAGTCGGAATCTTCGAACCGGTGGTTCAAAGTCCGAAAAATTGGTTCAAATTAATGACACTTCCTTCCCAGCCAACCTCGTTCTTCTAGTGCGTCCACTAGAAGTAGGAAGTGTTTGAGAGGTAGGCATTATCTAAACCGTGAACTTTATTAATTCATAAGATGTTTACAAATGATTACAAGGAGCCCCTATGCGAAATATCACTTTAAGTGCTCTGCATGCCAGGTATGCGATAACTCTTCGCCTTCTAAATTAGCTAACTTAAAAGAACCAGGTCTTCCTGAGCGGAGAATTATGTATGGACCTTCCTACTTATTCCCTAACTTCCCTGGTGCTATAATGCTTCGCAAAACAAGATGACCCGGCTTAAGTTCATTAAGCTTAACCTTCAGGTCAAACTATGTTTTCGTCTGCTGCTTATACTTTGACAAATTGGTGACAGCTCGAAGTCTTGTTTCTTCTGTTAAATCAAGCGAAGTTTGCCTTTCTGCTTCTATTTCCGGTTCGGTGCTGCGAAGGGATCCTCCTTGAGCTCCGTTGGCGTCATAGCTACATCTCCAAATAATAGTCTGAAAGGAGTGAAACCCGTGGACCTTGTTTGAGTGGTCCGAATGGACCATAAAATCTTCAAGAGCTCCTCGGTCCACAGTCCTTTTGTCGATCACACTATTCTTCGACAGCTCCGTTAGACTGAGGATGTCGCCCTACAGCGAAGCATAATTGTATGCCAAGATCTTCACAAAACATCCTGAAGGGCTCTGCATCAAATTATGTCCCATTGTCAACTGTGAGCTGCCGAGGCACTCCAAACCGGCATATAATATTTTTCCAGAAAAATTTTTGTACATTGTTCGAAGTGATAGCTATGAGGGGCTCTGCTTCGACCCACATGGAAAAATACTCAATTGCTACCACTGTGAATTTTAAATTTCCTTTTGCTACTGGGAAGGGGCCAATAAGGTCCATGCCCCATCTGGCCATGGGCCACACCGGGGCAATGACTTGAGGAGTTGTTGGCAGACGATGACTTCTTCTTCCCATCCATTGACAACCCTGGCAGGTGCGGACTAAGCTCTCCGCATCAGCTACTATTGTAGGCCAATAAAGCCCCTGGCGAAGTGTTTTTCCTGCCAAAGCTCGAGGGGCCAGATGGCTACCACAAATTCCTTCATGAATTCCTCAGAGAATCTCTTGACCTTCGGCTTGAGATATACATCAGAGCAGAGGGGAACATACTCCAGCCTTATACAGAAGTTGGTACAATCACATTATGTGCTAGGAAATAATGCCTTAACTTCCTCAAAGCCATTATCAGAGCATAACTGAACTTCTCAAGCTCGGAATATCTTGTTTTTGCTCCGGACAATGCTTCAGATAGAAAATAGACTGGATTCTGTACCAACTTCCCATTGAAATCAACTTCTCTGACAAGGACTGCACTGACAGCGGAGCCAGTAGCCGCAAGGTAAAGGAGTAGGGTTTCATCCGCAATAGGCACCATGAGTTTAGCGAGGTTACTGAGATAATTCTTAATATCATCAAAACTCTTTTGACACTCCGGTGTCCATGCAAAATCTTCGGACCCCTTCAATGCTTTGAAAATGGGCAAACTTCTCTCCGCAGACCTTGCTATGAATCTGCTAAGTGCTGCAAGACGACCAGTCAGCTTTTGCACTTGCTTCAAATTTTCCGGACGAGCCATCCTTTGCAACGCAGTTATTTGAGTGGGGCTAGCTTCGATCCCTCTGCTTGAAACTAGATACCCTAACAATTTTCCAGCCTGAGCCCCGAAGATACATTTTTCGGGGTTAAGACGGATTCCACATGCCTGAAGGCTATTGGATATTTCTGCTAAGTCTAGGCTATGTCGGTGCTTTAAAGCACTCTTTATTACAATCTCATCCATATAGGCTTCTACATTGCGGCCTATTTGATGACCTAGCGCTTTAGCAATTAACCTCAAAAAGGTTGCCCCAGCATTTCTCAAGCCAAAGGGCATTCTTACGTAGCAGAAGACTCCCGAAGTAGTTACAAAGCTTGTTTTTATTTCATCTTCGCGCTTTAGCCAGATTTGATGATAGCCGAAATACGCGTCAAGGAAGCTTAATAACTCCGAACCGGCGGTGGAGTCAACCAATTGATCAATTCGGGGAATGGGATAGGGGTCATGGGGGCATGCTTTATTCAAAGATGTAAAGTCAATACACATGCGCCATTTCCCGGAAGATTTCTTCCTGACGAAGACTGGGTTGGCTAGCCACTCCTTATGAGCTACTTCTCTGATAATCCCAGCCTCAGCAACTTTTCAACTTCATCTCTAGCAAGGATGGCCCTCTCCGCAGATATCTTCCGGAGTCCTTGTCGGACAGGGCGAGCCCTCGGGTTCACAAGTAGACTGTGCTCAATAATATCCCGACTGACTCTGGTAATGTCCTCATCAGACCAGGCAAAGACATCTAAATTTTCTTCAACTACTTTTTCCAACGAAGTAGTGACTTCTAGAGGCAAATCCTTGCCAAACTGAAATGAATAGTCTTTGTCATCTTTGAAAAAAAACTTTCGTTATAATCTCCCCTTCAGGGCTTGGCCTTGGGAAGGACTTCTTCGAAGGTTCACCTGAAGCGGAAATATCCTCCAGGTTGCCTTGCACGCTGTTCACCTGTCTCGGGTCAAGAGGGGAGCCAAGATCATATGCCGCTCTTTGCACAGTGGCCTGATCTCCGAAAACAGTGAGGACTCTCGCTTGTGTGGGCATCTTCATACACAGATAATTATGATGCGCCACAGATCCGAACTGATTCAACATGCCCCTCCCGAAGATAACATTGTATGCATACGGGGCATCCCCAACATCAAAAATCACCTCTTCTGTCCTAGCCAATAGCCCCTCTCCGAATGTGACCTCCAGACCTATTTGGCCAAGGGCATCGAGAGGGGGTCCTGCGAAGCCTTGCAAAGGACGAGCTGCTGGGAAAAGATGCTTTCTGGAGATACAGAGGTGATCGAAGTCTTGGACAAAGATAATGTCTGATGAACTCCCTTCGTCAATCAGTACTCTCCGGACTTCAGTCCCTGCTATGTCGGCAGTGATGACAAGTGGATCTGCATGTGGAAACTTTATGCCCGCTGGATCATCTGTGGAAAAAGATATTGGCACATGGGACCATTCAGGCATGGTAGCTGCAGACGAAGAAGTTCCAATATGGCCCACTTCTCGGACATATTCTCTTCTCTGCCTCTTCGACATACTACCAAGAGTCCCTCCTCCGGAAATGGGGAGGACTACTCTTTTCCCTTGATCTTGACCATCTTCCTGCTTCAGAGATGGCATAATATTGGCCACCGGAGGTTGCCTTGTAGGGTCAAAGTTATCTATACGTGCCACAGCCTGGACAGGCTCCAGATGCACCTCAGAAGGAACTCGGTCAGTAGTGTTTCGACCCGAAGTTCTTTCAAGGTACTCGCCTCTTAAAGCGCGTATAGACTTGCACGCATCAGTTGCGTGACTTCGATTCTCACCATGGACACAGCAGAAGAAGGCCTGGGCTTTGCCAACCGACTTCCCTAGCGGCCTCCAACCGCTGGTCTTGCTTTCTGAAGGTCGCGAAGTCTTGGGGGCAAATTTTTGCGGAGGTGCAATGTTCAAGACTTCTGAACGAGGATGCTTTTGCCCCAGACGCCTGTCATGCTGTACTTCAAAGCTAGGCCCCTGCGAAGGTGTTGAAGTCTTCACTTCCAGCTTGACTTCTTGCAAGATTGATGGAGTTGCAGCAATTCTCTGAAGCCACCCTTTTTCTGACCTTGCATACTCTTCGAAATAAGACATCAACGGAGCAACAGAACATATCTGCTTCCAGTGAAGTTTATCAAGGAGGCCCACATGGGTAACTCCCTCTCGAGCTGCATCAACTACGGAGGATGTAGTTAACCCTCGAATTTGCGACTTTGTATGGGCGAAGCGCTTGAAAAATTGCCTTAAAGTCTCTCCAGGGAGCTGCTTCACCTGGAAAAGACTTCCTGTTGACATTGGGGGTACGAACGTACCCTGAAAGATGCTTTTGAACTTCTTCCTTAATTGCTCCCATGTTCTGATTGACCCTGGCTTCAGGTACCAGAACCACCGCAGTGCCACCCCTTCAAGAGCTAGAGGAAAACATTTGGTCATTGTGTCTCGCACTCCTCCACTGGCCTCAATTGCCAATGCATAAGAACGGGAGAACTCCACAGGTTCTTCATCTCCAGAATATTTGCAGAGCTTCAAAGTTTTAAACTTAGGATCGAAGCGCACTTTCCGTAGCTTGGGATGCAGTAGAGACTCGCTGTCAAAGGAAGAGTTCTCCGGGGCTTCGGGATAAGGAAGTTCATCATCTTGGGGCACTTCGGGGATGACTGGGGTGGCCTAAGAACAAAGCCTATCTGCGGCTTCTTGCCGCCACCTCGCTACTTCAGCTTGGAGACTGGCCATTTTAGCGGCCATATCGCCAAGACCATCTTCATCTCCTCCGGAAGGACCTTCCGTGTCTTGAGAACTGTATGCATCAGTCCGAAGAGGAATCTGAGGTGGAAGAGGGACTCCGGTTTGCCGAAGTATGGATGGAGTTGGGGGAGGAACTTCGTATGCTTGATGAAGGGGAATCCCTTTCGGAGTCTAAGGTGGAGGAAATGCCGAAGGTCCTCCGACCTCAACTGTGTTTGAAGATCTTACTCCGGAGGTCCGAGGGGACCTCCGAGTAGGAGTACCACCTGAACTCAGCTTGGGAGGCATGGTTTGAGAACTTGGTAGAGAATGAAGTTTTTTGGACTAGGTTCCCGACGGACGGCGCCAACTGTTGGCGTAAAAGATTGCGCTAACAGGTTTCTAAAGATTAAAAAACAACAAACGAAGTGTTTGCGAAGTAAACTATTTCAAGCATCCGAAGTGGATAATAGCTCAAAATAGTTCGAATATGTGTATTGAATAATTTTGTATTTGATCCTCATTATAGAGTGAAACGGGGGGTATTTATAGGCCAAAACCTTAAGGAAAAGACCCTTTTACCCCTCTGTTACAACCGACATAGTGGAAACTATTCGGTACCCTTAATAGGGCTAAAACAGTAAAAGACTAATCTAATGAGAAAGAAGATAAGTCTTCCATCTTAGCTGGCAAGGACGCTCTCTGAAGGGTCAATGTTCGAAGATATACTCCGAACTAGAGTTCGCCTCTATCCTTCGAACTTGTTCCAGTACACTTCCTGAGTTAGATGCTGGAAACCTTCGATTAAATCACCTGCCTTTGTCTTGTTGCAACAGTGACCGCGACGATGAAGTGTTTCCCCCAACAGTGTGCCTATCCAGCATCACTGGCTTCGGCAATGAGACCAAACATCGGCTTTCCCAATACAGAAAATTTCCCTCTCTTGACTTGGTAGCCAGATGCTGGCTGAGCCAAATCATTAGCGATTGAATTGGCTTCTCTTGACATGTGAGATATTTTGAAATCATCAAAAGTAGCAACTATGTCTAGGCATTTGTCCAAGTAGCTATTCAGCAAGCCATTAAAACATTGAGCATTCTTGGCTACTTGTTGTACTACTAATAATGAATCACCATACGCGTGAACATGTTTAGCACCTACAGACTCTAGTAGTTCAATACCTAGCAACAAAGCTTCGTATTCGGCTTGGTTATTAGTGGAAGAAAACTCTAGTCGGACCGAGGTTTCAAAGCACATACCATTAGGTGATATGAGAACCACTCCAATACCCTGGACATTCTTGCAAGCCGAATCGTCAAAATAGATTTTCCATGGCACTACCTCAACTAGAGCAATAGCATCACTCCAGCTAGCATCTATGTGGTGATCAACTATAAAGTTGGCTACGACTTGGCCTTTCATCGCTCTTAGGGGCTTGTAGGCCAAATCATACTCAATCAACGTGTAAGCCCACTTTCCGATTCTTCCACTTAGAATCGGTTTCTCTAAAATGTGCTTTATAACATCGGTTTGGCAAACAACAACACAAGTGGTGGGGAGAAGATAATGACATAACTTGGTGCACACGTAATAAAGTGATAAACATAATCGTTCCACAAACGCATACCTGGTTTCGGCGTCCAGCAGGCGGCGGCTCAAGAACGTGATGATGTACTCTTTCCCCTCCACCTCCTGGGTTAGCATGGCTCCAATCACGCTATCTTCAGCGGTGATGTACAGCCAAAATGGAATCCCGGCCTTGGGTGCTCTCACCACAGGCGGTGATGAAAAGCATTCCTTGATCTTCTCAAAAGCACTTTGCTGGATTGCCCCCCAAGTAAACTCGTCTTCATTTTTTAGCCGGAGTGTGGGGACAAAGGCATCAATCTTGCCGGACAAGTTGGATATAAAGCGACGCAAATAGTTCAACTTGCCTAGAAACTTTTGCACATCCTTCTTGCATGCCGGCACTGCAACGTTTCTAATCTTCTCAAGCCTCTTAGGATCAATTTCTATACCTCTCTCATGAATCATGAAACCTAAGAACTTGCCCGCCGACACACCAAAAGCACACTAGAGTGGGTTCATTTTCAACCCATATTACCGCATCCTATCGAAAGCAACTTTCAAATCGGCTGAATGGTTTCCCATAGCGTCCGATTTGACCACGACATCATCGATGTAAACTTCTAACATGACTCCTAACATGTCATGAAAGATCAAGTTCATAGCGCGCTGATACGTGGCGCCGTCATTTTTCAACCCAAAAGTCATGATGACCCAATCGAATAAACATACAAAACCAGGGCACCGAAAGGCAGTCTTATAGACGTCCTCTTCGGCCATAAAGATTTGATTGTAACCGGCATTGCCATCAAGAAAACTTAGTACCTTGTGTCCTGAAGCATCGTTGATCAACATGTCGGCTATTGGCATTGGATACTCGTCTTTCGAAGTGGCTCTATTTAGATCCCGGAAATCAATTCATACTCGTATCTTGCCGCTCCCTTTCTTCTCTACAGGCACAATGTTAGCAACCAATTCTGTGTACCTGCATGGCCTAATAAATTCAGCCTTGAGTAGTCGTTCCACTTCTTCTTTAACTCGGTCATAGACGGCCGTATTAAAGCGACGGGGAGGCTGTTTATAAGGCCTAAATCCGGGCTTGATGGGCAGCCGATGCTCCACGAGCTCGTGGCTTAGCCCTGGCATTTCTCTATACTCCCATGCAAAACAATCGACATACGATCGAAGTAACTTTATTACTTCAGCCTTTTCATCGGGCTGCAAATGTTGGTTTACAAAAGTCGGCTTGGGGATGCTACCATTACCTATATCAACTTCCTCCAAGGGATCGGCCGACGCAAAACCTTGTCTTAATTTTTCTACTTCGCTAAAGTCCTCGATGGCTTCGGCAATACCGTCTTTATTAGACCGATAATGCTCCACGCGAAACTTTAGCCAATCTAGATTATTTTTGCTAGACATGACTACTAATATAAAAATAGCCATGCTACTCCAGCCGACTTTACAGACAATGGTACAAACCATCCTCCGGATACACTAACAAAGTCATAATCCAACAGATCTCTACCTGATAGACACTCTACTTTGTTATGGATGGCATCGAATGATACATCAGCCAATGCTACTTGGGCCAAAGTATCCGCGGGGATGACTTCTATCTCATCGCCATCCCACTTATCAAGCACTGGTGTAGGGTAGAAGGGATGCAATAGTTTGCGTGAATCCAGTCGTGCCCGAGTAACACGCTATAGTTACCTTGTACGTCGACGACGAAGAACGCTGTTGGCAAAGTCTTGTTGCGCACCGTCAACTCCATAGAGAGTACTCCCTTGGCCTCGGAGCTCTCGCCGTTGAAGCCGTTGAGCATCAAGTTAGTCTTCTTTAGGTCATCTTCGTCCCTGCCAAGTTTCTTCAACAGTAAATAAGGCATTAGGTTAACAGTGGCACCGTCGTCGATGAGCATCCGGGAAATCGGCTTCCCATCGATGTGACCCTTGACATAGAGGGGCTTTAGATGGCGCGTCGAGTCCTCAGGCTTCTCGAAGATGGCGTTGCATGGACCGAGGTTCAATTGAGCTACCTCGGCCTCGTCCCATGGTGGTGCAAACTCAACGGGTAATGTGACGATGTTGATGTCCATCGCCTGAGGCGCGGGCCCCTCAGAGACGGGTGAGTAATCGTCATCGAGCAAGTCATCGTCATCGCTCGAACTAAGAGTCGGGTTGGTTATCTCAATCGGCTTCTCCCTCCATACCTGTTTTGTAGCTGGCCGAGGGCGGATTTCTTCGAAGATAGCATCGCACTCAGCCTCAGCAACCTTCTCGCGTATCTCCTGTGCCCGCAGCCTTTGTAGGCATCTCTTCTGTGATTTGGACATGCCCGGAGGAGCCCAAGATGGTTGCAGCTTGGTGCTTGGATCTACTGTTCGACTCCTGTTAATTCTGGCCGAAGTGTGCCGTTTGGCCAGGGGTGGCCTGTGTTCGAAGGGGGCTTCCCTGTGAACCCTGTCGAACGGATCGGCCTCGTTCGGCCGATCGAACCAAGCTTCGGCGTGGAGCCCAGCCGAAGCATGCGGCTTACCTCCGTCAGCCTTCGGCGACAAAGTCTTTAGGATTGGGACTTCCTGACACCCAACTCTGATAGTTATGGCTTCGGACTCCCTGACTTCGGCCTCAGCGTGCTCGCACCCTTCGGCTTTGCTCTGCAAGGTCCGATTCAGAGGTACCATAGATAGTCTGTGGACGATGCCCCCCTCCGCTGCGTTTGTTTGCCCCTGCCATCCATAATACTCCGAAGGAAAACAAGGAATAGGGTTAGTCTGCGGAGGGTACCCTGACCAGGATATGTACGGGGCCCACGGGGTCCCCGCCCAGTCATACGGCAGAGGCATCGGAGGCTCTAGCGTCCTCGATGACTATGAGCCGAACCCGTCACCCGGAGGGGGGTTCAGCCAAGTCGAAGGTGTCTCCGACCACACCAGCGAAGGATCCTGCCAGGTCGGAGGTATGTTCAGCCGGTGTGGGCCAAAGCCTCCCATCGGAGAAGTCTAGTGAGGTGCGTGGCTCGGCCGTTGGGGGCCGAAGTTGTTGTATGGGGGTCCTGACCACTGGGGCTCAAAGCTGTTGTACGGGGGGTTCGGCCATTGTGGCTCGGAACAACCGTGCAGAGCATCAGGCCATTGTGGCCCGAAGCCCTTATGCGGAGGGTTCGCTGGCTTCGGACCGAAGCCACCCTTCGAAGGTCTTGGACCCTTCGGTTGTTTTAGCTTAGCGTGTGGACCTGCTTCTTTGGCCCTCCTCTGATGATTGTTTAACAACATGTTATATGTTACCTTCGGCCTGTTGCGAGCCTTAGCCGAAGGGGTATTGATGTTCTGTTTCCACACTCCTGCCTCGGGGTTCTTTGGTATGAGTGTGCGAATGCGCGGTTCTCCAACAATCACATCTTTTGCTTTAGTAGACTCAACCTGTTCTGGCCGAATCAACACCTTTTTCTCGCTGAGGTCGACGGCGTTGACTGGAAAAGGATCTTTATCCAGCTTCATCTTTGGATCATGGTCTATCTTCAATCGTCCTTCTTCTATGGCCGATTGTATCTGCCGTCGAAAAACATTGCAATCATTAGTATTATGAGAATGTGAATCATGCCACTTACAGTATGGATGCTTCTTTAACTCATCGGCAGGTGGGATAACTTGACCCTTAGGTAAGCTGAGAAGCTGACTCTTTAAGAGGAAATCAAATATCTTATCACATTTAGTCACATAGAACGAGTACTTGACCTCATTAAGTCTATTCTTTGTGGGGGATGGTCGTAGGTCGGAGCAAGTGATAGGTTTGTTTTTAGTGTTGGTAACCCATTCGGTCGCGTACATGTCGGCTGAATCCTCCTCCTCTGACTCCTCCTCATCAGAGCATTCCATGATGTGGATTTCGGCCGTAGGCTTCTAAACGTCTTAATAAATTTCTTATCTTTGGCTCGGCCTTCTTGGACCAGAGCCTGCTGTAGAACTTTGCTAACTTCTAAATAGTTTTGGTTATCTAACCTTTCTTTAAGTCCGGAACGCAACCCGTTAAAAGCTAATTCTGCCAAGTCCCTTTCGGAAATATTAAGACTAAAGCATCGGTTTCTAGTATCCCTAAAATGCTTTATATACTCAGAGGCGCTTTCACTAGATTTTTGCTTAACTGATGTCAAATGCGAAAGCCTAAGTTCTGTTTCATCCATGTAGAAATAATCATGGAATTTCCGCTCTAATTCGTCCCACGTGTGGATGGAGTTCGGCGGTAGCGCCGAAAACCAAGTGAAAGTTGTGCCGGATAGCGAGAGAGAAAATAGTCTAACCTTTAGGGCATCTATCCCACTAACCTCTCCACACTGCGCCAAAAACTGACTAACATGCTCTAGTGTGGTCCTGCTACCCTCCCCATCGAATTTAGTGAACTCAGGGATCCTATAGCCGTGGGGGTAGGGTACTGTATCAAGATGATCGGGGTATGGTTTGCGATAAACCCTAACTCGTCCCTTGGGTACGAAGCCGGCACACTCCCTAAACAGTGCGTGGACCCGCTCATCTATATCATCTTGGTAGTTTGTTTGCATGTGCCTCTCATGTGGGGGCGTGACACACGGTGGGATATCGGTGTGTCGGCCATGTGCTTCTTCCCAACGCGCTATTTGTACAACATGCTCGTGTCCGGGCGCCTGCGCGTGTGGTGCGAGTAGCGCGGGTATTGGTGCAGGTGTTGCGTGGTATGCAATATTAGTTTGACCATAGGTATAATGATTGGTCTCGGCCATAAGTGATGAGGCCGGAGACATGTTTGTCGGAGGTGCACTAGCTATAGGAACCGGGGGTGCGGCTTCAGTGAAGCCAAACCTTCTAAGAGTTGCCTCTACTTGGGAGCTGACTGTCGAATCTAAACGGTTGCCTAGCGAAGCGCTAGCGGCCTAATCTAATGATGCGGCTATTTTTTCTCAATTTCTAAAGAATATAAACGAGGCGATACCTGTGTTACCTGGACCTGAGCGAGGTTGGGGGTGGCGATGTCGCGCTTGACGAAGCCCGCGCGTGTCTTGATGTAGCCCCCAAGCATTATGTCTTGGAGCGCCTTTAGCTTTGCCTCGATCTCTGCTCGGTCTTCTTTGGGGATATCTTCAAGTGTAGGTGATAATATGTTGCGGTTGTCGATATCCACACCTCCTATTGCATCCATTGGCGGTGTAGATGTAGTAGTCGAAGTAGATGTACCGGTGGCTGATGTAGACATACTCATCATGTTGGCGTAGCTCTTCCCCAGTGGAGTCGCCAAAAAGTGTGTTGACACGGAAACGTGCCCCCGCACTTGGGTCAGTCCGGTGATCCAAAAGTGCACGGATACTTAGGGACAGGCCCAAGCGTGACGTAGCACCAACGTTGCGTTCCGACTACCCTTAATAGTGATAAGGGGGGTGGAGTCGTCAGGAAACCAGATTACACAAAATAATCCAATTAGCCTAAAGAAATAGGTTAAACAGGTTAAAATCAGCAAACCAGTCAGAGTCCTCCTGGTTCGAAGTCTTGTGCGAAGGGTGCGCCGAAGGGTGCTTCGGCGTTCGGACTGATCCGGCTGAAGGTAAACTCCGAACGGATCTAAACACGGTGATCACCTTCAAACAGCGGGATTTGGCGTGCGATCTCCGATGCAGTGAATTACAGAGTAGTGACGTGAAGACCACACGCGGGTGCAACTTCATCTGGTGCGGAGTATGTTCGTGGCGAAGTCTGTCGCGACGAAGTATGCTGGCGATGCCTGTTGTCGAAGCCTATGGTCCTGTCGAAGGATGTCCTAGGGACCTCCGGAACCGATCTCTCAGCGCCGGACACCTCCGGCGAAGGGGCTCGAACGTGCGAACCTGCAACCGAGACGATGCGAAGTACCAATTTGGCCATAGGACCGAAATTTGTGAGGTGTTGCACGGGTGGCGAAGGTATCAATCTATTACGCAGATTAGCGGATACTTGAGAGGTGAAGTAACAAGGCGATAGCAATCTGTTACGTAGATTAACGGGGACTTCATAGGCGAAGTACCAAGGCTTACCATGAAGAGGTACAGAAAAGTAAAGGTAAAAGTCAAGGTACGATCAAAGCATGGCTTTGGTTTGGTTTGAGTTGGGGGGTTTCCACGCCGGCCATGCCTCTCTATTTATAGGGGGTTAACCCCTAATCTAATCTTCTATTAATCCGGCCAGATACAGATAGAGATAGAGCTAGCGGTGCAAACAGCTCTATCTCTGCCGAGGTGGGCTTCGGCAAGGCCCGTCGAGGCCCACTGTTGGACCGGAAATGGCGACCAGAGGGGGGGTGAATGGGAGCTTTTAAAATTTCGGGCTAAAAACTTAGCCTACGGTTCTGTTCTGTCTTCTGCGGAACAGGCTTCGAACACAGCCTTCGAAGGTCAGGTTCGGAGGTACTTCGACACCTTCGAACACAGACTTCGGAGAGGCAAAAGTTCGAAGTCAAGAAGACTTCGCTCCACTTACAACCCTCGAAAACCAACTCTGCTAAGTCAGTGCAGGCTCCGCACACAGGGTGCTTTGAGCAAACTTCGCACTTCACCCTTCGCAAGAGTGGACAACCCTCTGAGGACTTCGACCAAGTACTTGGCAACAGCAACGGGTGCTGGGCTTCGTACCCGAAGGTCTACACGCACACGCAAATGGACTATGCTAAGGGCTTCGACACAAGAAGCACTACGGGAAAAGAGCAGGGCTTCGCTAGTAAGCAGCGAGGTCTTGCCTCGTGTTACACAGAGCGACAGCACACTGTAAAGCACACTTCGCGATTAAAAACACCCTTCGCCAAGACAGGCTTCGGTGAACTAAAAACTAGCGAGGTATGCAACGCGAGCTCAAGCAATAAGCACAAAGAAGCAGGGCTTCGCTGCTTGAACAAGGAACACTGAAATAAATTGAACTCAGAATGAATACAGCGAGGTCTGTCTACAGGAGCTCAACAGTAAATGCTCAAAGTGTTGAATGTTACCTACCGAGCCCCCATATTTATAGCCCACGGCTTCATCCTAAGGAAGTGACTACATTACCCCTAGGGTTTACAACAGATTTGTCTCTACAGAACTAAGGGGTACAAAAGGTAGTCCACCTTTATTTTGGAGGCTTCTCTGTCAGCTGCAGAGGGGACAGTGTCAGCCTTTTTCAGAACAGACAGTGTCAGCCTTTACAGAGTTGACTTCTGGAACCTCCCTTCGCACGCGAGGGGTGCGGAAGCTTCGGCGAGAAGCCTGCAGCCTGTTGGCCTTCGCTCCGCCGAAGAAGACCTTCGATACAGTGACGGTTTTGAGCCTAAGCCGTCAAAGCCCTTGGGCCTTCGCACCACCACCTCCGGAGTGGATCACCACGGCTTCGCAGCTGCTCCGAGCTCGAACACCGTCCGTCCGTGTACCGAAGCCATGCATGGCCGAAGCACCTCAAGTCAACCTCACTCCGAAGCCCACCTTCGGAGTACCACCCTTCGAAGTCCCTCCTTCGTCCAAGGCCTCCGCATGAAGCATTCCATGAGCACTCCGTCGCAGTGCCTCTACCCGAGCACACTCCACGACGAGCCTCATCCGGACCATGCCTTCGATGCGCCTCGACTTCTGAGACCTTCGTCGGGTACCTTCGAGTGTCTCCCTCCGGAGCACACTTCGAACTCCTTGCCTCCGCAGAGGACTTGGTCCACCAACTCCGAAGTCACTCCGTTCGGAGTACCTTCGAAGTGCCTCACCTCCGAGGACTTTGTCTCGGAGTACCTTCAGCCGGAGCCACGCTCCGCACTCTCTGCCTTCACCTGGCACGCCTCGACCCGAGGACCGACCCGGACCACCTTCGCAGCCACCGTGACGGAGCTCCCCGCTCCCTTGGCATCAAACCACCCGCTTGACCCAAGTTCACCTGGCTCGAACCCTGTCCGTCGCCTCCGAAGTCCCTGCGCACCACAGACAAACAGACAAGTGTATCCAGTACTCCGGAGACCTCTCCGGGTTAGCAACCTTCGGCACACACTCCGGTGTACCGCCCAAAGTACCGAAGCCATCGGTACGAACCCAGTCATCGCGTACTGCCGGACCCCTCCGACAGGTACACTCCGCTGCAAACACAAACACACACCGAACACCCTTCGGTGACACACCTCCGAACACCCTTCGGAGGTACCACCTCCGAAGCCCCTCCGGAGGTACCCTTCGAACAGAGGGTAAAAGCCTGTCAATCACTCATCACATACACCGAAACCACCCTTGGTTTCTCAATCTCCCCCTTGATGAGTGCATTGACAACCAAATCGAAGTTCAAGAAAATGTAAAAATTTTCAGCACACAAGTGACCATAAAAACTCAAAAAGAGCCAAAGCATGTCACTTGATAAAAGAATTTTTCTCCCCCTTTGTAAAAGAGTAAAAGCCCCTTCGGCAAAACTCCCTTTGGATAAAAACTCCCCCTGAGTTTGAGCAAATTTTTCTCCCCCTTTATGTCAAAAATCTCTCCCCCTTTAGAAATAATGCCTTCTTGCAGCAGAGAACATAGCAAAATCTCTCCCCCTTTGGCAATGCAAGCATCAAGGAGCATTCAAAAGATGCAAAGCTGCGAAATGAATAGAATTGCAAAGACATATAATGCAAAAATATGCCAAAATTAACACAAATGATCATGTGCTCAGCTCAATTTAACAATCTGTGTAACAAGATGATGGCATGTGATTTTGTCATTTTGAAGTAAAAGCATCACCTCCTAATCACAGTAGCTAGACATGAAAGGCAAGGACTGCGCAAAGCTAACAAATTCTACCCTAGACAGACAAGTCTTGTTCAAAAGGAGCTGTGAAAGCAAACTTGATGATCAATTAATTTTGTTGTTCTTTTTCTTAATGCCAGGGGTTATTTGTTTGTCCACCTTATACTTTCCAATCAGGCCAAGCCTAGGCATGAAAGCCATCTGAAGCTTAAGGCGGTGATTTTGGCATACACTACACTATTCCAGTTCAGACCAAAGTGCAATGGTAAGCAGTCTAGAATAGAGTAGTGCGACAAACAAACCCTCCTGGATCTTTTCATTGAAGCCAGGCAAATCATGGATTTTTTTTTTTTATTTTGATTAATATCCATGAATGAAGAACACAAGTTTTCAAGTTGCAAATTTTAGCATCCAAGGAACAGTGTCTTGCTGTCAAGTAGATAAAGGATAGCTAAAAGCAGTCCTGCCTAATCAAGCTAGATACAAGATTGTGTGATGAGCAAATTTTGTTTTTTAGAAAATAAAACATCATGCACAATCAATGTTCCAGACATATTTCATAGAGCTGAGCTGTCATGATTTCTTTGAATTAAAGCAGGCATATAATAGCAAAAGATGTAAGTGCAATTCCACACATAATGAGCATATGCAAGACAATTAAAATCAGCTCCCCCTTACAAAATGCCGTAGGGATGACAAATACCAAGTTCCCCACGCAAGTAAGCAAATCGAGAAGCATCGAGGGGTTTTGTAAAAATATCGGCAAGCTGGTGTTGGGTATCAACATATTGAAGTTCAATATCACCCTTCTCATTGTGATCTCTGAGAAAATGATACCGTACATCAATGTGTTTGGTTCTGGAGTGCTGAACCGGGTTGTTTGCAATACAAATAGCACTAGTGTTATCACAGAAAAGTGGAACACTCTTATAATCTAACCCGAAATCCCGCAAAGTGGACACCATCCATAAAATCTGAGAGCAACAGCTAGCTGCAGCAACATATTCGGCCTCGGCCGTCGATTGTGCAACACTAGACTGTTTGCGGGAAGACCAGCAAACCAGAGACGTACCCAGAAAATGACAAGTACCAGAGGTACTCTTCCTATCAATTCTACATCCAGCAAAATCCGCATCTGAATAACCTCTAAGACATAAAGATGAAGACGATGAATACCATATGCCAAATTCAAGGGTGTGCTTGAGATACCTTAGAATGCGCTTAACCGCTTGGCGGTGCGAAGCTCGTGGTGAAGCCTGAAAACGAGCGCACAGACATACTGCGAAGTGTATGTCCGGCCTCGTGGCAGTCAAGTAGAGTAGGGAGCCGATCATGCTCCGGTACTCCTTCTGATCTACAGCTTCTCCATCTTCGTCAGGGTCCAATGCTACAGATGTAGCCATTGGAGTGGCGAGAGGCTTCGCATCGGACATGTCGAACTTTTTGAGCAGGTCCTTGGTGTACTTTGTCTGGTGGACAAAAGTACCTTGTTTGCTTTGCTTGATTTGCAAACCAAGGAAAAAGGTGAGTTCACCCATCATTGATATTTCAAACTCCCTGCTCATGGTATCTGCAAACTCGGCAACCAAAGCATGAGAAGAGCCACCAAAGATGATATCATCCACATAAATCTGTACTAGGAGGAAATCTTTGCCATGCTTGAGAGTAAACAAAGTTTTATCAACAGAGCCCATCAAATACCCTCGCTCAAGCAGAAAAGACTTAAGTCTATCATACCACGCCCGAGGGGCCTGCTTGAGTCCATAAAGAGCCTTATGAAGTTTAAGGACTTTATGTGGATACTTGGGGTTTTCAAAACCAGGGGGTTGTTTTACATAAACATCTTCACCTATGAAGCCATTAAGAAAAGCACTTTTGACATCCATTTGATAGAGTCTGAATCCCCGGGATGTCGCAAAGGCAAGCAAAATCCTAATGGCCTCAAGGCGAGCAACAGGTGCAAAAGTTTCAGTAAAATCAATCCCTTCTAGTTGAGAAAAGCCCTGAGCTACAAGTCTAGCCTTATTTCTAACAATTGTTCCATCCTCCCCTTGTTTATTTTTAAAAATCCATTTTGTTCCAATGAAATGAACATTTGGTGGAGGATCAACTAAAGTCCAGACTTGGTTTCTTTCAAAATTCTCAAGCTCTTCATGCATGGCATTGATCCAACTAGAATCAGAAAGTGCATGACTAACATCTAAAGGCTCGAAGGAAGCAACAAAAGCAGCATTAGTAAAATGAGCGTGAGAACGTGTTACCCTTTGATCAAGCTCACCAATGATCTGCTCGGGAGGGTGCATTCTTTGGACATGATGTGGAGCCTCGCGGCGGGATGCAGTCTCCCCCTCAACTTGTGCGTTGGAGTGGTCCAAGATGACCGATGTTGAGGTAGTCGCTTCGGGACCTCGTGCCGAAGTAGAAGAAGCGGGGTCAGCTTCGGGGGTCGATGTCGAGGGTAGTAGGGGATCATCCTCGAATTCTCCGGGATCTTCGTCTTCGAATAAAGTCTGTTCCATGTCGTGTTCATTTGCCTGTTCAAAAGCAGAACTAACAGAGGGGGTTGATTCATCAAAAGTCACATCACATGACTCGATGACAGTGTTAGTTTCCAAGTTATAAACACGATAGGAATGACCATGAGTAGTATAACCCAAAAAGATCCCGTCAGAAGATCGCGACTCAAATTTATCCAAGTTACCACGTTTTAGGATAAAGCAGCGACAGCCAAAACTCGAAGATGAGTAACCTTGGGCTGTCTCCCAAAACGCAGCTCATAAGATGTCAAGTTTAAAATTGAGCGCAAGAAAATTCGGTTTGAGATGTAACATGCTGTGTTCATGGCCTCAGCCCAGAATTTTCTAGGAGTCCTATGCTCATCAAGCATCGTCCTAGCCATCTCAACCAAAGTGCGGTTTTTCCTCTCAACAACACCGTTCTGTTGAGGAACCCGCGGAGCAGAGAATTGATGTTCTATGCCATGCTCCATGCAAAAGTCAACAAAGAGACTATTTTTGAACTCGGTGCCATTATCGCTCCGAATGAATTTTAATGCACCAGGGAGTTCAGTGAAAAGTCTCAAAGCCAAGCTCCGAAAGTGTGAAAACACTTCATCCTTGCTGGCAAGAAAGAAGACCCAAGAGTAGCGAGAGAAATCGTCGACAATAACAAGTACATACCACTTGCCGCCTAAAGAACTAACCCGAGAAGGACCTACAGTGTCCATGTGGAGAAGTTCTCCGGGCTGTTCAGTCATCACAGTGGTGACTGGCGAATGCGAAGCAGCAATCATTTTACCATGTCGACAAGGAGCGCAAACTAAGTTCTTCTCAAACTTGAGCTTGGGCAATCCTCGGATCAAACCTAGGGCGCTCAGACGAGCGAGCAACTCAAAGCTCATATGCCCTAGTCTCCTATGCCACTTCCAAAGCTCAGAAGTCGAATGTGCAACAAGGCAATGAGAAGAACCAGACGACTCTGAAAAATCAGCTCCAAAAACTCTCCCAACCCTAAAGATCTTACACACCACAACGCCATCAGAATTGAGCACTTGCGAAGTATCGCGATGAAATCGCACTTCGAAGCCCTCATCAAGCAACTGAGATACAGACAGCAAATTGTATCCCAGATTCTCAACCAAAGCAACATCTTTGAGAGTGAAGTTCGAATTAATTCTTACCACACCTTTACCTTTCACTCTACTCCTTCGATTGTTTCCGAAGGTGATATGTTCCCTTTGCTTGGTTGTGGTGAGGCTGGAGAACCAATTTGCATCTCCGGTCATGTGGCGCGAACAACCGGAGTCCATTATCCACGTGCCCTCCAAGCCTCGACCTGTCGCCTACACATGATGGGAACGCCTCGATCGCTCAGTGCTGGGGTGAGAAAAGTAATGACGAGGCATCCAGCACTGAGTGATACGAGTAGTAGGCACAGTAAAAGTAGACGGTCTACGCACATAAAATCAGAATGATGCAAAGTGCGAGGTCTCCCAACATGCAAAGAACGGAAAGCATGTCGAGGTCTCCTACTCTGACGAGGTACAAAGCTACTCGCCCGAGGTCTACCACCATATGGAACATGGTGAACACCTCGAGGAGCAAAACCTCTCCGAGAAGCACGAGGAGCCTCGAAAGCAGGACGATAGTACATCTCAGACTCATGCCTACCTAAAGATGGGTAATGCATGTCCTGGTAACTCATCGCCTGTGCGCGTCGCTCATCCTTGATGCGACGGAAACAGAAACCAATCAAATGACCCGCCCTCTGACAATAAGAACAGTGAAACACTCTCCTGGGGGCACTCTCATGGGTCATAGGAGCAACTCTCACAGGCTCCTTAGGTTTCTTCTGAGTGGCTTTCTTGGGAGGATTTTTCTTGATAGGAGGTGTGGTTTTCTTTGGTGGATGGGTAGGCTTTTTGGCTGAGGGGGTGTCCAACAGAGCTCTCTCTTTCTCTAGGGTGGTGGGAGAGGTGAAAACAGTTTTGGTCTTACTGTCTGAAGCTATCCTCTCAAAACCCAAACCTAGAGCTACCCCGGCTCTGTCAGCACACAACTTGGTCTTGGCCAAGAGCAAATCCATCCTACCCTTCCCTTCAGTGCATTTATTCACCACAGAAAGAAGGTATTCATTTTCGGACATGAGGTTCTCAGCTCGCTCTCTAGCAGTGCCTAGCTGGTCCTTAAGGGTGATGCAAGTGTCACAAACAGGTTGCACATCCTTAGAACTACCGGCCCTCTCCAATCTAGCCTCCAAGTCATGAACATGCTTATCACGTAAAGAAATGCTATCGCGTAATAAAGAGCAGTTCATGCAATCAATAATATCATGAGGTCTAGAATCCACCTCCAAAAGCTGCTTCTGTGCAGTCTCAAGCTCAGAAAGAGTTTGAGCATGAACAGAACGCAACTGAGCAAGCTCACCCATGACAACAGAACATGATTCACATTCAGCATCATCAAACTTAGACTTAAGCATGGCATATTCAGTAGATACATTTTCTAGCCTAAGTCTAAGGTCTTTCCTTTCTCTAGCGGCTTGCACAAGTAATCTATCCTGACCAAGCACAACCTCATTTAGCTCATCTAATTTAATTAGAAGCTGGTCAGATGATAGGTTTACCTCAGATGAGTCAAGCTCATCGCCGCTGTGATCGCTGTCGGCCATGAAGCAAAGGCCGGTGAAGTCACGTCCCTTCTTGTCCTTCTTGTCCTCCTTCCTTGGGGACTCCTCCTCCTCAGAGCTCGACTCCTCAGTTGAGGAAGTGTCGATGTCGCTGAGAGCAGCAACAAAAGCTCTGGAAGCGGCCTTGGCTACTTTCTTAGCCATCTTGCCGCGCTTGCCCTTCACAAAGGGTTTCCTCTCCTTCTTGTGGTATTTAGGGCGGTCACTCTCATCTCTCTTTTTGACCTTGGGGCAATTGGCCTTTATGTGAGAGGTGTCGCCACATTCATAGCAGCCACTAAAACCACTTCTCCTCTGATCCCGTCTCTCATGATGAAAGCGGGTGAACCTCCGGGCAATGAGAGCAAGCTCGTCATCAGCTAGAGTATCCACCTGCTCCTTTGTGACGGAGACCAGGGAGGACAAAGCAAAACCATCTGCAAGAACACAAGTGCCTGATGTGCTTGGTTCTGCAGTGGTGCCACGGCTAGTGCTAGAAACCAATGCCAATGGCTGTGGCAAAGAGCTTCTGTGCACTGCAAGAGATGCCTTGGCAATCTCTGTGGACTTCAGCTTGCTAAAGAGTTCATCACAGGTTAGAGTGTCATAGCCTGTGGACTCCTCAATGCTGGATATCTTCACCTCCCATATGCTACGGTCAAGAGCATAGAGAAGCTTGATAGCCCTATCGTGATCACTGTAAGCAAGCGTCCCGTTGGATCGCAAGTTACTCACTATCGCGTCAAAGCGAGAAAACATGGCATCTATAGATTCACCAGGTGCCTGCACAAACAGCTGATACTGTTGGTTGTAGGTGCTTTGGCGCCTGGCCTTAATCTGAGTAGAGCCCTCATGATAAATAGTGAGCGTTGTCCAAATTTCCCTAGCAGTCCTAAGGTGCTGCACCCTATCAAACTCACTCCGACTCAACCCAATGAACAGTATGTTCCTTGCCTTCGAGTTGGCAATATACTGATCTTTCTCAGTTTGAGTGGTGCGGGTATCAGGGATGGAGTATTGTGAGTCCACAATCTCCCAAATTGCATTTCCTTGGCTTAACAAGTAAGCCTCCATGCGCACCTTCCAGTATGCAAAATCTGTCCCATCGAACAGAGGAATTTTACTGCCTCTATCCATGTCGCCAACAGATCACAAAACCGGTTAAGGTCAACTGGTGATCTTAACCAAGCTCTGATACCAATTGTTGGACCGGAAATGGCGACCAGAGGGGGGGTGAATGGGAGCTTTTAAAATTTCGGGCTAAAAACTTAGCCTACGGTTCTGTTCTGTCTTCTGCGGAACAGGCTTCGAACACAGCCTTCGAAGGTCAGGTTCGGAGGTACTTCGACACCTTCGAACACAGACTTCGGAGAGGCAAAAGTTCGAAGTCAAGAAGACTTCGCTCCACTTACAACCCTCGAAAACCAACTCTGCTAAGTCAGTGCAGGCTCCGCACACAGGGTGCTTTGAGCAAACTTCGCACTTCACCCTTCGCAAGAGTGGACAACCCTCTGAGGACTTCGACCAAGTACTTGGCAACAGCAACGGGTGCTGGGCTTCGTACCCGAAGGTCTACACGCACACGCAAATGGACTATGCTAAGGGCTTCGACACAAGAAGCACTACGGGAAAAGAGCAGGGCTTCGCTAGTAAGCAGCGAGGTCTTGCCTCGTGTTACACAGAGCGACAGCACACTGTAAAGCACACTTCGCGATTAAAAACACCCTTCGCCAAGACAGGCTTCGGTGAACTAAAAACTAGCGAGGTATGCAACGCGAGCTCAAGCAATAAGCACAAAGAAGCAGGGCTTCGCTGCTTGAACAAGGAACACTGAAATAAATTGAACTCAGAATGAATACAGCGAGGTCTGTCTACAGGAGCTCAACAGTAAATGCTCAAAGTGTTGAATGTTACCTACCGAGCCCCCATATTTATAGCCCACGGCTTCATCCTAAGGAAGTGACTACATTACCCCTAGGGTTTACAACAGATTTGTCTCTACAGAACTAAGGGGTACAAAAGGTAGTCCACCTTTATTTTGGAGGCTTCTCTGTCAGCTGCAGAGGGGACAGTGTCAGCCTTTTTCAGAACAGACAGTGTCAGCCTTTACAGAGTTGACTTCTGGAACCTCCCTTCGCACGCGAGGGGTGCGGAAGCTTCGGCGAGAAGCCTGCAGCCTGTTGGCCTTCGCTCCGCCGAAGAAGACCTTCGATACAGTGACGGTTTTGAGCCTAAGCCGTCAAAGCCCTTGGGCCTTCGCACCACCACCTCCGGAGTGGATCACCACGGCTTCGCAGCTGCTCCGAGCTCGAACACCGTCCGTCCGTGTACCGAAGCCATGCATGGCCGAAGCACCTCAAGTCAACCTCACTCCGAAGCCCACCTTCGGAGTACCACCCTTCGAAGTCCCTCCTTCGTCCAAGGCCTCCGCATGAAGCATTCCATGAGCACTCCGTCGCAGTGCCTCTACCCGAGCACACTCCACGACGAGCCTCATCCGGACCATGCCTTCGATGCGCCTCGACTTCTGAGACCTTCGTCGGGTACCTTCGAGTGTCTCCCTCCGGAGCACACTTCGAACTCCTTGCCTCCGCAGAGGACTTGGTCCACCAACTCCGAAGTCACTCCGTTCGGAGTACCTTCGAAGTGCCTCACCTCCGAGGACTTTGTCTCGGAGTACCTTCAGCCGGAGCCACGCTCCGCACTCTCTGCCTTCACCTGGCACGCCTCGACCCGAGGACCGACCCGGACCACCTTCGCAGCCACCGTGACGGAGCTCCCCGCTCCCTTGGCATCAAACCACCCGCTTGACCCAAGTTCACCTGGCTCGAACCCTGTCCGTCGCCTCCGAAGTCCCTGCGCACCACAGACAAACAGACAAGTGTATCCAGTACTCCGGAGACCTCTCTGGGTTAGCAACCTTCGGCACACACTCCGGTGTACCGCCCAAAGTACCGAAGCCATCGGTACGAACCCAGTCATCGCGTACTGCCGGACCCCTCCGACAGGTACACTCCGCTGCAAACACAAACACACACCGAACACCCTTCGGTGACACACCTCCGAACACCCTTCGGAGGTACCACCTCCGAAGCCCCTCCGGAGGTACCCTTCGAACAGAGGGTAAAAGCCTGTCAATCACTCATCACATACACCGAAACCACCCTTGGTTTCTCACCCACTCCTTGGGCCGAAGCTTCGGTAGTGTGGGCTTCGGCCAGGCCCGTCGAGGCTTGCTCCTCGGGCCGAAGCTTCGGTAGCGTGGGCTTCGGCCAGGCCTGTCGAGGCTCGCTCCTCGGGCCAAAGCTTTGGTAGCGTGGGCTTCGGCCAGGCCCGTCAAGGCTTGCTCCTCGGGCCGAAGCTTCGGTAGTGTGGGCTTCGGCCAGGCCCGTCGAGGCTTGCTCCTCGGGCCGAAGCTTCGACAGCGTGGGCCTCCGAAGGCTTCCGAAGCTTCGATAGCGTGGGCCTCCGAAGGCTTCCTAGCCGAAGCCCATGGGCTGGCTAGAGGCTTTCGTAGCCCATAACTTGATGGACTTCGGCCCTATAGGGCTTCGGATAGGCCCTAGACATGTGTACTTCTGGCCCAAATTACCAATTGATATTTTTATAATCTAGCTATTAATGCCATTTTTTGCTATCAACAGCCATCTGCACAACCTATAGACCCCACACCTTCTAAGACTTCGACTGAGGATGAGGACGGACCTCTGATCACTCCATCTACTTCGATAGAGCCTCCTCAGTAGAGTCCAAAGGTGCTAGTTACTGACTCCGATGAGATGACTTCTTAGCCAAGTCTAGAGGTGCCAGTTGCTGACTCTGGTGAGGTGACTTCAGATCACCTAGGATCCCGAGTAGTTCTGCATGATCACCCCACAGAGCTCATCATCGGTGATCTTACTAAGAGATACTTATGTTCTTCAGTTGGTTCTCTTGCTATGTTTGCTGAATCTGCGTTTGTTCCTCCTTTTGATCCTAGAGACATTTCTCATGCTCTTTCTGATTCAAATTGGATAAATGTCATGCAAGAAGAGCTTGAAAATTTTTTTCGCAATCGGGTTTGGACACTAGTTGAGCTGTCACCTAGATGCAACACCATAGGCACCAAGTGGGTGTTTAAGAACAAACAAGGTAAAGATGGGATTGTGGTGCGCAACAAAGCTCGACTAGTGGCACAGGGTTTTTGCCAGAAATAAGGTATTGATTTTGAGGAGACCTTCGCCCCTGTTGCCCGTCTTGAGTCCATTCGTATTCTTTTGGCCTTTGCTGCTTCTAAAGGTTTTAAGCTTTTTCAAATGGATGTTACGAGTGCTTTTCTGAACGGGTATATAGAGGAGGAGGTTTATGTTAAGCAGCCCCCTGGTTTTGAGAATCCTAAGTTTCCTTGACATGTTTTCAAGTTGCAGAAGGTTTTATACGGTTTGAAGCAAGCCCCTAGGGCTTGGTATGATCACCTAAAGTAGTTTTTGTTGTGGAATGGTTTTCTGATGGGTTCTATGGACAAAACTCTTTTCTTGCTCACAGTTGGCTCAGACTTATTGGTTGCTCAGATTTACGTGGACGATATTATTTTTGGTGGTTCTACTATTGAGCTTATGTCCATGTTTTTTGAGCAGATGCACAGTGAGTTTGAGATGAGTCTCATGGGTGAGCTCAAGTACTTTTTTGTGCTCCAGATCAAGCAGACCAAGGATGGCATTTTCTTCCACCAGGGCAAGTACACACGGGACATGCTGAAGAAGTTTGACTTTGGGGGAGAGCTGAAGCCTCAGATGACCACAATGGGTACATCTGGTGGTCTGGACAAGGACGAGAACGACGTCAAGGTCACCGAGAGAGAGTATCGAGGGATGATTGGATCGCTACTATACTTGACTACGACGAGACTTGACATTCAGTTTGTCGTGGGTGTGTGCGCGTGTTTTCAGTCTTCACCACGCGCATCTCACCGGCAGGCTGTCAAGCGTATTTTTAGGTACCTTACTTATGCTCCTGATTTAGGTCTTTTCTATTCGGCATCATCGTCTCTTGATTTATCTAGATTTTCTAACGCTGATTTCGGTGGGTGCTGGCTGGATCGCAAGTCGACTTTCGGTACTTACCAGCTTCTCGGTTCTTCGCTTGTTTCTTGGTCTTCTCGAAAAGAATCTGGAGTTACGCTTTCTACTACTGAGGCTGAGTATGTAGCTACTGCTAGCTGCTGCTCATAGTTAGTTTGGATGATTTCTACTTTGCGGGATTTTGGGTTGTTCTTCTCTGCCAAAGTTCCTTTGTTTTGTGATAGCACCAGCGCAATTAGTGTAGGGAAAAACCCATGTCTTCATTCAAAAACCAAACATATTGATGTGCGTTTTCATTTTCTGAGGGATCAATATGAGAAAGGGGTTATTGATCTTGTTCATGTTGATACCCATCAGGAGTTGGCTGACATTTTTACCAAACCCCCTAGATCACTATACTTTTGAATGTTTGCGAGGGGATTTGGGAGTCGTGTATCCTTTTTAGGATATTTTGAGTCAGTTTTTCTTTATTCTTTACTTTTTTATTGAGTCTTTTTTTGTGAGTTCATATCATGCATAATCATATATCACATTTTGAGCTTGCTTCTGTTATATGATTGATCTGCTTTACTTGCTCTAGCTAGTATATGCTTTTGATTACTTGACGATGATCAAAATGGGGGTTGTGACTTGCCTTGATTAGTGAATGGAGATGGTGGAACCTCGAGAAAATATTCCAGCTCTTCGACGACGTTGTAATCTTCTTGGTACACGAAACGAGAACAAATAACTATTAAAATAAATAAAATAAACATTACAAACATTTCAATTAAATTGGTTAAAGTTGTAGGGAATTAAAGGAGTGATTTTCTAGATTTTGAATGATGAAAGTTTGAGTTCAAATGGAAAAGATATGAATTTTAGAAGTCTAGATTCATGATAGAACTCTAAAAAGAAAGGAAATAATCTCAAGATTATTCCTTCGGATTAAATGAGAGGGTCGACATGTGATCAACACATTCACTTAGATAAAATGAAATAGAATGATTAAATTTGAGTTAATACAAGGGTAGATCGATAGGTTATGATTCAATTGAAAACAAGGATGGGTCGAATTGAATGTGTTGATTGATTAGAAACAAAAGGGTACAAATGGATTTATTCAAAGGATTTGAATAGGTTGTGACCGTTGGACAACGTAGTCCATTCGATTTAGGATAAAGAGACGATCGACTAAAGGCATGCGTAAAGGCTTAACCGATTAAGCCTTAGCGACCATGTGGATGGGTTTAGATTAAATCGATGAAACTCAATAATGGATGGTAACGAATGACTACGAGCAATCGACGATCGGTGATGACCATCGATGAACATCGCGAGTCCGATTACCAAACATAAATCAAGTCATAATCGATGGTTTAGATCAAAATAAAGGAGAGTAAGGCGGGATTCATCAATGATGATTGACGATGGATATTAACTCCGGTATGAGAAATGGAATGACGATAATCTACGCCTTATGACGAAGTGGAACACCGGATGCTCTAGAGATAAAGAGAACTATTTTCAAGGTTAGTTGGACATGGAACACCGGTACGATAGAAATAGAAATCGATACAGGATAAATCAACGAAAATAGCTCAACATGAATTTAGATCATGAATAACGATGAAATAAATTAGATCGGAATGGAACCACCGGGTTAAATAAATTGGAACGAAGTCGCCGGATTTATAGATTGGAGTTAATTATGACAAATGCATGGGTATGATAAATCGAGATAGTAATTATTCAATTGATGATGGTTTATCTAATCTTAATGAAGTAACAAATAGATTTAAATAAATAGACATAACTATACGATGACGAACGCACTAGAATAAAATAGTATAACAAATTAATTGAATGTCGATGGACGACCAAGATTTAATGAAAATCCTATGGCTAAGATTAAAATAGATCAAAGCAGGATCATCGGGTTTTGATAATGACTGTTAATAGCAAAAAATGACATTAATGGCTAGATTGTCAAAATATCAATTTTGGTGATTTGGGCCGAAAATACACATGTACAGGGTCCTTCCGAAGCCCTGCACGGCCGAAGGTCCATTGAGATATGGGCTCCGAAAGCCTCTAGCCAGCTCATGGGATTCGGTCGGGAAGCCTTGGGAGGCCCACGCCACCGAAGCTTCGGCCTGAGGAGCAGGCCTCGATGGGCCTAGCTGAAGCCCACTTCGGCAGAGATGGAGTTGTATGTGATTTCAGCTTAGTTTTTATCTCCATCCGGCCGGGTTAATAGCAGATTAGATTGGAAATTAATCCCCTATAAATAGAGAGGCAAGGCCAGCGTAGAGCCCCCCAACTCAAACCAAACCAAATCCCTAGCTTTGATCCTATTTACTTTACCTTTATTTTCCTGTATCTCTTTGTGGGTTTGCCTGGAAGCCCTCCACTGGCCAATACGGAACAGTGGTAACCCTTGTTACTTCGCTTGTGAAGTATCCGTTAATCTACGTAATAGATTGTTATCGCCTTGTTACTTCATCTGTGAAGTATCCGCTAATCTACGTAACAGATTGCTACCTTCGCTACTAGTGCAACACTTAGCAGAATTCGATCCTCGGGCCGAATTGGTACTTCGCACTTTCCTTGTTGCAGGTTCCCACGTTCGGAGCTACTTCGTCGGAGGTGTTCGGAGCTGAGTGATCGGTTTCGGAGGTCACCAGGAAACCCTTCGGCGGGACTGTAGGCTCCGGCAACTGGCTTCGCCAGCACACTTCATAACAATAGGCTTCGCTATGACCATACTCCGCACTAGACGAAGTTACGCTCGTGCGTGACCCTCGCGTCATTATTCCGTAGTTTGCTGTATCAGAGGCCTCACGCCGAACCCCGTTGTTCGGAGGTGATCATCGCATCCAGATCCATTTGGAGTCCATTTTCGGTCGGATCAGTCCGAATGCCGAAGCACTCTTCGGCGGGACACTTCGCACCAGACGCCGAAGGTACACTTCGGTGACCCCTTCGCATCAGACTTCGAAGCAGATAGGCTTCGACCGGTTTGCTGTTTTTATTCTGTTCAATATATTTCTTTCGACTAATTGGGTTATTTTGTGTGATCTGATTGCCTGGCGACTCCACCCCCACGTCGGTGTTGTGTCACGCTTAAGCTTGTCCCTAAGTATACGCACACTTTTGGATCGTCGAACTGACCCAAGTGCGGGGGCACGTTCTCGTGTCAACACACTTTTTGGCGACTCCACGAGGGAAGGCTACGCCAACATGACAAGTACATCTACATCGGCCACCGGTGCATCTACGTCGACTACTACGTCTACACCGTCGATGGACACAATAGGAGGCATGGATATCGACAACCGCAACATCTTGACACCTACACTTGAAGATATCCCCAAAGAAGACTGAGCAGAGATCGAGGCAAAGTTAAAGGCACTCCAGGACGTGATGCTTGGGGGCTACGTCAAGACATGTGCGGGCTTCATCAAGCGCGACATCATCACCCCCGACCTCCCTCAGGTCCAGGTAACACCTATATCACCTCGTTTATCTTCTTTAGAGATTGAGTAAAAATAGCCGCATCGGTAGATCAAGCCGTTAGCACTTCGCTAGCCAACCGTTTAGATTCGGCAGTCAGCTCACAAGTGGAGATGACTCTCAGGAGGTTCGGCTTTACTGAAGCCGCACCGCCGGTTCCTATTGCTAGTGTGCCTCCGGCAAACCATGTGTACGGTAGAAATAACGACAACACTTGCACAATCATGTCTCCGGCCTCAACGCTTATGGCCGAGACTAATCATTACACCTATGGTGTAAACAACACTGCACACCATGCACCACCACCTGCACCGGTACCCGCGCTGCCCGCACCACATGCGCAGGCACCCGGACATGAGCACGTCATACAGATAGCACGCAGGGAAGAGGCCCATGGCCGACACGCCGACATCCCACCGTGTGTCGCGCCCCCGCATGAGAGGCGCACACAGGAAACATGCCAAGATGACATAGAGGAGCGGGTCCACACACTATTTAGAGAGTGTGCTGGCTTCGTGCCCAAGGGACGGGTTAGGGTTTACCGTAAGCCATACCCCGACCATCTTGACACAATACCCTACCCCCAAGGCTATAGAATCCCTGAATTCACTAAGTTCGATGGCGAGGGTAGCAAAACTACACTAGAGCACGTTAGTCAATTTTTGGCATAATGTGGAGAAGTTAGCGGGATAGATGCTCTGAAAGTTATACTATCTTCTCTCTCGCTGTCCGGCACCGCTTTCACTTGGTTTTCGGCGCTCCCGCCGAACTCCATCCAAACGTGGTATGATTTAGAGAGGAAATTCCATGATTATTTCTACACGGGTGAGACAGAACTTAGGCTTTCACACTTGACATCAGTTAAGCAGAAATATAGCGAGAGCACCTCTGAGTACATCAAGCGTTTTAGGGATACTAGAAACCGTTGTTTTAGCCTTAATATTTCCGAAAGGGACTTGGCGGAACTAGCTTTTAACAGGTTGCATTCTGAAATTAAAGAGAGGTTAGATAACTCAAACTTTTTATAAGTTAGTCAAGTTTTACAGCAAGCTCTGGTCTAGGAGGGCCGAACCAAACATAAAAAGTTTATTAAAACATTTAGCAAGCCTAGAGCTGAAATCCACATCATGGAACATTCTGACGAGGAAGAATCGAAAGAGGAGGATTCGGCCGATATGTACGCAGCAGAATGGGTTTGGAACGCTGAGAATAAACCTGTCACTTGCTCCGAGTTACGACCATCCCCCACAAAGAATTGACCTAGTGAGGTCAAGTACTCATTTGATATAACTAAATGTGATAAAATATTTTATTTTCTCTTAAAGAGTCAGCTTCTCAGGTTACCTAAGGGTCAAGTCATTCCACCTGCCGATGAGTAAAAGAAGCATCCATACTGTAAGTGGCATGATTCACATTCACATAATAATAATGACTGCAATGTTTTTCGACGGCAGATACAATCGGCCATAGAAGAAGGATGATTAAAGATAGACCATAATCCAAAGATGAAGCTCGATAAATATCCTTTTCCTGTCAACGCTATCGACCTCGGTGAGAAGGTGTTGATTCGGCCAGAACATGCCGAGTCGGCTAAGGGAAAGGATGTAATTGTTGGAGAGCCACACACTCGCACGCTCATACCGAAGAACCCCGAGGTAGGAGTGTGGAAACAGAACATTAATACCCCTTCGGCTAAGGCTCACAAGAGGCCGAAGGTAACAACATATAACATGCTGTTGAACAAGCATGAAAGAAGGGCCAAGGAAGCAGGTCCACACACTAAGAAGCTAAAGCAGCCGAAGGGTCTGGGGTTCTCGGAGGGTAGCTTCGGACCGAAGCAGGCGGACCCTCCGCACGGAGGCTTCTGGCCACGGTGGCCTAATACTCCGCACGGTGGTTTTGAGCAACAATGGTCGAATCCCTCGTATAGTAGCTTCGAGCCCCAGTGGTCGGGCCCCCTATACAGCAACTTCGGCCCTCAATGGCTGAACCCTGCACCATGTTGGACTTCTCCGATGGGAGGCTTCGGCCTGCACTGGCCGAACGTACCTCCGGCCTGGCAGGACCCTTCGCTGGTGTGGTCCGAAACACCATCAACTCTACCGAACCCCTTTCCGGGTAACGGGTGCGGCTCTCAGTGGGCAAGGCCGCTAGAGCCACCGATGCCTCCGCCGTATGACTGGGCAGGAACCCCGTGGGCTCCGTACGTATCTGGGTCAGGGTACCCTCCGCAACCTAACACTATGCCTTGTTTTCCTTCAGAGTTTTATGGATGTCAGGGACAAACAGATGCATCGGAGGGGGCATCATCCACATACTATCTATGGTGCCTCCGAGTCGGACCATGCAGAGCGAAGCCGAAGGGTGCGAGCACGCGGAGGCCAAAGTCAGAGAGTCTGAAGCCTTCACCATCAGAGTTGGGTCTCAGGAAGTCCCAATCCTGGAGACTTGGTCGCCTAAGCCCGACGGAGGTAAGTCCCATGCTTTGGCTGGGCTCTGCGCCGAAGCCCGGCTCGATCGGCCTAACAAGGCCAGTCTGTCCGATGGGGTCCGCAGTGAAGGCCCCTTCGAGCATAGGGTGCACAAGGCCGAAGGGCACAATACCATTTTGGCCAGAATTAATGGAAGCCAAACAATAGAACCCGGCACCAAGCTGTAGCCATCTTGGGCCCCTCAAGGCATGTCCAAATCACAGAAGAGATGCCTACAAAGGCTACGGGCATAGGAGATGCGCAAGAAGAAAGCTGAGGCCGAGCGCGATGCTATCTTCGAAGAAATCCTCCCTCGGCCAGCTACAAAACAGGTTTGGAGGGAGAAGCTGGTTGAGATAAACAACAAGACTCCTAGTCCAAACGATGACGATGACGACATGCTCGACGACGATTACTCACCCATCTCTGAAGGGCCCGCACCCCAAGTGATGGACATCAACATCGTCACGCTGCCTGCCGAGTTCGCACTACCACAGGATGAGGCCAAGGTCGCTCAATTGAACCTCGGCCCACGGAATGCCATCTTCGAGAAGCCCGAGGACTCGGCTCGCCATATGAAGCCTCTCTACGTCAGAGGTCACATCGATGGAAAGCCAATTTCCCGGATGCTCGTCGACGGCGGTGCCACTATTAACTTAATGCCTTACTCATTATTGAAGAAACTTGGCAGGGATGAGGATGACCTGAAGAAGACCATCTTGATGCTCAACGGCTTCAACGGCGCGAGCTCCGAGGCCAAGGGAGTACTCTCTATGGAGTTGACGTTGGGCAACAAGACGTTGCCAATAGCATTTTTCATTGTCAACATACAAGGTAACTATAGCGTACTACTCGGGCGCGACTGGATTCACGCAAACTGTTGCATTCCCTCTACTCTACACCAGTGACTTATACAGTGGGATGGCGATGAGGTAGAAGTCATTCCCACGGATACTTCGGCCCAAGTAGCATTGGCCGATGTATCAGTTGACGCCGTCCATTACAAAGTAGAATGTCTGTCAGGTAGAGATCTTTCGGATTACGATTTTGTTAGTGTATCCGGAGGACGGTTTGTACCAATGTTTGTAAAGCCGGCTGGAGTAGCACGACTATTTTTATATTAATAGTCATGTCTAGCAAGAGTAATCTAGATTGGCTAAAGTCTCGTGTGGAGCAATATCGGTCTAATAAAGATGGTATTGTCGAGGCCATCGGGAACTTTAGCGAAGTAGAGAAATTAGGACAAGGTTTTGCGTCGGCCGACCCCTTGGAGGAAGTTGACAAAGGTAATGGTAGCATCCCAAGGCCGACTTTTGTAAACCAACATTTACAGCCCGATGAAAAGGCTGAAGTAACAAAGTTACTTCAGTCGTATGTCGATTGTTTCACATGGGAGTATAGCGATATGCCAGGGCTAAGCCGCGAGCTCGTGGAGCATCGGCTACCTATCAAGTCCGGATTTAGGCCTTATAAGCAGCCTCCCCGCCGATTTAACTCGGCTGTCTATGACCGAGTTAAAGAAGAATTGGAGCTACTACTCAGGGCTGAATTTATTAGGCCGTGCAAGTCCACGGAATGGGTTGCTAACATTGTGCCTACAGAGAAGAAAGGGAGCGGCAAGATACGGGTATGCATTGATTTCAGGGATCAAACAGAGCCACTTCAAAGGACGAGTATCCAATGCCGATAGCCGACATGCTGATCAACGATGCTTCAGGACACAAGGTACTAAGTTTTCTTGATGGCAATGCTGGTTATAATCAAATCTTTATGGCCGAAGAGGACGTCTACAAAACTGCCTTTCGATGCCCTAGTTTTGTCGGTTTGTTCGAGTGGGTCATCATGACTTTTGGTTTGAAAAATGCCAGCGCCACATATCAGCGCGCTATGAACTTGATCTTTCATGACTTGTTAGGAGTTATGTTAGAAGTTTACATCGATGATGTCGTAGTCAAATCGGACGCTATGGGAAACCAATTAGCCGATTTGAAGATAGCGTGATTGGGGCCATGCTAACCTAGGAGGTAGAAGGGAAAGAGTACATCATCACATTCTTGAGCCGCCGCCTGCTGGACGCCAAAACTAGGTACGCATTTGTGGAACGATTGTGTTTGTCACTTTATTACGCGTGCACCAAATTGTGCCATTATCTTCTCCCCACTACATGTGTTGTCGTTTGCCAAACTAATGTTATAAAGCACATGTTATAGAAGCCGATTCTAAGTGGAAGAATCGGAAAATGGGCTTACACATTGATTGAGTACGATTTGGCCTACGAACCCCTAAGAGCGATGAAAGGCCAAATCGTGGCCAACTTTATAGATGTCAGCTGGGATGATACTATTGCTCTAGTTGAAGTAGTGTCATGGAAACTTTATTTCGATGGTTCGTCTTGCAAGAGTGGCCAAGGCATTGGAGTGGTTCTCATATCACCTAATGGAATGCACTTTGAAACTTCGGCCCATCTAGAATTTTCTTCCACTAATAACCAAGCCGAATATGAAGCTTTGTTGCTAGGTCTTTAATTACTAGAGTCTGTAGGCGCTAGGCATGTCCACGCATATGGTGATTCTTTGTTGGTAGTGCAACAAGTAGCTAAGAGTGCTCAATGTTTTAACGGCTTGTTGAATAGTTACTTGGATAAATGTCTAGACATAGTTGCTATTTTTAATAACTTCATAGTTAATTTTTATCTGCTAAAATTTTATTAGTGCCCGCATATTATTTATTTAAGTAATTTTAATATGCTCGTAAAAAAGAAAAAAATTATTATTAATCGCAGTAATATTTTTATTCTAGATTTACGTGCAATATTTTAGGTTTATTTCTGAATTAATTTCTCGATGATCCTTGTTTTATTCATTTGATTAGTATTTTATTTTTAGACTACAATATGAATATTTATTGATATATTTAGGTATTTTTTCTTATGCCATTAAATATTTTTGAGAACACATTTTTATTTACTGTAGTTATTTTTATTTAATTTAGTTTAGTTTTAAATATCATTTTAATTAGGACACTGGTCATTTTTAGGCTAGACAACTTTAGTTCTTGTGATTTGCTTCGTTAGTGTTATTTGTCTGTCAAGGTGCGTTGGGTGTTGGGATTAGGTCATTGTTTCGGAAGAAATTTTTAGGCGCCCATTCACGCCCCTCTGGTCTCTACTTTCGGTCCTACACCAATTTAGCCGTTAGTCTTCAGAGCCATTAGACTCCAGAGCCGTTAGACTCAGAAATAAAGTTGTTACTCTCTGAGAAGGCTATTGATCAATCTGTCTCCGTTGGTTGTAACTTTTCGTGAAACATTCCTGCAAGTTATGATGGTGTTGAAACCGTAATGGGGCAACTAAATGACGCACTGTAACGTATAATACAAAGAATTTCCAGCGCTATAAATAGGAAAGTAAAAGTGAACTTCGGATACTTTACCGATTGTTTTCACACATCACCTTTCTTCTTTCTGAGCGTACATTCTCGAAAACTCTTTTTCTTCGATGGCAAAGACAAAAATTCCTTGCTCCTGCTTCAACCTTCGCTCGGCAGCAGGCGATGGCAGTGGCTGCAATGGCAGGGCCTTCAGATAATCCTCGTCCAGTCGGTGTTCATGACCTTCGTCTAGTGTCTGCCAAGTATACAGACCAATCGTATAGCATGGGGGTGTCATCTTGCTCAAAGAAGTAGATGGCTGTAGCAGTCGCGGGAAAGATAGGGCCTAGAGTAAAGGTGCGCTAGCTTGCGAAAGAGGTGATCCCAGCTCCATCCGCCGAAGAGGGGGTGGTATTCGAGGCTTTCTTTGAAGTTGGATTGGGACTCCCTACGGTGGATTTCCTGACCGAGGTACTGAGATTGTTTCATGTCACCCTGCCTAAACTTTCTTCCAATGTGATTGCTCGCCTGGCTGTCTTCGAATGGGTAATGTGATCCGTAGGGTGCGCTGGGAGGGAAGAGATCTTCGCAGCCCTTCACAAAGCTTCATGCCAGCTGAAGACCTTTACTAGACTCGGAGGGGAGAAGATGGTGGTTGCCTTCGGGACCATAAACTTTCAACTCCGCGATGAGTTCTAGGATTGGTTCCTCGTGAAGGCCATCAACAACAGATGGTACTCCGACTAGATTCTTCGTTAGTTCTACGCTGAGGTAGGGACAAATTGTGCCTTGGCGGGGCCCTTGGAGGATATTTTTTACTGGAGGGAGGCGGAGGTCCATCTAGACCCGAGCCAGCTTCAGGTCTGTGGGATCGAAATGGCGACTAGAGGGGGGTGAATAGGCGACTCAACACTTTCTTTCAAAGTGATGGCTTAATCAAATCACCCAACGCACCTCTAAAAACATAATTTCAAGTTTCAATCCAATCAGTACAAAAATTGAGCTCAAACAGATTCAAAAACCCCAAAACAGATTTGTTTCATGTTTTTAATCAACCAATATCAAATCACTCACACAACCAATCAATTCAATTTTGTAGTAACAAATCAGCTTGTCTCAAATCAATCACAATTGAAATTCATGCACTTCTGAAATTTTTCATACAATGAATAGTAATGGTAGCTTCAACAAAGTGCATTTGTTATATTTTGATTCAGATTGCAAATTTCAATTTCAAATAAGTTTTAGATTAGCATACTATAAATCAAACCTTGTCAACCTTGCTAGAATTTGAATTTCAACAAGCATAACAATAATATCAATATTCTTGAGGAGTATCAACAATACAGTTACTGTAGCAGAACTAAAAACATTCACATGTTGCAGTTTATCAACACAAATGCAGTTTGAGTAAGGATACTCTGGTTATGACATAATCAAAGCAGAACAGATGAAGTTTACTCTACAATTGTTACACCTTTTCAGAGTAATTCACAAACACAACTCAGGATAGAAACCAAATTTCTTATAGTGCACCTAATACGGCAAAACTATTCAAAACTCACAACATTTACAGCAAATCCATTCAAAACAGAACTGCAAATCAAACGCAACAGTTGAATCTCAACTTATGATCTAAAACAATCAAAACAGTCCTTAAGCTGATTCTACCAATACAGATCGCAAGTTGCTCAAACAGCCACAATTGGATGAATTCAAAAATTGTAGCAATTCAAATACTACAAGGTTTCACTAGGAATTAACCAGCAAATCAAATACAGTTTGTTGCTTTGAAAGAACTAATCAGATGCAGATTCAGAGAATGAATCACTAAACTACTCAGAACTGAAATTCTAATTTACTTTCTTAACTACAACCTAAATCTCATACAGATCAAGTAATTTGGCACATCATTTTGTAACAAACTGAATCATTTCAGCACACATACTATTCATGGTCAAGAAAACTATACTCAAAGATAGATATCTGAATTCTATTGAACAAGTACCAAGCAAAAGTACTAGACTATAAAGACAGAACTAAACTAACCATGCAACTTAACAAAATTCATGCAGACAATTTAAAATGCATCTTTGAAAATAGTTCATAGGCATACACATAATCCATCTGAAAATGTTATTAAGAAATCCTCAAACAGTTCAGAATAATATCTACCACATAATCAATCAGATCAACAAGTTTAACCACAGAAATTTGGAGAACCACTCATGGATTGCTTGTTGGAATAGAAAGGATCAAAGTAGTAAATAGTTTTGGAAACACATGTCTGTAGCACATCCAAACAACCAGCAAAAAACTACTGAAATCTTCAGCAAAAGGACATGCTTAAACCCCTGGTAAACCCCTTTTTAAACAACACAATCAGTATTCAAACATATATATTCTCATGAAGACTACCTAAATTCAAAGATCAGTCATGTTCAAAACTGATCAAACACATTTCGAAAGGTATTATCACAGAAACCAATCATTCACATCACTTCAAAACTTCAGAAGAAATAACAGACTTCTTACTCGTTTTTCTCGATGATGTTGTTGTTTTCTTTACGATGAACAGCAACGATGGCAACACTGAAACAATCCCAGCAATCGTTGCTGAGAGTTGTTCACGGTAAGGAGTTCATCCGAGAGAGATTTTTTCTGGTTTTTGGCTAGCATTTGCTGAGAAAAATTGTTTCAATCGATCTAGCCAGCCTGTTCTGGTTGGCAGCAGGGGGATAAAATATCCCACCTGCCCAAGTTTCTAGAAGGCCACTTTTACACTTAGCCCCCTAGAAAGACTCAAATTACAATTCAAAAAAAAACTGTTAAAGCTAAAAATAAAAATTACACTTGACCTCTTCTTTCAATATATTTTCAGAGTAATCATACTCAAAAAAATATACTGTTGGCGCAAATGTTACGCCAACAGGTTCTCGGTAATCAAGAACGGACAAACATGAAGTTTGTGCTTTAGGACTAGCTTGAGCCTCCGAGATGGATAATAGCTCAAGTGGTCCGAATGAGTGTAGATGAACAACTTGTTCTCCGTCCTTTTTTACAAGGTACAATGGGGGGTATTTATAGGGAAAAAAGCATAAGGAAAAGACCCATTTACCCCTAAATTACAACCGACATAGTAGAAACTATTCGGTATTATAAACAAGGTTATACACGATAAAGCACTGCAAGGTAGATGGATAAGCTGGACATCCAATCAATCATGTCTTTCTGCTTCGAGGCCTCCATCTTCCCTTCGGAGCGATCTCTAGGACTTCACACCGTGGCACCCTCCGGTCGTGGCGACGTATGCTCCGAACAGCAGTCCGCCACCTTCGGGGTCCTCACATAGCCAACGGAGGGTTACTCTTTAAGTCTTGGAAATAGAGTAATTTCCCCCAACAGTAGCCCCTCGAATACGCCTTTCTGTAGTTAATCTGTTTTATTAAAAAGAAGGCAGTATACGAAAAGAACATTTCTAATTTCTGAGGCTTAAAGAGGATTTGAAGATGTTGTGACTTAGCCCAGGATTTTGGACCCAATACTTTCGAACCTTCGCCTTCGAGTTCTTGATACAGAGAGAACGCTCACTGGGAAGGGAACGGTTTTAGAGTGTGAGCGTCGTGGAGACGGTTTCGGAGTACCCACGTCGTGGAGATGGTTCTGGAGAGCGAACGTCGTGGGGCGCCATCAAAGTGACCGTTACGGCGCAAGTAGTCGTTACCTTCTGCAAAAAAGGTAACAGTCGATTTTTACAGCGGTTATACGCCGTTCCAATTACCGGACCCACTTGTCGGTGACGGAAGCCGAACCTGCAATATGAAATCAACCGAAGAGTAGTACTGGTCGCGTGGTTATAAAAGGGGAAGACGAGATTAACCGAGATTTTTTACCGCATTCATCACCTGCGATTCACCTTTCCCCCAATCCTCCAAACTCTTGAACGTTCGAGCGCGATGGCGAGAACTAGCCACACCACCCCTGCAGCGGCCAACACCTTGGCGCAGAGGCAGGCTTGGGCCGCCTCGGTAGCAGCGGCAATGGCGGGGGCTCCGAGCGGTGCTTGGCCGGGCTGAGGACCGCCGAGTCCATTGAAGAAGCGGTGGACGGAAGGATGGGCGCCGGGCTGAGGACTCGAGTCCCCGGGACGGAGTCGACTCCAAGGCCGAGGAGCGGAGAGGTGGTGGTCTTCGAAGCATTCTTCAAAGCAGGCCTGGGGCTGCCGGCCGTGGACTTCTTGGCAGAGGTGTTGGACTTGTTCCATATCACCCTGCCTCAACTGTCCCCAAACGCCATCGCCCGATTGGCCATCTTCGAATGGGCGCTCCCGGCAGAGGGGTGCGAAGGACGCTCCAAAATCTTCGCCGCGACCCATGAAGCCATATGCCAACCGAAGCCACAAGACGGGCCAGGGGACTCCAAGGTGACGATAGCCTTCGGCAGCGTCAACTTCCAGCTGCAGAGGGAGCACGCCCTCCGCTTCCCTGCCAAAGCTATAAACGACAGATGGTACACCAACTGGATACTTCGGTGGTTTTATGCCGAAGTCGGAGAGGACTCCCCCCTCGCTGGTCCTCTCCAGGAGATCTGGTACCGGAAGGAGGCGGATATCTCTCCTAACCCTAGCCTGCTCTCGACGAGGCTAGGGTTGCTTACCTCATTGGCTCATCGTATGAGCATGCGCGACTTGGCTGAGGAGTTCGTCGCTCTTCGGATCCCTCCCCTCGGAGCCAACTGGCCGATTGTGTTCCCACAAGCTTCGGAGGGGGACCTCCGAAACTTAGGTAAACCTTCTCCTTGCTGCATCATATTTGAACGAAGAAATCAATTATACTTATATTCTCATACCTTTTTCTTTCAGTGGCGCCTCTGGTATTAGCTCCGGAGGACATAGTTCGGGCCACCGAATGAGTTCTCGGAGCCCCTTCGGTGGCCGAGAGGCATAGAAGGTTGGAGCTGGTGGGGAGCTGGGAGCGATCCAATAGAGTGTGGAGAGCTCTCGGCATGGAGCCCCCGGCTCTTCCTGACTTCGCTCCGACCGGAGCAGTTGGCCGTAAGAGGAAAGCCGCTGCCGAGCCCTCCAAAAAGGCAGGCAAACAGCCGCTTCGGAGGAAGAAGGTAGCGAAGCACCCTTCGGAGTTGGCGCCCGCCTTGTCTGTCTCGTCGCCGGGTGCGCAAAGCTCGGCCTCCGAAGAGGTAGAGGACTCTGACGGCCAGACAGCAGAGGCCTTTGAAGCCTACCTCCTGGGTGGTGAAGATGCAGGGGAAGTCCCTCCTCCCACCTCCGTCGGGGAGGTGGTAAGCGTGGCTCCTACTGCTCATGCTGCGCCCGTCGTCGTTTAGGTGGAGTCGGATTCCGCTACTCCCAACTTGCCCGCACCCGAGGTGGTCCCTGCGGAGGTCGTGGCTCCGATGGAAAATGTTGAGGGCAGGACCTCGGGGGATGACTTCGCCGACATCCTCCAGATGTACGAAGCCCTGGAGGATCCAGCAATCCTTCCCCACGAAGCTCCCAGAGGTTTTTCTCGAAGCTCCTCCCTTTTATATTCAATACCTGCTTGCTGTCTGTGAAAACATGCTTATTGATTTTGTTATTGAAATAGGTACCTCTTCGGGTGTCGATGCTTTGGTGGTGTCCGAAGCCCCTGCGTCTTCGGAGGCTGTCCTCCGAGTGAATCCCTCCGCGCCTCAGGACGCTCCGAATTTGGCGGCGGAGAATGTGTCTTTTGGGGCAGACAACGTGCTCGCCGGGACAGAGTTGGCGACGGAGGTCACTCCTGTCGTGGCCACCTCGACCACCGAGGTTGCCTCCGCCGCCGCGGTTCGGGTTGAAGAGGTGGTTGCCGATGGTCGGGGTACTCCTGCTTCACCCTCCTTCGTGTCGGGGCGAGGTAAGAGTATTTCTAGCCTTGGCCTTCTTCCTGGCCAGGCCGCGCCCTCCGTTGGCAATTCGGAGGATGAGGCCGCAGCGGATGATGCCCAAGCTCTGTCTTGGCTTCCTCTGCTGGCTCCGTTCCTGGAGCACCAGAGTGGCCACCGAAGACTTATGGAGCCCCTGGCTGAGAGGAGCCAAGACATTGCCAATTCGGAGTTGATCTCCGTCTTGGGCGAGGCCAGGGCTTCGAGGCTCAACACAGCCCTTGAAAGGGCTGCCCTTCAGGTATAAAAAAGACTCCATAGCTACTTCGCATTAGTAGTCATAAATACCTTAGTACTTACTTAGTTCTTTTTGCAGCAATTTGTTCTTGCTAGAGTGGCAGCGACTTCCAACGAGGTCGAAGTTAATCGACTTAAGCGGAAGGTCACTACCCTCTAGATGGCTCTTAACGACTCCACCGGGAGATCCCTCGGGCTGGAGGAAGAAGTCTTGGAGGAACGGAGGGCTAGGGCGGCGTCGGACGAAGCCCTCGAAACCCTCCGTTCGTCTGCCCAGGAGGTCGAGGCCGAGCGTGTTGTCCTTCGAGCGGAGGTTGAAAGGCTCCGCCAAGAGGCCGCTACCTCAAGTGCGCAGCTGGTAGAACTTCAGGGAGCTCTTAGCCAGGCGATGGCCCTCAAGAGTTCTTTGATGCTCCGGGTGGCTGAAGTGGGCGCGACTGCTGCAGGCCTGGAAGCAGTGGAGAAGAAGAATTCTAGTACTGTGGACCGTACCTTGGAAGCCCTCCAGGGTACGCTGGAGTACTTTGGCACCATGTGCCCTTCGGCTTCTGCTGCAACCCACGAGCCCCTTGACCGGAAGCTGACGAGGATCTAGGTTGCTTCGTCGTTGATGAAGAACTCCGGTATTCGGTACGGGGAAATCTCCGGACAGTGTTCTGGTATCGGGGTTCTTCGTCATCTTGAATCCCTTCGGATCCCCCTTGGCTCAGTCGAAGGCTCGTCTCCTGGAGGCTTCGCGGACGACGACTTGTTGCGGCCGTCTTCGGAGGTGGCTTCTGCCTGGGAGGCCTTCCGGTCGACCTGGAAGACGGATCATAAGGCCGCAGCTAAGGCCTGGATTGACGAGGCCTATCGGCAGAAGCAAGCGCAGACAAGGCCCCCACTTCCTGCTGCGCCAGCCCCTTCGGTTCCTGCTCCGCCGACCGACCCGCAGGTCTAGCTGCTTAGGACTGTTATGTATATGAAGCCCTGTAAACCCTGTTTTTATTAATGAAAAAGTTATAAACGGGAACTTGTCTTGGGTGTTCTGCTATTTTTTAGGTTTTGTCATGCCCTTCGAGCCCTGACTTCGAACTTCTGGAAATTACCGATGAGCTCCGAAAGGAGTGGGCAAACCTCGAGGGTTTGAGGCCTTACCGCCGCTCCCGCTTTTCTGTTCCTCGTGGAGACGAGGGGGAGATCACCCTTGAAGTTCGAAGGGACGTCTTAGCTTATATTAAAGAGGAAGAGAAGACGGAGGGGTCCTCGTCTTCCGAACCTATTGACTTGTCCGACTAAGAGTACCGAGCTGAAGACCCTGTGGAGGCTGACTCCGAAAGGCTCCTGACATGGGCTGAGCTTCAAGAGGAGCAGAGGAAACTGCGAGCCTCGAAGAAAAAGAGAAGTACCCGGACTAAAAGGACGACTTCGGCGGCTTCAAGTTCCGAAGGGCAAAGTAGCCGCAGGGGTAGCTCTAGGGGCCGAAAGGGTCTCCGATTTTATTTAGGCTTAGACAAAAATTTCTCTTGATGTATAATTATAATGATTTAATGTGAAATGCTTCGAAAGTATGCTTTGTGACTCGTACCTTCCGACCCCCTTGTGGGTGGCGGAGCCTTTACCATAAAAAAGGGTTCGCTAGGCACAATGACTGTCCGAACACCTGCATGCTTCGAACTTTGTACTTATCATTTGCTTTCGAAGACTAAAAATTTGCTCTTGTACGGATCCTAACAAGCCATAGCCTGGAAATCCATAGGTTGGCCACCTTCGGCTCTTTTACAGATACTTTGCACCCGGAGGCTGAAGATCTGTTTTCTTTAAAGTCCTTAGACTCTTCTACGGATCCTAACAAGCCGAAGCCTGGAATCCGTAGGTTGGCCACCTTCGGCTCTTTTACAGATACTTCGCACTCGGAGGCTGAAGATCTGTTTTCTTTAAAGTCCTTAGACTCTTCTATGGATCCTAACAAGCCGGAGCTTGGAATCCGTAGGTTGGCCACCTTCGGCTCTTTTACAGATACTTCGCACCCGGAGGCTGAAGATCTGTTTTCTTTAAAGTCCTTAGACTCTTCTATGGATCCTAACAAGCCGGAGCCTGGAATCCGTAGGTTCGCGGAGCCGCTGAACCAATGGTTAGGAGGCAGCCCCTTGGGTCTTGAGAAAAATGCTTGGCTCTACCAGCATCACCGTCCTCCCAATGCGTCCATCAGGAGTAAGGGATATTCGAAGAGAAAAACAGGTTTCAACCCTTATCTTTATTTATAGAAAGGAAAGTGCTACAAGTGATTACAAGGAGGTCTTAAGCGTAATATCGCTTAAGGTGCTCCGCATGCCACGCATGTTTCAACTCTTCCCCTTCTAAATTAGCTAATTTAAACGATCCGGGGCGTCCTGAGCGTAAGATAACATATAGTCCTTCCCATTTGTTTCCTAGCTTCCCCGGAGCTATTACACTTCGCAATACTAGATGACCCGGTTTTAACTCACTTAATCTAACTTTCGGGTCATACCACGTTTTGGTGTGCTCCTGGTACTTAGTCAGGTTGGTGACAGCTCGAAGCCTTGTTTCTTCTGACAGATCTAGTGAAGTACTCCGGTCATCTTCGTCCCTGGGTTGAATTACGCGAAGCGACTCCCCTCTGAGCTCCGTAGGAGTCATGGCTTCATCTCCGAAGAGCAACCTGAATGGTGTGAAACCTGTTGATCTAGTTTGAGTGGTTCAGATGGACCATAAGATTTTAGGTAGTTCTTGGACCCACAGCCCCTCGGCCAATCCTACAATTCGGCGATTTAACCTAGAGAGGATGTTCCCGTTGGCTCGCTCGACGGCTCCGTTGGACTGCGGATGTCGCACTGCTGCGAAGCATAGCTTAATGCCTAGTTCTTCACAAAATGTTTGAAAGGTATCAGCTTCGAACTGGGTTCCATTATCCACCGTCAACTCTCTGGGAACTCCGAACCTGCATATAATATTCTGCCAGAAGAATTTTTGCACGTTCCTCGAGGTGATAGCTGTTAGCGGCTCCGCTTCCACCCATTTTGAGAAATATTCGATTGCTACTACCGCAAATTTCAAACCGTCTTTTGCCACTGGGAAAGGGCCTATGAGGTCCATGCCCCATCTAGCCATTGGCCATACTGGGGCAATAACTTGAAGCTGAGCTGGCGGGCGATGGCTCCGTCTGCCCATCCACTGGCAGCCTTGGCATGTTCGAACTAGTTCTTCTGCGTCTCTTACTATTGTTGGCCAATAAAACCCTTGCCGAAGCGTCTTGCCTGCTAGTGCTCGAGGGGCTAAATGACCTCCGCACAGTCCTTCGTGGATGCCCCGAAGTATGTCTTGACCTTCGGGCTGTGAGATGCATCGAAGTAGTGGTGAGCACACTCCGGCCTTGTATAGTACTTCATCAATAAGCTTGTAATTTCGAGCTCTTGCTTGCAACCTTCGAGCTTCTGGGCCTTCCGGAGGGTCCATGCTACTTTGCAACATGCTTATTATCGGAGCTCGCCAATCTGTAGTTGGAATGCACATTACTTCTGATGAGGGTATTTGGTCAGCCGCTGGCTGCTGTAGCTCTTCGTAGAAAGCACCCTCCGGGAGGCCCACCGCTCCTGCTGCAGCCTTTGCAAGAATATCTGCAAGTTGATTCTCTGTCCGAGGGATGCTTCGAACTGTAAACCCTTTGAATGCTGCTTCGGCCTTGCGGATTTCTTCAAGGTATTGCGCGAGATGTGGGTTTTTTGCTTGAAAGCTTTTGTCAATATGCCCCGCGACGACTTGGGAATCTGTCTTGATCACTATTCTTGTAGCTCCGAGCGCTTTAGCCTTTCAGAGGCCTAGCAAGATTCCTTCATACTCGGCAATGTTATTAGTGGTTCTGAAGTTGAGCCTTGCAGAATACATGGCCTTTTGCCCTGATGGTGACAAGATGACGGCCCCTGCTCTGGCACCTGATGCTTGATAAGCTCCGTCAGAGAATATTGTCCAAAAACCTTCGGAGGGTTCTTCCGGGGTCCAGATTGTAGATGGAGTCCACTCTGCTAAGAAATCTTCTATAATTTGAGATTTAACAGCTGTCCTTGCCGTGAAGGAGATTTCGAAGGGTGCCAGCTCGACTGCCCATTTTCCAATCCTGCCTGTGGAATCTTTGTTTCGGAGCATATCCCCAAGAGGATACGACGTAGGGACGATGAGGTTATGCGCCAAGAAATAATGCCTTAGCTTTCGCGAGGCCATTATTAAGGCATAAGCAAACTTCTCGAGCTCGGAGTATCTGACCTTGGCTCCGGATAATGCCTCCGACACAAAATAAATAGGGTTTTGTACCAGCTTCCCTTTAAGCTCAACCTCTCAGACCAGCACTGCGCTTACTGCTGAACCTGTTGCTGCAAGATATAAAAGCAGTGTTTCCTCTGGAAGGGGAACAATTAAGGTTGATAATGTGCCGAGGTATGCTTTTATATCCTCGAAGCTCTTCTAGCACTCCGGCGTCCAGCTGAAGCTTTCGGATCCCTTCAGTGCCTTGAAAATTGGGAGGCTCCACTCTGCCGACCTGGACAGGAACCTGCTGAGTGCTGCGAGCCTTCCTGTTAGCTTTTGTACTTGTTTCAAATTCTCTGGCGGAGCCATCCTTTGCAGCGCACTTATTTGTGTTGGGCTAGCTTCGATCCCCCTGCTCGAAACTAAGTACCCTAGCAGCTTTCCTGCTTGTGCCCCGAATATACATTTTTCGGGGTTGAGGTGTACTCCACATGCTCGGAGGCTCTCAAATGTTTCAGCTAGATCTAAGCTATGCCGGTGCTTTTGAGCACTTTTTATTACAATATCGTCCATATAAGCTTCGACATTGCGGCCTATCTGATGACCTAGAGCCTTAGCTATTAAGAGAGAAAAGGTGGCTCCGGCATTCCGTAAACCAAAAGGCATTCTTACATAACAGAATACTCCGGAAGGAGTTATAAAGCTTGTCTTGGCTTCATCTTCGCGCTTCAGCCATACTTGATGGTACCCGGCATAAGCGTCGAGGAAGCTTAATAATTCGGAGCCGGTTGTGGAATCTATCAATTGATCTATTCGGGGCATTGGGTAGGGGTCTCGTGGGCATGCTTTATTCAATGAGGTGAAGTCAATACACATGCGCCACTTGTTCGAGTCCTTTTTTCTTACAAAAACAGGGTTAGCCAACCACTCAATATGTGCTACCTCCCTGATAATGCCAGCTTTTAACAATTTTTCTACTTTGGCCTTGGCTAGGCTTGCTCTTTCTGCTGACAGCTTGCGGAGCCCCTGGCGCACCGGCTTGGCCTTCGGGTTGACAAGCAGACTATGCTCGATGATGCTTCGATCGACCCCGGTGATGTCTTCGTCGGTCCAAGCAAATATGTCTAGATTTTTCCTCACGACTTCTTCTAACGAGGCAGTTATTTATGGAGATAGCCCCTTGCCAAATTTCACTGGGTACTCTTTGCCATCTTCCGAGATTATTCTTGTCTCAACATCACCCTCCGGGCTTGGCTTGAGCGAGGATCCCTTCGGAGGGTTCAAGGCCTCCGGTACTTCTTCGGCGCTCTCCGCCACATTATGCACTTGTCGGGGGTCCAATGGCTGCCCATGGCCATACTCTGTCCTCCTAGCTACAGCCTGGTCTCCTGAAATAGTAAGCACTCCACCTTGCGTGGGCATTTTGAGACAAAGGTAATTGTGATGTGCTATAGCCCCGAACTGGTTCAACATCCCTCGACCGAAGATAGCATTGTAAGCGTAAGGGGCATCAACCACATCGAAGATCACCTCTTCTTCTCGGGCCAAAGGCCCCTCTCCGAAGGCAACCTCGAGGCCTATTTGGCCGAGGGCATCGAGAGGCGGTCCTGAGAACCCTTGAAGCGGCCGGGCTGCTGGAAGCAGATGCTTCCGAGGTATGCACATCTGGTCGAAGGCCTAGACGAAGAGTATGTCTGCGGAGCTCCCGCCATCTACCAGGATCCTTCGAACGTCTGCTCCTGCTATATCGGCAGAGATGACTAATGGGTCAGCATGGGGGAACTTCACCCCCGCCGCGTCGCTGGCTGTGAACGAGATGGGCACACGGGACCATTCTGGCATCCCTTCGGCGGAACTCGAGGTCCCAATATGCCCGACCTCGCGGACGTACTCGCGGCGCTGTCTCTTGGACATGCTTCCGAGGGTCCCCCCCTCCGGAGATGGGCAGGACCACTCTCTTGCCGTGGTCTTGCGAGTCTTCTTGCTTTGGTGGTGGCATAATACTGGCCACCGGTAGCCGCATGGGGGCTTCGAGGGCACTGGCTCGGGCCACAGTTTGAACAGGCTTCGAGCGTGCCGACGGTGGGGCCCGATCCGAAGTACCCCGCCCGGTATTTCGCTCAAGGTAGTCGCCCCGAAGGGCCAATACTGACTTGCAATCCTTCATGTCATGGCTTCTATTGTCGCCATGTACACAACAGAAAAAACTCTGGCGCCTGCCAGGCGTCCTTTCTTGGGGCTTTGGTGGCCCAGCCTTGAAATTTTTCACCTGCTGGAAGTTGGCGGGTGCCTTCGAGGCTGAAGGTGCAATGTTTAGCACCTCCGAGCGGAAATGCTTCTTCCCTCGCTTGTACTCGTTGAAGCGGTTGTCTTGCGGAGGTTGCAGTGTAGCGGAGGCTTCAGGTTCCCTTTTGACTTCTCGGAGGGTGGGCAATGGTGCTTCAGCTCGCCGAAAACATCCTTCCTCCGCCTTGGCATACTGTTCGAAGTATGCCATGAGCTGTGCCACAGACGTCACCGGCTTCCGATAGAGTTTGCTGAGGAGGTCAGGGTTCAGCACCCCTTCGCGGGCAGCATCAACTACCGAGGAGGTAGACAGGCCCTTGATCTGTGACTTGGTGTGGGCGAAGCGCGTGAAGTACTCCCGGAGGGTTTCTCCCACCCGCTGCTTTACCTGAAACAAACTTCCTGTGGACATCGGGGCCACGAAGGTACCTTGTAAGTTGCTCACAAATTTCTTTTTTAGCTGCTCCCATGAACTGATCGATCCTGGTTTTAGGGACCAGAACCAGCGGAGTGCCACGCCTTCGAGAGTGAGGGGGAAGCATTTTGCCATGGTGCTTCGCACACCTCCGCTTGCTTCTATTGCCAGGGCGTAAGAGCGGGCGAACTCTCCGGGGTCCGACCCCCCGGAGTACTTGTGCAGCTTCGAGGCCTTGAATCTGGGGTCGAAAGGCACTCTCTGCAGATCAGGGTGTAACGGAGATTCATTATCGAAGGATGCATTCTCGGCTTCCTCCGGGACTTGGATAACTTCTGGGGGATTGCGGGTTCCATCGTCTTGAGGCCCCCCTGGAGTTTCGGTGGAAGCTTGAGTGCTGAGGCGATCGGTGGCCTCTCGCCTCCACCTGGATACCTCCTCCTGAAGCCTGGCTAGCTGCGTAGCCTCGGTTTCGGGAGGGCCTTCGTCTTCGTTGGAGGTCACTTCTGGATCCTGGCTAGCTGCGTAGTCGGTCTGAAGCACCGTAGGAGGAGGCAGAGGGCCCCGGGGCGCTCGACGCCTAGCGGTCTCTGCAGGAATCACCGGATTAGCTGAGGGTCCGGCTCCATTGGTTCGAGGGGACCTTCGAAGAGGACCCGAAGCTTGGCCACGCTTCGGAGGCATAGCTAGCCGTGAAGATGTCTTGGAGATGGAGGACTTCGAATGACTCGAGGGGTCGAGAGAAGGCCCTCGAGCTGCACTAAGAAGCCCTTAACTGAAGGGTGCGCGGAGTCTTGGGACTCAGAGGCTCCCTCCATAAGTGCTCTTCGGAGTGCAGTCAGCAGTAGAGAACAAGCTTTTAGAACTTGGTTCCCCACGGACGGCGCCAACTGTTGGCGCAAATGTTACGCCAACAGGTTCTCGGTAATCAAGAACGGACAAACAGGAAGTTTGTGCTTTAGGACTAGCTTGAGCCTCCGAGATGGATAATAGCTCAAGTGGTCCGAATGAGTGTAGATGAACAACTTGTTCTCCGTCCTTTTTTACAAGGTACAATGGGGGGTATTTATAGGGACAAAAGCATAAGGAAAAGACCCATTTACCCCTAAATTACAACCGACATAGTAGAAACTATTCGGTATTATAAACAAGGTTATACACGATAAAGCACTGCAAGGTAGATGGATAAGCTGGACATCCAATCAATCATGTCTTTCTGCTTCGAGGCCTCCATCTTCCCTTCGGAGGGATCTCTAGGACTTCGCACCGTGGCACCCTCCGGTCGTGGCGACGTATGCTCCGAACAGCAGTCCGCCACCTTCGGGGTCCTCACTCAGCCAACGGAGGGTTACTCTTTAAGTCTTGGAAATAGAGTAATTTCCCCCAACATATACCAAAAGTATACACTATGACACTAAAAATTTAAACTAAAACTTGACACAATTTTATTGAATGTTTCGACGGTTTTTAGGAAAAACCGACAAAGCCTCTCAACCCTTCCACTCGTAACACCGCTTCGCGTCTCCGAGCGCCAGCAAGCCATTTCCGCTCTCGATCCCCTCGAGCTACTTGAATGCTTGTCCTGGCCTCCCTCTCGTAAACCCGGTCGACACGCCGTCACAGTCAGTCGTCCGTCCAAGTCTCACTCCATCTCTTCGTGCACTCTTGAGATCTTCTCCAACTTCGCTCGGCCTCCCTAATCCTCCGGCATCAAGCTCCCCGCTCGACCCTCGATCAGCCGCTGTCGATAGTCGGTCAGCATCTCCACCCTGCACAAACAAGACAAGCCAAAACAAGAACGCGACGCACTGCCGAAACCCTTGGCAGCCAATCATCAACACCACATCGAACCCCTTGATGCACTCAAACAACCTCACAACCACTCAACCGCTCAGATGCTAATCCTTGTCAATCACTCATCATCCAGACCGAAACCACCCTTGGTTTCTCAATCTCCCCCTTGATGAGTGCATGGACAACCCCAAAGCAAAGACATGATGAGATACAAGTTAGGCGCACAAGTTATCATAAAAACTCACAAAAGTGCAAAACATGTCACTTGGTAAAAGATCTCCCTACTTGGGCAAAAACCTTATGCAAGGCAAAGCAAAAGCATCAAAAGCGTATCGCATCAAAAGCATCAAAACCGCATCGCATCAAAAGCATTTCAACATGAAAGCCAACTCCCCCTTAACCAAGCAATCCAAAAACCAGAGCATCATGTAGATCATTTCTCCCCCTTTGACAATGCATGCATCAAGGAGATAAAAATATGCAAAGAGGGAAAATATGGTAAAGCGAAGATGTGAGCTTCTGGGACATGAGCAGCTGCAATTACAGTACAAACAAGTATTCACCTTTAATATCATCCTAATGTATTGTATGACATCCTCATATGTATATCATCTAAACTAAAAGGCATGAGCAAGCATTTTCAGGTTTTAGCAAATAAAAGCATCACCACTCAGACTAGTATACTAGACATGTCAAGGCAAGAGATGCAAAAGCTAAACAAGCACACACTAGATAAGCGTATCCCACTTCAAGGTGCTTCAACAAACAGGATATGCAATGAATTTCAATTTTTTTTTATTTTTGTGCGAGGGGTTATTTGCATGTCAACCTTATGCTAACCGACCATGCTAATCGAAGGTTGAAACCATCAGAAGCTTAAAGCAATGGTCTCAGCAAACACTACACCATCCCGGTTCTTACCAAAGCGCTATGGTAAGCCCTCCAGAACAAAATAGTGCGACAAAGCAAACCCACCTGGATCTTTTCAAATTTCAGCACACAAAAGCATGAATATCATCCATCTTCATTTTCATTTTCATTTTCATTTTCATTCAATTTTTAATTTTTATTCAATTTTCATTTTCATGTTCCTTCATTTTTGATGAAATCAAGTTGCATATTAGCATCCAAGATAGAAAGGACCTAGCTATCAGGTGCGTAAAAGCTAGCAAAAGCACTCAACTCATTGAAGCTAGTTTCTAGACCAAACAGTGACCATTTTCAAATTTTCATAAATAGAAGCTATGCTCATGACAATTATCAGATGAAAACATGCCAAGTACAGTCAACAGTATTAAAGACAATAGATCAAAGGCATTACAAAGCATCTACTTGTAAAAGAAATTAATCATATGACATAAGCTCATGCAATGCTACACAGCTCCCCCTCAAAACATGCTAGTATTTCTCGGATGCTCAGTGAGAGGGTGAGACAAAAATTGCTTTGGAATCCAATAGCGTAAAACTCGAGATCCAGGCAAAGTAGTAGACTGACCATGCATAGGAGATAAACCATGATAAAAAGTGTGTGGTCTAGCAATAAAGCACGAACATGGAAATCGACGAGGTCTCCCAACCTATCGACCTCAAAGCCTCTTACACGTTGTTGGCGTAAAAGATTACGCTAACAGGTTTTCAGAGATTAGAAACTAACAAACGAAGTGTTTGAAGTGAACTATTTCAAGCCTCCGAATTGGATAATAGCTCGAAGCAATTCGAAGTTTGTATGGAATAACTGAGTATTCGATCCTCATTACAAGGTAAAATGGGGGTATTTATAGGTAAAAATCTAAAGGAAAAGACCTTTTTACCCATCAATTACAACCGACATAGTGGAAACTATTTGGTACCCCTAATAGGGTTAAAATGGTAAAAGACTAATCTAATCAGAAAGAAGATAAGTCTTTCATCCTTGCTGGCAGATAAGCTCTCTGAAATTCGACCTTCAAAGTTATACTCCGAACAGAAGTCGGCATTGATTCTTCGAACTTGATCACGTACTAAACTAGAGTTAATACTAGAACTTCAGTTTAGTAGATTGCCTTTGCCTTATTACTATAGAGACCCTAAGGATGAAGTATTTTCCCCCAACAGTAGCCCCTTGAATACGCTTCTCTGTATGATCTGTAAGGTTAGGAAAGTAGTATACGCAAGAAAAATAATCATGCGTAGGGTTAATAAAATTTATCAACCTTCGGAATATGCAAAAATTTAGAACTTCGAATCGATTTCTAAGAGAGTTCTATTTGAACAACTCTAAAATCAATTTCTATGATGTCGAAAAGACCTTTAGACTCAGAAAAAATAGCGGTTATCTTTTTCCTTTCAGAAGAAGCTATAACATTGCGTTGATTTCGTAAGTAGTAACGGTCAAGAAGATGGAAAGCCAAGTCTGAACGGTAAAAAATCAGGAGTCCAAGCTATAAATAGAAGACCCAGAAACATCCAAGATACCTTTCTCACCATCCTCGTGCAATCTGTCATTTAGCCTCCAAACTTTAGCTCCAATCACTCTATTCTGCTTGATGGCGAAGACAAACTTCAAGGCTCCCGGGGTGACCTCGTCCTTAGCCCGGTAGCAAGCCATGGCGGCAGCAGCAGTGGCAGCACCTACGGGGAATCCCCAACAAGTCGGCCCCCATGACCTTCTCCCAGCCTCCTCGAAGTACTCCGACCAGTGTTATAAACTGGGGCCATCCACCTGCAAGAAGAAGACAATTGTAGCAGTAGTTGAAGGGAAAATTAGCCCGGGGGTTAATGTCTAGAAGCCTAGGAAGGAAGCCATCCCTTCACCTCGTCCCGGAGAAGTTGTCGTTTTCGAAGCCTTCTTTGAAGCGGGGTTAGGGATTCCAGCGGTGGACATTCTGTCGGAGGTACTGGATCTTTTCCACGTTACTCCTCCTCAGTTTATCTCCGAATGTGATAGCACTCCACACTATCTTCTAGTGGGCGCTGCAGGCCGAAGGCTGCGAAGGGAGGGCAGACATATTCGCAGCACTTCATAAAGCCTCGTGCCAGCCGAAGACTTACTAGGGCTCCGCAGGAGAAAAGATTGTAGTGGCCTTCGGCAGCATCAACATCATACTCCGGGATGAATTCCAACTGCGATTTCCAATGAAGGCCATCAATGCCAGATGGTACACATATTGGATTCTTCGATGGTTCTACACCGAAGTTGGAGAAGACAGTCGTTTGGTCGGGCCTCTGCAAGATATATATTTCCGAAGGGAAGCCAAAGTCCATCCAGACCCCGGCCAGCTCGAAGCCCATCTTAATCTGCTTCAAATGATTAGTCGCCACATGAGCATGCGAGACTTAGCGGAGGAGTTCATCGGGCTCCAGATTCCGCCTCTGATGGCCAACTGGCTTGTTAATTTTGAAGAGGATCGGGAGGGTGGACTCCGAAAAATTTCTTTGAGTTCGAGTTCTGCAGGTAACTTCAAAAACTACAACATGTTTCATATATGATTATTTCACAAAAGATGAATAATAAAAACTTATCTTTCAGCTCCACAAGCCTCTTTGACTTTGGAGCAAGTCATTCAGACTTCGAAAAAGATTCTCGGGGCTCCTACCCCCGCTAAAAAAGAATGGAGGGTGAAACTGGTAGGCAGCTGGGAGCGATTCAACCGGGTGTGGGGCGTACTCGGAGTCGTAACCCCTTCTCTTCCAGACTAGGTTCCTTCCGAGACTGGTCCGAAGAAGAGAAAAGTCGATGCTGGGACTTCGGCAGCAACCAAGACCACCGTGAAGAAGTTAGCCCGTAAACCTAAGAACATGGCTCCTTCCATGTCCGCCGCTTCGTATTTAGGTTCATCTGAGCATGAAGGAGAAAGAGAAATGCAAAGGGTCTTTATAGACCTTGTTATCGGGGACGAAGAGGCGCGAGCGGATGTCGAAGTCGTGGCCACTAATGATGCAATGCCTGTGTTGGCTGCGCCAGACAACTCCGAACAGGCCGAGACTTCGGATGTCCTGCCAGACCTGCCAAGCCAAGAAGCCCCTGCTGCTGATGGCGGAGTCGAAGTAGCAGCTGAGCAAGCTTCGATTCCGAACGAAGTGGTAACTGTTGCTCCAAGAGAGGTTCCAACAGCTAACCCTTCGGTTCATGATCCCGAATCTGACGAAGATTTTGAGGGGGCATTCGACCCTCCAAGTAGCCCCATCCTCATTCGCCAACAGGGTTTCGGAGGTAAACTTCATTAAAGCACCTTTTTCTTCATGTCCTGCAAGATTATGCAATATATAGTACCTTTCGTTTTGTAGGGTCTACCGCCATGGAGACAACTCCTCCTGTGAAAACTGTGCTTTAAACTTCGACATCTCCGAAGTCGGTTTCGGATGAAGTTATAAAGATGGGGCCCGGAAAAGGTAAAGGGAAAATGGATCCTTTTCCTACTCCGAACTCTGGATTAACTTCGTCAGAATCGACAGACGGAGGTCAATCTGCGGAGGGGGACCAATCCACCGAAGCTTCCGGGTATGTGGCGCAGCGCTCCGACCCTTCACCCAACGAAGACGACCAAAGATCCTTGTCAATGCTCCCCCTTCTAGCTCCTTTTCTAGAGCGAAGGACCAGACTTCGAACTCTGCTAGAGCCTTTGGCTTGGGCTAATCGCGAAGTTGGGGAGATCTGACTTGGTGGCTATACTCGGGGAGACTGAGGGATCGGAGCTGGATGCAGCTTTGGAGCGGGCAGCATACCAGGTACGAAGTATCTGCAATAACAGGGTTTGTTTCAAGTTATAAATTGTTTCTCACATCGCTTTTTCCTTTGCAGCAAATAGTCTTTGCTCGAGCTACGGCTGTTTCGAAGGAGCGGGAATGCATTCGTCTTAAGGAGAAGATTACTACCCTCCAAGGGAGTCTTGACAGCTCCGAAATTCGAACTTCCAGCTTGGACGAGATGGTAGCAGCGGAGAGGAAAGCTAGACTTGGTCTGGAGGCTGCTAATCAGAAGCTTGAAGCTGAACAAATCGTGCTTCGGGCTAAAATAGAAAGAATGAGGATGGAGCAAGCAACTGCGGGGGCTGATCTGGTCAAGCTTCGAGAAGAACAAACGAAGTCAATGGAAGAGGCCAACAACTTTCTTAGCCAGAAGAACTCCTTTGTCACAGAGGCAGCCAAGCTATCTTCTTTGATAGACGAGTTGTCTTCATCAAGGGATATTTTGGTCGAAGACAAGGTGAAGTCTGAGAATGTAGCTGCGGAGACCATGGACAACCTTCTAGGTGTCGTAGAATACTTCGGTACTTCTTAGACATTACCTTCGACTGGCGACATCCCCTTGCTGCGACGATTGAATATGATCCAAGGAGCGGCGAAGATGATGAAGACAGCGGGTATTCAGTATGGATAAATCTTCGGCCAAGTATCCGCTCTCGGAATACTTTGCTACTACCAAGATCTAGGGCTATCAGTAGCACTATACTCGGGGGTGGCTCCCATTACCTTCGACAACAACCGACTACTAAACCCTTCTGAAGACGTGGCCGCATCCTGGCAAGCCTTCCAAGCATATTGGAGAGCCAAAGGTCAATCAGCGATCAAGGCTTGGATTGATGAAGGACTTCGCCAGAAACAGGCTCGGTCGTAGTCTTCGAGCAGCCAGCCTCCGCCAGACCCGAAGGTCTAGTTTTGTTTATGGCTCCAAACATGTAAAAATTTATGCTTTCATCTATTATGAATGAAGACTTATTTGGAAATGTTTTTAGGCTTTCCGACCTCTTATGGATGATCTCGAAGTGTTAGAAGTTACTGAAGAGCTTCGCCTTCTATGGGCTACCTTCGAAATTCTAAGAGCTCACAAACGACCTCGATTTTTTATTCCTCAAGAAAGCTCCAGTGCGATTGCGCCCGCAATATACCAAGATATATTATCTTACATTAAAGAGGAGGAAAAAGAAGTTAACTTGGAAACTTCATCTTCTGAAGACGTTGAATGGTCCGAAGAAGAGAATACTGCTGAAGAACAAACAAGGAAACCTGAACAACTTCGAAGCTGGGAGAGAAGCCCCGAGTGACATCGAACTTGGGATGAACTCTAACAGGAACAAAAAGATTTCCGAGCTTCGAAAGGAGGGAGAAGAGTTAAACGTAAAGTTACTAAGACTCCCGACTCCAGAACTAGTCATTCTGGCCTTAGCGGTAGCTCTAGGGATCGAAGGGGTCTTCTTTTCCTTCTTGGTATAGATACATACTTTTCGTAATGTAATGTAATCTGCTCGAATGATAAAGATTAATGTTTTAAAATTGTCTCCTTACTTCCCAGCCCCTCTTTGGGTATAAGCAACTTCGAAATTTAGTCGAAGATGGTTACGCGCAACGAAAATAACTTTATTTAGGAGTACAATTTTGGAGGCTCAGAGCCCCTCAATAATTTAAAGATTGATTTCAATCTTATAAAATGTCTTCGAACTGCTTGGAGTCGTAAAACTGGTAACTTAGTACCTTTTGTTTGAAAGAAGTCACTTCGGACAAACTTTCCGGACACTTTAGTGTCCCAAATGATTGGTCACTTTGGACTCTTTTCATAGATATTCGGAGCTTATCAGCTCAAACTCTGTTTTGCTTTGGCCTCCTTCGGCTCTTTTTGCGAATGCTATCAAACCGATGGTTTGGAATTCGCAGTGGTCTCCTTGGACTCTTTTTACGGATGCTTTCAAGCCGGAGCTTGGAATCCGCATTATTTGGTCTCCTTTGACTCTTTTTCCGGAAGCTTTCAAGCCGGTGGCTTGGAATCCGTTTTTCAGTGACTTTCCCACCTCGTCGGAAGCTTTGAACCAGTGGTTCGAAGTCCGAAAAAATTGGTTCAAATTAATGACACTTCCCTCCCAGCCAACTTTGTTCTTCCAGTGCGTCCACTAGAAGTAGAAAGTGTTTGAGAGGTAGGCATTATCTGAACCATGAGCTTTATTAATTCAGAAGGTGTTTACAAATGATTACAAGGAGCCACGAAATATCGCTTTAAGTGCTCCGCATGCCATGTATGCGTTAACTCTTCACCTTCTAAATAGCTAACTTAAAAGAACCAGGGCGTCCTGAACGGAGAATTATGTATGGACCTTCCCATTTATTCCCTAGTTTCCCTGGTGCTATAACGCTTCGCAAAACAAGATGACCCGACTTAAGTTCATTAAGCCTGACCTTCGGGTCAAACCAAGTCTTTGTCTGCTGATGATACTTTGATAAATTGGCGACAGCTCGAAGTCTTCTTTCTTCTGTTAAATCAAGTGAAGTTTGCCTTTCTGCTTCTATTTCCGGTTCGGTGCTACGAAGGGATCCTCCTTTGAGCTCCATTGGCGTCATAGCTTCGTCTCCGAATAATAGTCTGAAAGGAGTGAAACCTGTGGACCTTCTTTGAGTGGTCCGGATGGACCATAGAATCTTCGGGAGCTCCTCGGTCCACAATCCTTTTGCCAATCCCACTATTCTTCGATTCAGCCCTGACAAGATATTACCATTGGCTCTTTTAATAGTTCCGTTAGACTGAGGATTTCGCACTGCAGCGAAGCATAATTGGATGCCCAGATCTTCACAAAACTTCCTGAAGGGCTCTGCATCAAATTGTGTCCCATTGTCAACTGTGAGTTGACGAGGCACTCCGAACCATCATATGATATTTTTCCAGAAAAATTTTTGTACATTATTCGAAGTGATAGCTGTTAGGGCTCTGCTTCGACCCACTTGGAAAAATACTCAATTTCTACCACTGCGAATTTCAAATTTCCTTTTGCTACAGGGAAGGGGCCAATAAGGTCCATGCCCTATCTGGCCATGGGCCATACTGGGCAATGACTTGAAGAGTTGTTGGCGGACGATGACTTCTTCTACCCATCCATTGACAACCCTGGCAAGTGCGGACTAAGCTCTCCGCGTCAACTACTATTGTAGGCCAATAAAGCCCCTGGCGAAGTGTTTTTCCTGCCAAAGCTCGAGGGGCCAGATGGCTACCACAAAGTCCTTCATGAATTCCTCGAAGAATCTCTTGACCTTCGGCTTGAGATATACATCGGAGCAGAGGGGAACATACTCCGGCTTTGTACAAAATACCGTTGATTATATGATAATTTCAAATCCTGAGCTTCAACCTCGAAAGTTGTGGCCCTTCTGGCAAATTTGCTTCTCCTTGCAAAAATTCCATAATTGAACTTCACCAATCTGTACTTGGAATGCAAAGGACTTCCGTAGAAGGGATCTGCGTTACCGAAGGTGCACTGATCTCTTCGTAAAAAGCTTCTTCTGGAATGTCCATAGCTCCTGGCTGCAGCTTTCGCCAAGATATCAGCTTGCGTATTTTTAGATCTGGGTATACTTCGAATGGAAATCCCTTTAAATGCTGCTTCAATCTTACGGATCTCTTCCAAATATTTTGCAAGTTGTGGATGTCGAACCTTAAAACTCTTATCTACATGCCGTGCTACAATTTGAGAATCTGTTTTAATAACAACTATTGTAGCCCCCAAAGCACATGCCTTTCGAAGTCCTAACAAAATTTCTTCATACTCCGCTGTATTGTTGGTAGACTTAAAGTTGAGTCTTGCGGAGTACATTGCCATTTGCCATGAAGACAAAATTATTACTGCTCCAACACCTGCTCCAGATGCTTGGAAAGCTCCATCGGAGTATATGGTCCAAATTCCTTCGCCTAGCTTCTCCGGAGCCCATGCTGCAGGGGGAGTCCACTCTGCCACAAAATCCGCCAACACTTGTGACTTAATTGTTGTGCTTGCCACGAAGGAGATGCCGAAGGGTGCTAATTCAACAGCCCACTTCCCAATTCTCCCTGTGGAATCCTTACTTCGGAGCATATCTCCCAAGGGATACGAAGTTGGTACAATCACATTATGTGCTAGGAAATAATGCCTTAACTTCCTCGAAGCCATTATCAGAGCATAGGTGAACTTCTCAAGCTCGGAATATCTTGTTTTTGCTCCGGACAATGCTTCGGATACAAAATAGACTGGATTCTGCACCAACTTCCCATTGAAATCAACTTATCTAACAAGGACTTCACTGACAGCGGAGCCAGTAGCCGCAAGGTAAAGGAGTACAGTTTCGTCCGCAACAGGCACCGTGAGTGTAGCGAGGTTACTGAGATAATTCTTCATATCTTCGATGCTTTTTTGGACACTCTGGTGTCCATGCAAAATCTTCGAACCCCTTCAATGCTTTGAAAATGGGCAAACTTCTCTCCACAGACCTTGCCAAGAATCTGCTAAATGCTGCAAGACAACCAGTCAGCTTTTGCACTTGCTTCAAATTTTCCGGAGGAGCCATCCTTTGCAACGCGGTTATTTTAGTGGGGCTAGCTTCGATCCCTCTGCTTGAAACTAGGTGCCCTAACAACTTTCCAGCCTGAGCCCCGAAGATACATTTTTTGGGGTTAAGACGGATTCCACATGCCCGAAGACTATTGAATGTTTCTGTTAGGTCTAGGCTATGTTGGTGCTTTAGAGCACTCTTTATTACAATGTAATCCATATAAGCTTCTACATTGTGGCCTATTTGATGACCTAGAGCCTTAGCAATTAACCTCGAAAAAGTTGCCCCGACATTTCTCAAGCCAAAGGGCATTCTTACATAGTAGAAGACTCCCAAAGGAGTTACAAAGCTTGTTTTGATTTCATCTTCGCGCTTTAGCCAGATTTGATGATAGCCGGAATACGCGTTAAGGAAGCTTAATAACTCCGAACCAGCAGTGGAGTCAACCAATTGATCAATTCGGGGCATGGGATAGGGGTCACGGGGGCATGCTTTATTCAAAGATGTAAAGTCAATACACATGCGCCACTTCCCGGAAGATTTCTTCTTAACGAAGACTGGGTTGGCTAGCCACTCCGTATGAGCTACTTCTCTGATAATCCCAGCCTTCAACAGCTTTTCCACTTCATCTTTAGCAAGGATGGCTCTCTCCGTAGATAGCTTCTGGAGTCCTTGCCGGATAGGCCGAACCTTTGGGTTCACAAGTAAACTATGCTCAATAATATCCCAATTGACTCTAGTAATGTCCTCATCAGACCAAGCAAAGACATCTAAATTCTCTTCAACTACTTTTTCTAATGAAGTAGCGACTTCTGGAGGCAAATCCTTGCCAAACTGAAATGAATATTCTTTATCGTCTTTGACAATAACCTTCGTTATAATCTCCCCTTCAGGGCTTGGCCTTGGGAAGGACTTCTTCGAAGATTCGCCTGAAGCAGAAAAATCCTCCGAGTTGCCTTGCACGCTGTTCACCTATCTCGGGTCAAGAGGAGGGCCATGACCATATTCCGCTCTTCACGCAGTGGCCTGATCCCCGAAAACAGTGAGCACTCCCGCTTGTGTGGGCATCTTCATACACAGATAATTATGATGCGCCACAACTCCGAATTGATTCAACATGCCCCTTCCGAAGATAACATTGTATGCATATGGGGCATCCACAACATCAAAAATCACTTCCTCCGTCCTGGCTAGTAGCCCCTCTCCAAAAGTGACCTCCAGACCTATTTGGCCGAGGGCATCAAGAGGGGGTCCTACGAAGCCTTGCAATGGACGAGCTACAGGGAGAAGATGCTTCCTGGAGATACAGAGTTGATCGAAGGCTTGGATGAAGATAATGTCCGCTGAACTCCCTCCGTCGATTAGTACTGTGCGGACTTCAGTCCCTGCTATGTCGGGAGTGATGACAAGTGGGTCTGCATGTGGAAACTTTATGCTAGCTGCATCATCTGCAGAAAAAGATATCGGCACATGGGACCATTCATGCATAGCAGCTGCGGACGAAGAAGTTCCAATATGGCCCACTTCTCAGACATATTGTGTTCTCTGCCTCTTCGACATACTTCCGAGGGTCCCTCCTCCAGAGATGGGGAGGACTACTCTTTTCCCTCGATCCTGACCATCTTCCTTCTTTGGAGGTGGCATAACATTGACCACCAGAGGCCGTCTTGCAGGGTCGAAGTTATCTATACGCACCACAGCCTGGACAGGCTCGGGACGCACCTCGGTCGGAACTCGGTCAGTAGTGCCTCGACCTGAAGTTCTTTCAAGGTACTCGCCTCTTAAAGCTACTATATACTTACATGCATCAGTTGCGTGACTTCGATTCTCACCATGGACACAACAGAAGAACGCCTGGGCTTTCCCAGCCGGCTTCCCTAGCGGCCTCCAGCCGCTGGTCTTGCTTCCTGAAGGTTGCGAAGTCCTAGGGGCAAATTTCTGCGGAGGTGCGATGTTCAAAACTTCTGAACCAGGATGCTTTTGCCCCCGACGCCTTTCATGGTGAGCTTCGAAGCTAGGCCCCTACGACGGTGTTGAAGTCTTCACTTCCAGCTTGACTTCTTGCAGGATTGACGGAGTTGCAGCAGTTCTCCGAAGCCACCCTTCTTTTGACCTTGCATACTCTTCGAAATAAGACATCAACTGAGCAACGGAAGATATCTGCTTCCGGTGAAGTTTATCAAGGAGGCCCGCATGGGTAACTCTCTCTCGAGCTACATCAACTACGGAGGATGTAGTTAACCCTCGAATTTGCGACTTCGTATGAGCGAAGCGCTTGAAAAACTGCCTTAAAGTCTCTCCAAGGAGCTGCTTCACCTGGAAAAGACTTCCTGTTGACATTGGGGGTACGAAGGTACCCTGAAAGATGCTTATGAACTTCTTCCTTAATTGTTCCCAGGTTCTGATTGACCCTGGCTTCAAAGACCAGACCCATCGCAATGCCACCCCTTCAAGAGCTAGAGGAAAACATTTGTCCATGGTGTCTCGTACTCCCCCGCTGGCCTCAATTGCCAATGCATAAGAGCGGGAGAACTCCACAGGGTCTTCATCTCTAGAATATTTGCAGAGCTTCGAAGTTTTGAACTTAGGATTGAAGCGCACTTTCTGTAACTCAGGGTGCAGCGGGGATTCGGTGTCGAAGGAAGCGTTCTCCGGGGCTTCGGGATAAGGAAGTTCGTCATCTTCAGGCACTTCGGGGATGACTGGGGTGGCCTGAGAACGAAGCCTATCTGCAACTTCTTGCTGCCACCTTGCTACTTCAGCTTGGAGACTGGCCATTTGAATGGCCATATCGCCAAGACCGTCTTCATCTCCTCCGGAAGGACCTTCGGAGTCTTGAGAATTGTACGCATCAGTTCGAAGTGGAACTTGAGGTGGAAGGAGAGCTCTGCATCAGTTCGAAGTGGAACTTGAGGTGGAAGGAGAGCTCTGGTTGACCGAAGTATGGATTTAGTTGGGGGAGGAACTCCGTATGCTCGAGGAAGGGGAACCCCTTCCAGAGTCTGAGGTGGAGGAAATATCGAAGGTCCTCCGACCTCAACTGTGTTTGAAGATCTTGCTCTGGAGGTCCGAGCGGACCTCCGAGTAGGACTACCACCTGAACTCCGCTTGGGAGGCATGGTTTGAGAACTTGGTAGAGAACGAAGTTTTTTGGACTAAATCCCCACGGACGACGCCAACTGTTGGCGTAAAAGATTACGCTAACAGGTTTCTAGAGATTAGAAACTAACAAACGAAGTGTTTGTGAAGTAAACTATTTCAAGCCTCCGAATGGATAATAGCTCAAAATAGTTCGAAGATGTGTATTGAATAACTCAGTATTCGATCCCGATTACAGGGTAAAACGGGGGGTATTTATAGGCCAAAACCTTACGGAAATGATCCTTTTACCCCTCTGTTACAACCGACATAGTGGAAACTATTCGGTACCCTTAATAGGGCTAAAACGGTAAAAGACTAATCTAATGAGAAAAAAGATAAATCTTCCATCCTAGCTGGCAAAGAAGCTCTCTGAAGAGTCAATGTTCGAAGATATACTCCGAACTAGAGTCCGCCTCTATCCTTCGAACTTGATCCAGCATACTTCCGGAGTTAGATGCTGGAAACCTTTGATTAAATCACCTGCCTTTGTCTTGTTGCAACAATGGCCCTGAGGATGAAATATTTTCTCCCAACATAGTCATTCTCACATTTCAATTTTTCCGCTTGCTCTCTAGCAAAGCTCAGTTGGTCCTTAAGGGTGATGCAGGTGGGACACGCCAACTGCACATCATTAGAACACTCAGCACTCTCCAATCTAGCCTTAAGTTCATCAACATGCCTATCTCTCAAATTGATGCTCTCAACAAGCAAAAGACAGTTCAGGCATTTGTTAATGACTGTAGGACTAGACTCCACCAACAAAAGCTGCTTTTTAGTTAATTCAAGTTTTTCAATAGTTTGAGCATGTATAAAACGCAACTCAGCAAGCTCATCCATAATAGTAAGACATGACTCACAATCGGCAACATCACACTTAGATTTCAAAATAGCAAGTTCAGTATAGATAGCTTCAAGTCTGAGTTTTAGTTCTTTACGTTATTTAGCAGCAAGTTTAAGCAATCTATCCTAAGAATAAATAGCATCATGCAATTCATCATTCTGAACAAGAAGCTGATCACGGGATAGATATATCTCAGAAGTGTCGAGCTTGTCACTGCTGTCATCGCTGTCGACCGCGAAGCAAAGGTCGGTGAGGTCCACTGTCTTCTTCTCCTTCTTCTCCTTCTTCTCTTTCTTGGGAGGCTCCTCTTCCTCCGAGCATGGCTCCTCGCTTGAAGTGCTATCGATGTCGCTAAGGGCGGCCACAAAAGCTCTGGCTACTCTCTTAGCTAATTTTCCTCGCTTTCCTCTGAAATAGGGTTTCTTGTTCCATTTTTGGGGTTTGTGCTCATTTTCATTTTTAATTTTCAGTTTAGGGCAATTTTCTTTTATGTGAGACGTATCTCCACATTCAAAACACCCATGTGACCCTCCTCTCCTTTGGTCTCGTCTATCATTGTAAAAGAGAGTGAACTTCCTAATGATGAGAGCTAGCTCCTCATCATCTAGGGCATCCACTTGTTCTTTTGTGACAGAGACAAAGGAGGACAAGTAAAAAGCACAAGAGAAAACACAAGCTCCAGAAACGCCAGACAAATTACCTCCTGATGAGGTGTCACTGCTAGGGCTGGAACACAAAGCAATCGAAGGCAACATAGATTTTCTAGCTCCTGATCGAGACACCTTGGCAATCTCGGTGGACTTAAGCTTACTAAAGAGTTCATCGCATGTCAAAGTATCAAAACTCACAGACTCTTCAATGCTTGAGATCTTTACTTCCCATATGCTATGATCCAGAGCATAGAGAAGTTTGATCACTCAGTCATGATCAGAGTAAGCTAGCGTCCCAGTGGAGCGCAAGTTACTAACAATGTCATCAAAGCGAGCAAACAAAGCATCTACAGATTCGCCAGGGCCTTGCACGAACATTTGGTATTCTTGATTTTACGTGCTCTACCTCCTAGCGTTAATCTGTGATGTGTCTTCATGAAAAGTACTCAAGGTTGACCAAATTTCTTGTGCAGTGTGAAGGTGCTGGACCCTGTCGAACTTGTTGCGACTCAAACTCATAAAAAGAATGTTTCTAGCCTTGCTATTACATTCATATTGAGCCTTCTCAGTCTCTGAGGTACGATGTCAGGAATCATATACTGGGATGCAACAATGTCCCATATCGCACTTCCTTGGCTAAGCAAATAAGCCTCCATGCGAACCTTCCAATAAGCATAATCTCGACCATCAAACATCGGAATCTTTGTATTCCTTTCCATGTCGCCAAAACAAGGATCACAACGGGTTAAGGTCAACTCATGATCAAATCGGCTCTGATACCAATTGTGGGATCGGAATGGCAACTAGAGGGGGGTGAATAGGCGCCTCGACACTTTCTTTCGAAGTGATTGTAACACCCCAAATTTTCACAACAATAAAAATATTATAAAATTCAATTTCTTGGAATATATATTTCTGAAAATACTTTTAATACTCTTTTATACACTTTTGAACTACAACATAGAGTAGATGGCCAAACCAGTAGCTGAAAATTTTTGTATAGACTCCCAAGGCCAAGAAATGTTTTTGAGAATTTTTACAAATTTTTACCCACTTTGGAAATGCCCCTAAAGGTTTAAACTATTTTCTGCAATTATTTTAATCAGAAAACCTTGGAAAACAGTAATGGGCTCCCCTCCCTCCTTTCTCTCTCCCGGCCGGCCCAACCCGTTACCTCGCACCCCTTAGACTGACGACCGGACCCCACCTATCGGCGCCAACTTCCTCCCCTCGCGCGCGAACCCGACACCGCGGCCCCACCCGTCAGTCGTCACCCTCACTCGCCCGCACCCGCCGACCAGTGGCCCCCGCCTGTCAGCTTCGCCATCAACCTCGCGCCAGGCCCCCCCTAATCCCGCCGGCGAGAACCTCGCCTCGGATCCGCTCGCCGGCTCCCCCTCCCGTTAAACTGACGCCGGTCATTAACTCCCCGAGGCCCACCGCCCATTTAAACACATAAAGGCACGCGTTTAAGCCCCCGGGAACGCAGCTCCGTGCATGGCCGAGGCCTCGCCGGCGACTTAAAGCTCTCCCCCGGCTTTCCCTGCATGCGAGCTCCCTCTGACGCCTTATTTAAACCTCCTGCCTCCGCCGCGCTCGACCCCCACACCCTCGCAACCCTGGACCAAACAGAGCGCCCGTAGTTCGCTTTTGAGCGCACTCCTTCGGTTCCGCCTCCATCCACCACTCGCCGTCGCCGGGACCCCTCTCTGTCCGCACCGACCGCACCGCCGTGACCGCCAGGACCTCACCGACCCCGGCCACCGCTCCATCGTCGACGAAGCCCACCAGATCGCCGTCCCCGCCGAGGAACCGAGAACCTTCGCCGCCACCGCTCGTCGCCGGCCTCACCCCGTCAACCCCGGACTACCGCAAGGGTACCCTTTTGTTCCCCTCGGTACCCCCTTTCCGTTTTTAGTCCTAGCTAGACTAGATAACCCTCGACCTCGCCGGAATCGCTCGCCTGTCGCATCGCCGGAGTTGGGGAAGAAGGGGTACTTTACCCCCCCGACACGCACTGTGCCGGATTCAATCCTGGCCGTGCGATCCAGATCCAACGCTTGGGATTAAATCATCTGTTCGGTTTAATCCGGGCCGTCGGATCCGAGTGAAGCGGTACGGTGCGATCTCACGCGTTCGTTTTCATTTAAAACCGGCGTGCGATCTCGTGCGTCCACATGGTACACCTTCGAACGTTTTAATCCTGGCCGTCCACGTCGACTTACGCGTCCCGTCTCGCCCTCGCGCGTCGGATCTGGATCCGACGGTCCAGATCGACCCGGCGCACGCGCACAGTACTATATCAAAAAGACTACGACGTCGCCGAGGAGCCGGAATACTTCCCGGAAGTCCCTCCCTCGCCTTTCGCTGAACAAGGCAAGTCACCAAACCAATCTTTTGAGCATATTGAACCCATGTTTGATTAAACTATCGCTAAAACACATAGGTTATATATGCATTAGTCAAATGAACCCTTACATTATATTTATTTAGGATCCCCCGACCTTGATGTGCAACCCAAGCCATGCTATCTCGCCTAACCTCCTTGTCACCATATGATCAATGATATTAGCTAGTGTCCAATGTATTGACACGATCGCTATAGGATAAAAATGAGTCGTAGCAAAATGGTTCTATTATATGATCCCCGTTACTTCTTATCCTTGGAAATTCTGTTGGTGATGAGTTATGGTTGTGAGTGTATGCATGGTGGGTTCCGGGTGCAAGCTAGGGCATTGGTCGGTAGCACCCGGGGCACTATAAGGACCGGTCTGAGGGATCCGTTGCAATACACTTACGTACTAACCACAAGTCTAGTGGGTAAGTCCTAACTAAGGTATGGGTTGTTCCAAACCGAGGCCACCATTTGGAGATGGGTCAAGTTACACCTGCGGGTGACTTGTACCAATGTGGCGCAAAAGGGGGTGCGACGTTAGCTGGGATGCGGCCCGGCGCGCCGGCGAAACCTGGAGCGGGTGGTTATCGCTTGGAACATCTCATATTGAGGTTTTGGCACGAGTTCCCGTGAAATGGGTCATTTCGTTTGGGATGAGTGCGTGCCTTGTGGGTACAGTAGTACATCTCTGATCAGAGTCTTAAATCTTTTCAAAAAGCCGAGCCCACGGTCAAGGGCGGGTTGCGTGACATCCCCCAGTTAGTTTACTTTGAATAAGTATGTGCATGATGGATTGACATGTAAGGACCGTTGAGCGAGGTGGGGCTGACTGTACCCCTCGAGTTAGTTGATGTTGATGATGTTCATGTTTACTTTCCGCATGATTAAAATATGATTACACTAAATGCAATAACTGAAACTGTACTTTTCCGCAATGCTAGCCATTACCCTTCCTTGTTTATTATCCTGCATTATTACTTGCATTTGCGGTGGCTTGTTGAGTACTTTTTGTACTCATACCCGTTGGACCCCACAGAGGATGCTTACTACGAAGACGGTCTGGAGTAGCGACCCAGTCGAGAAGAAAAATCCCGAAGAAGATGTTCGTCATGCCGTTTTCTAATTATTTTACTTTACTGTTTTATTAAAACAATGATGTAATAAATATGGTCTGCGTACCATGGATACTGTTGTATGTACGATTGTCGCATGATGAACCTCTTGTATTATTGTTTTTCTTATGAAATTCAATAATGTCTCGATTTGTTAAATCGGGGCGCTACAAGATGGTATCAGAGCCGACTCGACTGTAGGAAGCCAAACAGACCCGCCTAGCCATTAGCCACAGGAAATTATTTCTCGAAAATCTACTTCATAAACTTTGTTCCTCTCCTCACTTTTATTCAACTTGCTGTTTTGTAGATGCCTGTCTACCAAGTCCACAGCTACTGCCGCCACTACGAGGGCTTCGTCCGGGAGCTCTGCATGATGCTCACCTTCCTCGGGTTCCTCTTCGAACCCGAATTCCAAGGAGTGTACCCCGACGAGTTCGCCGGACCTTGCGACGTCTCCCTCACCGTCCACGGCTCCGGGGAACACCTGCTGCCCTACACCACCGCACTTGGAGGCCCGACTTTCGACGTCGCGTGCCAACGAGTCGCCCTCCAGGCCCTCATGGAGCTGAGGATGATCTACGACGATCGTCTTCAGAACTCGTCCTTCCGGCTTGTACCGAAGCGTACTCCCGGAGCCCACCGCATCTACCTCGGAGTTCACTCCGTGCGTGATCCGGTCATGGCCCAGCAGTCACGTCTGCTACAGGCCATGGATGATCTCCACACCGAGGCGGTGCTCGACGCCGACGAGCACCATGAGGCGGTTGATTTCTTTCGTGAAGAGACGAAGAACTTGATCCAACAGAATGGGGAGTTGCAGCGCAAGATCATGCAGCTGCAGAAGGATTATTGCGGAAATGGTTCCTCTTCTTCCAAGGAAGAAGAAGCCCATCCGTGAGCCCCTCCCTCGCCCCAAGAGGATCCCGCCACGACCCTCCCCCACCAGACCCTCCACCAGCGCCCCTACACCACGCCCCGGCCTCGTCTCCGACTCCATCATCGAGAATTTTCTCGAGCCCACCATCCCTTCGGAGCCGCGTACTCGTGGTTCCGAGAGCACGGAGACCGCCTCCGGTGGCGAGTAGGCGTTAGGAGTCGCTACTTTAATAAAAGCTTAATTTTGTATGTGGTGCTACCCACGACGAGTGTGTTGTGGGTAGAATAAGATCTTAATTGTAATGAACAATTTATGCCACTCTATATAATTATGTGCTTGGTATTTTTGGTTGTATTATTGTTTCGTCATCTTTGTTTTATCACTATGTGTATTCAGAAGATGGCCGACCACCAGAACACCGGTTCCAACAACGGAGCAGGAGGAAGCCGTGATGCGCCCGAGGGTGTTGTGCCCAACTGGGGTGCAACGGGCCCACGTCAGTCTGGGTCGCCTTCCGCCAACCACCCCACCTTGGCGGAGATGATGGCGAATCAGAACCACCTGATCACCGCCCTCCTCACCCAAATGCAGAACCAACAGGCTCAGTTGGACCGTCTGCAGAACGGGGAACCCGCCCCTCGCGCACCAGCACCCGCGCCCGCTCCGCAACTCTCCGAGTTTTTGCGCGTGCGCCCGCCCATCTTCTCGAGCACCACCAACCCGATGGAGGCCGGAGATTGGCTTCGCACCATCGGAAAGAAGCTCGACCTCCTCCCCTGCACCGACCGAGAGCGGGTGGCCTTCGCCACTCACCAGCTTCAGGGCCCCGCCGCTGAATGGTGGGACAACTACCGTGAGTCCCAGCCCGAGGGCCACGTGGTGACTTGGGCGGAGTTCACCATCGCCTTTCGCGCCGCCCACGTCCCCGCCGGTGTCATTGCGGTGAAACAGCAGGAGTTCCGCGACCTGCAACAAGGCAACAGGACCGTCATGGAGTACCTCCATGAGTTCAACCGCCTCGCCCGCTACGCACCGGAGGAAGTGCGCACCGACGCTCTCCGCCAAGCCAAGTTCCTCCGGGGACTTAAGGATGAGCTGTCCATCCAGCTCGTTGCCACCGACTACGCCGACTTCCAATGGCTAGTCAACAAAGCGCTCATCCAAGAGACTGAGCAGAACAGGCTGGACCTCAAGAAGAGGAAGATGATCGCCTTCAAGCATCAGCAGGCGAACTCTTAGAGGCCCCGCTTCGTCCCTCCACCACCAGCGCCTGCCTACCATCCTCGGCCCGCCTACAGGCCACCTCACGCCGCCGGTGGATCCAATGCCGGGCATCCTCGCCCCGCTCCACTAGCTCCGGCCGCTCAGCCGACACCAGCCGCCAAGGCTCCGATCTTGAAGGATCGCCAAGGAAGGCCGGTCGTCTGCTTCAACTGCCGCAAGGAAGGGCACTATGCACACCAGTGTCCCCACCCCAAGCAAGCTCAAGGCGTGGCACCCAACCAGGCGGTTCGTGCCCGCGTCAACCACATCAGCGCGGAGGAAGCTCAGGAGGCTCCTGGAGTCGTGCTCGGTACGTTTACTGTGAATTCCGTACCGGCCGTCATATTATTTGACTCTGGAGCAACCCACTCCTTCATCTCGGAAGATTTTGTGAAAACAAACGAACTGGACGTGCTCCCTCTACCCATTCCCATGGTGATTGCCACCCCCGGCAATAGGACCTTAGCCCGCTTATACAGCCCTAAGGTTCAAATTGACATCCAAGGAATACTGTTTCGAGCTGAGCCAGTCCTCATCCAATGCACCGGACTTGACCTCATACTAGGGATGGATTGGTTGATGAAGCACAAGGGAGTGATCGACTGTGCCAACAAGTCCGTCACGGTGACCAACCCTGAAGGCGCAGCCGTCACCTTTCGGATGACCAGTCGCAAACCACTCGGAGCATCCCTTCGCTCGATAGCTCTTGAAGAGGTGCCTATAGTCAAGGAGTTTGCGGATGTATTCCCTGAAGACCTACCCGGAATGCCTCCCAAGCGGGACATCGAATTCAGAATCGAACTTGTCCCCGGGACCACTCCCATCTCCAAGCACCCGTACCGAATGGCCGCCAATGAACTAGCCGAAGTCAAGAGCAACATCGAAGACCTAGAGCAAAAAGGGTATATTCGGCCAAGTACCTCACCCTGGGGTGCACCGGTTATATTTGCCATGAAGAAGGACAAGACCAAGAGGATGTGCGTGGACTATAGAGCCTTGAATGACGTAACCATTAAGAACAAGTACCCATTGCCTCGGATCGACGACCTGTTCGATCAGCTGAAAGGATCCTCGGTGTTTTCCAAGATCGACCTCAGGTCAGGTTATCACCAGTTGAGGATCAGAGAAGAAGACATACCCAAGACTGCCTTCACCTCCCGCTATGGACTCTACGAGTACACCGTGATGTCGTTCGGACTCACGAATGCCCCGACCTTTTTCATGAATATGATGAACAATGTATTCATGGAGTTCTTGGACAAGTTCATCATGGTATTCATCGACGATATCCTCGTTTACTCCAAGACCAAGGAAGAACACGAGACTCACCTCCGTCTGACCCTCGGAAAGCTAAGGGAGCAGCAACTGTACGCCAAATACAGCAAATGCGAATTTTGGTCGTCTGAGGTGAAATTCCTCGGCCATGTTATATCTGCCGGAGGAATAGCAGTGGACCCAACCACCATGGAAGCGGTAACCAACTGGCTGCAGCCCACAACGGTGACCGAGATCCGGAGTTTTCTTGGATTGGCCGGATACTACCGCCGGTTCATTGAGAATTTTTCCAAGATCGCCAAGCCTATGACCAGACTTCTGTAGAAGGAAGTGAAGTTTGAATGGACCCCCGACTGCGAAGAAAGCTTCCAGACCCTCAAGAAGAAGCTAGTGTCAGCTCCCATTCTGACTCTGCCAGACATCCGGAAAGACTTCCACGTCTACTGTGATGCCTCTCGTCAAGGATTGGGATGCGTCGTTAATGCAAGAAGGGAAAGTGATATCCTACGCCACCCGACAGTTGAGACCGTATGAGCTGAAATACCCAACCCACGACCTAGAACTAGCAGCCGTGGTTCATGCCTTGAAGATATGGAGACATTACCTTGTGGGGAATCGATGTGAGGTCTTCACCGACCACAAGAGCCTCAAGTACATATTCACCCAACCAGATCTGAACCTCAGGCAAAGGAGATGGTTGGAACTGATAAAGGATTACGACTTGGGCATCCATTATCATCCGGGCAAAGCAAATGTGGTGGCAGACGCCCTTAGTCGAAAAGGGTACTGTAATGCCATCATGATTCAGGACCAAGCTCCTTTACTCTACAAGGAGATGGAAAGACTAAACCTAGGGATCACCACTCGAGCGTACCTCGCTGCCTTGGAGTCTCGGCCTGTCTTAATAAACCAGATCCGAGAAAAGCAGAAGGAAGATCCAGACATCCTGGAGATCCAGCAGAACATGAGGAAGGGTAAAGCCCCTGGATTTTCCGAGGACGAGCATGGTACCATCTGGTTCGGAAACCGAGTATGCGTACCCAACCTACCTGAGTTGAAGACTCTCATCCTTCAAGAAGCCCATGATACATTATACTCCATCCATCCCGGGAGTACAAAGATGTACCAAGACCTGAAGGAAAAGTATTGGTGGGTCAGCATGAAGAGAGAAATAGCTGAGTATGTGGCCAAGTGCGACACATGCCGGCGAGTCAAGGCAGAGCATCAGAGGCCTGCCAGACTTCTTCAACCTCTCAAGGTCCCTGAATGGAAGTGGGAAGAGATAGGAATGGACTTCATCACAGGACTGCCCAGGACCCAAGCTGGTCACGACTCTATTTGGGTGATCGTCGACCGACTCACCAAGGTAGCTCACTTCGTTCCGGTCAAGACAACTTACACCGTCGCCAAGTTGGCTGAGTTGTATATGACCCGGATCGTGTGCCTCCACGGAGTTCCTAAGAAGATTGTATCTGACCGCAGGAGTCAGTTTACCTCCAAGTTTTGGAAGAACCTTCAAGAGGAACTCGGCACCGGGCTGAACTTTAGCACCGCCTATCATCCACAGACCGACGGTCAGACCGAAAGGGTCAACCAGATATTGGAGGATATGCTTAGAGCTTGCGCTCTAGACTTTGGCGGAATGTGGGACAAGAACTTACCGTATGCAGAGTTCTCCTACAACAACAACTATCAAGCCAGCCTGCAAATGTCCCCGTTCGAAGCACTCTATGGACGTAAGTGCAGAACGCCGTTGCTCTGGGATCAAACCGGAGAGTCGCAACTGTTTGGGACTTATTTATTAAGAGAAGCTGAAGAGAAGGTGAAGATCATAAGAGACCGATTAAAGGCAGCCCAATCAAGGCAGAAGAGCTATGCCGACAACCGTCGAAGAGACCTAACCTTTGAGGAGGGCGATTATGTCTATCTCCGAGTCACTCCCCTCCGTGGCACTCAAAGGTTCAACATGAAAGGCAAACTAGCACCCCGCTACGTCGGACCTTTTCAGATCCTCCATCGACAAGGAGAAGTGGCATATCAACTTGAACTGCCTCCATCCTTGGCAGGAGTTCACGATGTGTTCCATGTCTCTCAGCTGAAGAAGTGCCTCCGTGTACCCACCGAGCAAGCCGACCTTCAGCAGCTTAATGACCAAGAAGACTTGACCTACATAGAGAAACCCGTCAAGATCTTGGAAACCAAGGAGAGAGTAACCAGGAGTCGCGTTGTTCGCTTCTGCAAAGTCCAATGGAACAACCATCCCGCCGAAGAAGCCACTTGGGTAAAGGAAGATGATCTGAAAGCACAATACCCCGAGTTATTCGAGTAACGTTCCAATCTCGAGGACGAGATTCTTGTAAGGGGGATAGGTTTGTAACACCCCAAATTTTCACAACAATAAAAATATTATAAAATTCAATTTCTTGGAATATATATTTCTGAAAATACTTTTAATACTCTTTTATACACTTTTGAACTACAACATAGAGTGGATGGCCAAACCAGTAGCTGAAAATTTTTGTATAGACTCCCAAGGCCAAGAAATGTTTTTGAGAATTTTTACAAATTTTTACCCACTTTGGAAATGCCCCTAAAGGTTTAAACTATTTTCTGCAATTATTTTAATCAGAAAACCTTGGAAAACAGTAATGGGCTCCCCTCCCTCATTTCTCTCTCCCGGCCGGCCCAACCCGTTACCTCGCACCCCTTAGACTGACGACCGGACCCCACCTGTCGTCGCCAACTTCCTCCCCTCGCGCGCGAACCCGACACCGCGGCCTCACCCGTCAGTCGTCACCCTCACTGGCCCGCGCCCGCCGACCAGTGGCCCCCGCCTGTCAGCTTCGCCATCAACCTCGCGCCAGGCCCCCCCTTAATCCCGTCGGCGAGAACCTCGCCTCGGATCCACTCGCCGGCTCCCCCTCCCGTTAAACCGACGCCGGTCATTAACTCCCCGAGGCCCACCGCCCATTTAAACACATAAAGGCACGCGTTTAAGCCCCCGGGAACGCAGCTCTGTGCATGGCCGAGCCCTCGCCGGCGACTTAAAGCTCTCCCCCGGCTTTCCCTGCATGCGAGCTCCCTCCGACGCCTTATTTAAACCCCCTGCCTCCGCCGCGCTCGACCCCCACATCCTCGCAACCCTGGACCAAACAGAGCGCCCGTAGTTCGCTTTTGAGCGCACTCCTTCGGTTCCGCCTCCAGCCACCGCTCGCCGTCGCCGGGACCCCTCTCCGTCCGCACCGCCGTGACCGCCAGGACCTCACCGACCCCGGCCACCGCTCCATCGTCGACGAAGCCCACCGGATCGCCGTCCCCGCCGAGGAACCGAGAACCTTCGCCGCCACCGCTCGTCGCCGGCCTCACCCCGTCGACCCCGGACCACCGCAAGGGTACCCTTTTGTTCCCCTCGGTACCCCCTTTCCGTTTTTAGTCCTAGCTAGACTAGATAACCCTCGACCTCACCGGAATCGCTCGCCGTCGCATCGCTAGAGTCGGGGAAGAAGGGGTACTTTACCCCCCGACACGCATTGTGCCGGATTCAATCCTGGCCGTGCGATCTAGATCCAACGCTTGGGATTAAATCATCTGTTCGGTTTAATCCGGGCCGTCGGATCCGAGTGAAGCGGTACGGTGCGATCTCACGCGTTCATTTTCATTTAAAACCGGCGTGCGATCTCGTGCGTCCACATGGTACCCCTTCGAACGTTTTAATCCTGGCCGTCCACGTCGACTTACGCGTCCCGCCTCGCCCTCGCGCGTCGGATCTGGATCCGACGATCCAGATCGACCCGGCGCACGCGCACAGTGCGTGGGTTCACCGTGAGCCTGGCTCACCGTGGACCCGAGGAGTTTAAAATTTGAAAATAAATTCCAGAAAAGGTTTAAAACTTGTAAAATCCATATCTGGCGCATTTGAACTCTAAAAACTGCCATTCCAATTTCAGAAAATTCATAATATTATTCTCTACATGTTTATACAATAAAAACAGTAGGTTTACATTGGACATTTCATGTTTATTTAAATGAATGTTTAAATACCCTTAGGTTAAAAATGTAAAATTTAATTATTTCAATTCCAGTAAAGTTTATATTTATTTATTTCTTGTTGATATGAATAAATCACTAGGTTTTCTATGGAACCTTCATTTTAAATTTATTAAAGAACTTAAAATTGAGTATCACCCCTTTTAAAACCTTTTTTTTCAAAGGATAACACTTCATTTTAATTCATTTTAAAAATATTTATAAACTGAATTTCAGAACTCTAACAACTTGATTTATTTCTAATCCAACCAACTTAAACCTATGAGATTACTATGTGATGTTATATTGTTTGGTTGAATGTTGTATTTATTTTATTTTACTTTACTATATCAAAAAGACTACGACGTCGCCGAGGAGCCGGAATACTTCCCGGAAGTCCCTCCCTCGCCTTTCGCTGAACAAGGCAAGTCACCAAACCAATCTTTTGAGCATATTGAACCCATGTTTGATTAAACTATCGCTAAAACACATAGGTTATATATGCATTAGTCAAATGAACCCTTACATTATATTTATTTAGGATCCCCCGACCTTGATGTGCAACCCAAGCCATGCTATCTCGCCTAACCTCCTTGTCACCATATGATCAATGATATTAGCTAGTGTCCAATGTATTGACACGATCGCTATAGGATAAAAATGAGTCGTAGCAAAATGGTTCTATTATATGATCCCCGTTACTTCTTATCCTTGGAAATTCTGTTGGTGATGAGTTATGGTTGTGAGTGTATGCATGGTGGGTTCCCGGTGCAAGCTAGGGCATTGGTCGGTAGCACCCGGGGCACTATAAGGACCGGTCTGAGGGATCCGTTGCAATACACTTACGTACTAACCACAAGTCTAGTGGGTAAGTCCTAACTAAGGTATGGGTTGTTCCAAACCGAGGCCACCATTTGGAGATGGGTCAAGTTGCACCTGCGGGTGACTTGTACCAATGTGGCACAAAAGGGGGTGCGACGTTAGCCGGGATGCGGCCCGGCGCGCCGGTGAAACCTAGAGCGGGTGGTTATCGCTTGGAACATCTCATATTGAGGTTTTGGCACGAGTTCCCGTGAAATGGGTCATCTCGTTTGGGATGAGTGCGTGCCTTGTGGGTACAGTAGTACATCTCTGATCAGAGTCTTAAATCTTTTCGAAAAGCCGAGCCCACGGTCAAGGGCGGGTTGCGTGACATCCCCCAGTTAGTTTACTTTGAATAAGTATGTGCATGATGGATTGACATGTATGGACCGTTGAGTGAGGTGAGGCTGACTATACCCCTCGAGTTAGTTGATGTTGATGATGTTCATGTTTACTTTCCGCATGATTAAAATATGATTACACTAAATGCAATAACTGAAACTGTACTTTTCCGCAATGCTAGCCATTACCCTTCCTTGTTTATTATCCTGCATTATTACTTGCATTTGCGGTGGCTTGTTGAGTACTTTTTGTACTCATACCCGTTGGACCCCACAGAGGATGCTTACTACGAAGACGGTCTGGAGTAGCGACCCAGTCGAGAAGAAAAATCCTGAAGAAGATGTTCGTCATGCGGTTTTCTAATTATTTTACTTTACTATTTTATTAAAACAATGATGTAATAAATATGGTCTGTACCATGGATACTGTTGTATGTACGATTGTCGCATGATGAACCTCTTGTATTATTGTTTTTTTTTATGAAATTCAATAATGTCTCGATTTGTTAAATCGGGGCGCTACAGTGATGGCCTAATCAAATCACCCAACGCACCTCTAAAAACACAATTTCAAGTTTCAATCCAATCAGTACAAAAATTGAGCTCAAATAGATTCAAAAACCCAAAAACAGATTTGTTTCATGTTTTTAATCAACCAATATCAAATCACTCACACAACCAATCAATTCAATTTTGTAGTAACAAATCAACTTGTCTCAATTCAATCACAATTGAAATTCATGCACTTCTAAAATTTTTCGTACAATGAATAGTAATGGTAGCTTCAACAAAGTGCATTTGTTATATTCTGATTAAGATTGCAAATTTCAATTTCAAATAAGTTTCGGATCAGCATACTATAAATCAAACCTTGTCAACCTTGCTAGAATCTGAATTTCAACAAGCAGAACAATAATAGCAGTTTATCAACACAAATGCAGTTTGAGTAAGGATACTCTCGTTATGACATAATCACAGCAGAACAGATGAAGTTTACTCTACAATTGTTACACCTTTTCAGAGCAATTCACAAACACAACTCAGGATAGAAACCAAATTTCTTGTACTGCACCTAATACGACAAAACTATTCAAAACTCACAACATTTACAGCAAATCCATTCAGAACAAAACTGCAAATCAAACGCAACAGTTGAATCTCAACTTATGATCTGAAACAATCAAAACAGTCCTTAAGCTGATTCTACCAATACAGATCACAAGTTGCTCAAACAGCCACAATTAGATGAATTCAAAAATTGTAGCAGTTCAAATACTACAAGGTTTCACTAGGAATTAACCAGCAAATCAAATACAGTTTGTTGCTTTGAAAGAACTAATCAGATGCAGATTCAGAGAATGAATCACTAAACTACTCAGAACTGAAATTATAATTTACTTTCTTAACTACAACCTAAATCTCATACATATCAAGTAATTTGGCACAGCATTTTGTAACAAACTGAATCATTTCAGCACACATACTATTCATGGTCAAGAAAACTATACTCAAAGATAGATATCTGAGTTCTATTGAACAAGTACCAAGCAAAAGTACTAGACTATAAAGACAGAACTAAACTAACCATGCAACATAACAAAATTCATGCAGACAATTTAAAATGCATCTTTGAAAATAGTTCATAGGCATACACATAATCCATCTGAAAATGTTACTAAGAAATGCTCAAACAGTTCAGAATGATATCTACCACATAATCAATCAGATCAACAAGTTTAACCACAGAAATTTGGAGAACCACTCATGGATTGCTTGTTGGAATAGAAAGGATCAAAGTAGTATATAGTTTTGGAAACAGATGTCTGTAGCACATCCAAACAACCAGTAAAAAACTACTGAAATCTTCAGCAAAAGGACATGCTTAAACCTCTGGTAAACCCCTTTTTAAAGAACACAATCAGTATTCAAAAATATATATTCTCATGAAGACTACCTAAATTCAAAGATCAGTCATGTTCAAAACTGATCAAACACATTTCGAAAGGTATTATCACAAAAACCAATCATTCACATCACTTCAAAATTTCAGAAGAAATAACAGACTTCTTACTTATTTTTTTCACTGATGTTGTTGTTTTCTTTACGATGAACATCAACGACGGCAACACTGAAGCAATCCGGGCAATCGCTGCTGAGAGCTGTTCACGGTAAGGAGTTCATCCGAGATAGATTTTTTCTGGTTTTTTGCTAGCATTTGCTGAGAAAAATTGTTTCAATCGATCCAGCCAGTCTGTTCTGGTTGGCAGCAGGGGGATAAAATATCCCACCTGCCCAAGTTTCTAGAAGGCCACTTTTACACTTAGCACCCTAGAAAAACTCAAATTACAATTAAAAAAAATGTTAAAGCTGAAAATAAAACTTACACTTGACCTCTTCTTTCAATATATTTTCAGAGTAATCATACTCAAAAAAATATACCAAAAGGATACACTATGACACTAAAAATTTAAACTAAAACTTGACACAATTTTATTGAATTAACAAAAACATTAAAAGTTTCGACGGTTTTTAGCAAAAAACGACAAAGCCTCTCAACCCTTTGACTCGTGACACCGCTTCGCGACTCTGAGCGCGAGCAAGCCACTTCCGCTCTCCATCCCCTCGAGCCACCTGAATGCTTGTCATGTCCTCCCTCTCGCGAACCCGGTCGACACGCCGTCATAGTCAGCCGTCCATCCAAGTCTCGCTCCGTCTCTTCGTGCACTCTTGAGATCTTCTCCAACTTCGCCCAGCCTCCCTGATCCTTCGGCATCAAGCTCCCCGCTTGACCCTCGATTACCCGCCATCGACAGTCGGTCAGCATCTCCACCCTGCACAAACAAGACAAGCCAAAACAAGAACACAACGCACTGCTGAAACCCTCGGCAGCCAATCCTCCACACCACATCGAACCCCTCTGAGAAACCAAGGGTGGTTTCGGTGTTTTGTGATGAGTGATTGACAGGTTTTTACCCTCTGTTCGAAGGGTACCTCCGAAGGGGCTTCGGAGGTGGTACCTCCGAAGGGTGTTCGGAGGTGTTTGCTTGCTGCAGCTGTTGCAGCGGAGTGTACCTGTCGGAGGGGTCCGGCAGTACGCGATGACTGGGTTTGTACCGAAGGCTTCGGTACTTTGGGCGGTACACCGGAGTGTGTGCCGAAGGTTGCTAACCCGGAGAGGTCTCCGGAGTACTGGATACACTTGTTTGCTTGTCGGTGGTGCGCAGGGACTTCGGAGGCGACGGACAGGGTTCGAGCCAGGTGAACTTGGGTCAAGCGGGTGGCTTGATGCCAGGGGAGCGGGGAGCTCCGTCACGGTGGCTGCGAAGGTGGTCCGGGTCGGTCCTCGGGTCGAGGCGCGCCAGGTGAAGGCAGAGAGTGCGGAGTGTGGCTCCGGCTGAAGGTACTCCGAGACAAAGTCCTCGGAGGTGAGGCACTTCGAAGGTACTCCGGATGGAGTGACTTCGGAGTTGGATGGAACAAGTCCTCTGCGGAGGCAAGGAGTTCGAAGTGTGCTCCGGAGGGAGACACTCGAAGGTTACCCGACGAAGGTCTCAGAAGTCGAGGCGCATCGAAGGCATGGTCCGGGTGAGGCTCGTCGAGGAGTGTGCTCGGAGTGAGACACTGCGACGAAGTGCTCAAGGAATGCTTCATGCGGAGGCCTTGGACGAAGGAGAGACTTCGAAGGGTGGTACTCCGAAGTTGGGTTTCGGAGTGAGGCTGACTTGAGGTGCTTCGGCCATGCATGGCTTCGGTACACGGACGGACGGTGTTCGAGCTCGGAGTAGCTGCGAAGCCGTGGTGATCCACTCCGGAGGTGGTGGTGCGAAGGCCCAAAGGCTTTGACGGCTTCGGCTCAAAACCGTCACTGTATCGAAGGACTTCTTCGGCGGAGCGAAGGCCAACAGGCTGCAGGCTTCTCGCCGAAGCTTCCGCACCCCTCGCGTGCGAAGGGAGGTTCCAGAAGTCAACTCTGTAAAGGCTGACACTGTCTGTTCTGAAAAAGGCTGACACTGTCCCCTCTGCAGCTGACAGAGAAGCCTCCAAAATAAAGGTGGACTACCTTTTGTACCCCTTAGTTCTGTAGAGACAAATCTGTTGTAAACCCTAGGGGTAAAGTAGTCACTTCCTTAGGATGAAGCCGTGGGCTATAAATATGGGGGCTCGGTAGGTAACATTTAACACTTTTTGCATTTACTGTTGAGCTCCTGTAGACAGACCTCGCTGTATTCATTCTGAGTTCAATATATTTTGTGTTCCTTGTTCAAGCGGCGAAGCCCTGCTTCTGTGTGCTTTTGCTTGAGCTCGTATTGCATACCTCGCTAGTTTTAGTTCACCGAAGCCTGTCTTGGCGAAGGGTGTTTTTCTCGCGAAGTGTGCTTTTCAGTGTGCTGTCGCTCTGTGTAACACGAGGCAAGACCTCGCTGCTTACTAGCGAAGCCCTGATCTTTTCCCGTAGTGCTTCTTGTGTCGAAGCCCTTAGCGTGATCCGTTTTGGTGTGCGTGTAGACCTTCGCGTACGAAGCCCAGCACCAGTTGCTGTCGCCAAGTACTTGGTCGAAGTCCTCAGAGGGCTGTCCACTCTTGCGAAGGGTGAAGTGCGAAGCCTGCTCGAAGCACCCTGTGTGCGGAGCCTGCACTGACTTAGCAGAGTAGGTTTTCGAGGGTTGTAAGTGGAGCGAAGTCTTCTTGACTTCGAACTTTTGCCACTCCGAAGCCTGTGTTCGAAGGTGTCGAAGTACCTCCGAACCAGACCTTCGAAGTCTGTGTTCGAAGCCTGTTCCGCAGAAGACAGAACAGAACCGAAGGCTAAGTTTTTAGCCCGAAATTTTAAAAGCTCCCATTCACCCCCCCTCTGGTCGCCGTATCCGGTCCAACAATTGGTATCAGAGCGGGTTAAGATCACCAGTTGACCTTAACCGGTTTTGTGATCTGTTGGCGACATGGATAGAGGCAGTAAAATTCCTCTGTTCGATGGGACAAATTTTGCATACTGGAAGGTGCGCATGGAGGCTTACTTGTTAAGCCAAGGAAATGCAATTTGGGAGATTGTGGACTCACAATACTCCATCCCTGATACCCGCACCACTCAAACTGAGAAAGATCAGTACATTGCCAATTCGAAGGCAAGGAACATACTGTTTATTGGTCTGAGTCGGAGTGAGTTTGATAGGGTACAGCACCTTAGGACTGCTAGGGAAATTTGGACAACACTCACTGTCTTTCATGAGGGCTCTGCTCAGATTAAGGCCAGGCGCCAAAGCACCTACAATCAACAGTATCAGCTGTTTGTGCAGGCACCTGGTGAATCTGTAGATGCCATGTTTTCTCGCTTTGACGCGATAGTGAGTAACTTGCGATCCAACGGGACGCTTGCTTACAGTGATCACGATAGGGCTATCAAGCTTCTCTATGCTCTTGACCGTAGCATATGGGAGGTGAAGATATCCAGCATTGAGGAGTCCACAGGCTATGACACATTGACCTGTGATGAACTCTTTAGCAAGCTGAAGTCCACAGAGATTGCCAAGGCATCTCTTGCTGTGCACAGAAGCTCTTTGCCACAGCCATTGGCATTGGTTTCTAGCACAAGCCGTGGCACCACTGCAGAACCGAGCACATCAGGCACTTGTGTTCTTGCAGATGGTTTTGCTCTGTCCTCCCTGGTATCCGTCACAAAGGAGCAGGTGGACACTCTAGCTGATGATGAGCTTGCTCTCATTGCCCGGAGGTTCACCCGCTTTCATCATGAGAGACGGGATCAGAGGAGAAGTGGTTTTAGTGGCTGTTATGAATGTGGCGACACCTCTCACATTAAGGCCAATTGCCCCAAGGTCAAAAAGAGAGATGAGAGTGACCGCCCCAAATTCCACAAAAAGGAGAGGAAGCCCTTTGTGAAGGGCAAGCGTGGCAAGATGGCTAAGAAAGTAGCCAAGGCCGCTTCCAGAGCTTTTGTTGCTGCTCTCAGCGACATCGACACATCCTCAACTGAGGAGTCGAGCTCTGAGGAGGAGGAGTCCCCAAGGAAGGAGGACAAGAAGGACAAGAAGGGACGTGACTTCACCGGCCTTTGCTTCATGGCCGACAGCGATCACAGCGGCGATGAGCTTGACTCATCTGAGGTAAACCTATCATCTGACCAGCTTCTAATCAAATTAGATGAGCTGAATGAAGTTGTGCTAGGTCAGGATAGATTGCTTGTGCAAGCCGCTAGAGAAAGAAAAGACCTTAGACTTAGGCTAGAATCTGTATCTACTGAATATGCCATGCTTAAGTCTAAATATGATGATGCTGATTGTGAATCATGTTCTGTTGTCATGAGTGAGCTTGCTCAGTTGCGTTCTGTTCATGCTCAAACTCTTTCTGAGCTTGAGACTGCACAGAAGCAGCTTTTGGAGGTGGATTCTAGACCTCATGAAATTATCGATTGCATGAACTGCTCTTTATTGCGCGATAGCATTTCTTTACGTGATAAGCATGTTCATGACTTGGAGGCTAGATTGGAGAGGGCCGGTAGTTCTAAGGATGTGCAACCTGTTTGTGACACTTGCATCACCCTTAAGGACCAGCTAGGCACTGTCAGAGAGCGAGCTGAAAACCTCATGTCCGAAAATGAATACCTTCTTTCTGTGGTGAATAAATGCACTGAAGGGAAGGGTAGGATGGATTTGCTCTTGGCCAAGACCAAGTTGTGTGCTGACAGAGCCGGGGTAGCTCTAGGTTTGGGTTTTGAGAGGATAGCTTCAGACAGTCAGACCAAAATTGTTTTTACCTCTCCTACCACCCTAGAGAAAGAGAGAGCTCTGTTGGACACCCCATCTTCCAAAAAGCCTACCCATCCACCAAAGAAAACCACACCTCCTGCCAAGAAAAATCCTCCTAAGAAAGCCACTCAGAAGAAACCCAAGGAGCCTGTGAGAGTTGCTCCTATGACCCATGAGAGTGCCCCCAGGAGAATGTTTCACTGTTCTTATTGTCAGCGGGCGGGTCATTTGATTGGTTTCTGTTTCCGTCGCATCAAGGATGAGCGACGTGCACAGGCGATGAGCTATCAGGACATGCATTACCCATCTTTAGGTATGCATGAGTCTGAGTTTTACTCTCGTCCTGTTTTTGAGGCTCCTCGTGCTTCTCGGAGAGGTTTTGCTCCTCGAGGTGTTCACCATGTTCCATATGGTGGTAGACCTCGAGCGAGTAGCTTTGTACCTCGTCAGAGTAGGAGACCTCGACATGCTTTGCGTTCTTTGCATGTAGGTAGACCTCGCACTTTGCATCATTCTGATTTTTATGTGCGTAGACCGTCTACTTTTACTGTGCCTACTACTCGTGTCACTCAGTGCTGGATGCCTCGTCATTATTTTACTCACCCCAGCACTGAGCGATCGAGGCGTTCTTATCATGTGTAGGCGACAGGTCGAGGCTTGGAGGGCACGTGGATCATGGACTCCGGTTGTTCGCGCCACATGACCGGAGATGCAAATTGGTTCTCCAGCCTCACAACAACCAAGCAAAGGGAACATATCACCTTCGGAAACAATCGAAGGAGTAGAGTGAAAGGTAAAGGTGTGGTAAGGATTAACACGAACTTCACTCTCAAAGATGTTGCTTTGGTTGAGAACCTGGGATACAATTTGCTGTCTGTATCTCAGTTGCTTGATGAGGGCTTCGAAGTGCGATTTCATCGCGATACTTCGCAAGTGCTCAATTCTGATGGCGTTGTGGTGTGTAAGATCTTTAGAGTTGGGAGAGTTTTTGGAGCTGACTTTTCAGAGTCGTCTGGTTCTTCTCATTGTCTTGTTGCACATTCGACTTCTGAGCTTTGGAAGTGGCATAGGAGACTAGGGCATATGAGCTTTGAGTTGCTCGCTCGTTTGAGCGCCCTAGGCTTGATCCGAGGATTGCCCAAGCTCAAGTTTGAGAAGAATTTAGTTTGCGCTCCTTGTCGACATGGAAAAATGATTGCCGCTTCGCATTCGCCAGTCACCACTGTGATGACTGAACAGCCCGGAGAACTTCTCCATATGGACACTGTAGGTCCCTCTCGGGTTAGTTCTTTAGGCGGCAAGTGGTATGTACTTGTTATTGTCGACGATTTCTCTCGCTACTCTTGGGTCTTCTTTCTTGCCAGCAAGGATGAAGTGTTTTCACACTTTCGGAGCTTGGCTTTGAGACTTTTTACTGAACTCCCTGGTGCATTAAAATTCATTCGAAGCGATAATGGCACTGAGTTCAAAAATAGTCTCTTTGTTGACTTTTGCATGGAGCATGGCATAGAACATCAATTTTCTGCTCCGCGGGTTCCTCAACAGAACGGTGTTGTTGAGAGGAAAAACCGCACTTTGGTTGAGATGGCTAGGACGATGCTTGATGAGCATAGGACTCCTAGAAAATTCTGGGCTGAGGCCATGAACACAGCATGTTACATCTCAAACCGAATTTTCTTGCGCTCAATTTTAAATTTGACATCTTATGAACTGCGTTTTGGGAGACAGCCCAAGGTTACTCATCTTCGAGTTTTTGGCTGTCGCTGCTTTATCCTAAAACGTGGTAACTTGGATAAATTTGAGTCGCGATCTTCTGACGGGATCTTTTTGGGTTATACTACTCATGGTCATTCTTATCGTGTTTATAACTTGGAAACTAACACTGTCATCGAGTCATGTGATGTGACTTTTGATGAATCAACCCCCTCTGTTAGTTCTGCTTTTGAACAGGCAAATGAACACGACATGGAACAGACCTTATTCGAAGACGAAGATCCCGAAGAATTCGAGGATGATCCCCTACTACCCTCGACATCAACCCCCGAAGCTGACCCCGCTTCAACTACTTCGGCACGAGGTCCCGAAGCGACTACCTCAACATCGGTCATCTTGGACCACTCCAACGCACAAGTTGAGGGGGAGACTGCATCCCGCCGCGAGGCTCCACATCATGTCCAAAGGATGCATCCTCCCGAGCAGATCATTGGTGAGCTTGATCAAAGGGTAACACGTTCTCACGCTCATTTCACTAATGCTGCTTTTGTTGCTTCTTTCGAGCCCTTAGATGTTAGTCATGCACTTTCTGATTCTAGTTGGATCAATGCCATGCATGAAGAGCTTGAGAATTTTGAAAGAAACCAAGTCTGGACTTTAGTTGATCCTCCACCAAATGTTCATTTCATTGGAACTAAATGGATTTTCAAAAATAAACAAGGGGAGGATGGAACAATTGTTAGAAATAAGGCTAGACTTGTAGCTCAGGGCTTTTCTCAACTAGAAGGGATTGATTTTACTGAAACTTTTGCACCTGTTGCTCGCCTTGAGGCCATTAGGATTTTGCTTGCCTTTGCGACATCCCGGGGATTCAAACTCTATCAAATGGATGTCAAAAGTGCTTTTCTTAATGGCTTCATAGGTGAAGATGTTTTTGTAAAACAACCCCCTGGTTTTGAAAACCCCAAGTACCCACATAAAGTCCTTAAACTTCATAAGGCTCTTTATGGACTCAAGCAGGCCCCTCGGGCGTGGTATGATAGACTTAAGTCTTTTCTGCTTGAGCGAGGGTATTTGATGGGCTCTGTTGATAAAACTTTGTTTACTCTCAAGCATGGCAAAGATTTCCTTCTAGTACAGATTTATGTGGATGATATCATCTTTGGCGGCTCTTCTCATGCTTTAGTTGCCGAGTTTGCAGATACCATGAGCAGGGAGTTTGAAATGTCAATGATGGGTGAACTCACCTTTTTCCTTGGTTTGCAAATCAAGCAAAGCAAACAAGGTACTTTTGTCCACCAGACAAAGTACACCAAGGACCTGCTCAAGAAGTTCGACATGTCCGATGCGAAGCCCCTCGCCACTCCAATGGCTACATCTGTAGCATTGGACCCTGACGAAGATGGAGAAGCCGTAGATCAGAAGGAGTTCCGGAGCATGATCGGCTCCCTCCTCTACTTGACTGCCACGAGGCCGGACATACACTTCGCTGTGTGTCTGTGCGCTCGTTTTCAGGCTTCACCACGAGCTTCGCACCGCCAAGCGGTTAAGCGCATTCTAAGGTATCTCAAACACACCCTTGAATTCGGCATATGGTATTCATCGTCTTCATCTTTATGTCTTAGAGGTTATTCCGATGCGGATTTTGCTGGGTGTAGAATTGATAGGAAGAGTACCTCTGGTACTTGTCATTTTCTGGGTACTTCTCTGGTTTGCTGGTCTTCCCGCAAACAGTCTAGTGTTGCACAATCGACGGCTGAAGCCAAATATGTTGCTGCAGCTAGCTGTTGCTCTCAGATTTTGTGGATGGTTTCCACTTTGCGGGATTTCGGGTTAGATTATAAGAGTGTTCCACTTTTCTGTGATAACACTAGTGCTATTTGTATTGCAAACAACCCGGTTCAGCACTCCAGAACCAAACACATTGATGTACGGTATCATTTTCTCAGAGATCACAATGAGAAGGGTGATATTGAACTTCAATATGTTGATACCCAACACCAGCTTGCCGATATTTTTACAAAACCCCTCGATGCTTCTCGATTTGCTTACTTGCGTGGGGAACTTGGCATTTGTCACCCTTACGGCATTTTGTGAGGGGGAGCTGATTTTAATTGTCTTGCATATGCTCATTATGTGTGGAATTGCACTTACATCTTTTGCTATTATATGCCTGCTTTTAATTCAACGAAATCTTGTCAGCTCAGCTCTATGAAATATGTCTGGAACATTGATTGTGCATGATGTTTTATTTTCTAAAATCAAAACTTGCTCACCGCACAATCTTGTATCTAGCCTGTTTAGGCTGGACTGCTTTTAGCTATCTTTTATCTACTTGACAGCAAGACACTGTTCTTTGGATGCTAAAATTTGCAACTTGAAAAATGTGTTCATTATTCATGGATATTCATCAAAATATTTCATTCATCTGAATCAAAATCAAAAATCCATGATTTGCCTGGTTTAAATGAAAAGATCCAGGAGGGTTTGTTTGTCGCACTACTCTATTCTAGACTGCTTACCATTGCACTTTGGTCTGAACTGGGATAGTGTAGTGTATGCCAAAATCACCGCCTTAAGCTTCAGATGGCTTTCCTGCCTAGGCTTGGCTTGATTGGAAAGTATAAGGTGGACAAACAAATAACCCCTGGCATTAAGAAAAGAACAACAAATTTAATTGCTCATCAAGTTTGCTTTCAAAGCTCCTTTTTGAACAAGACTTGTCTGTCTAGGGTAGAAATTGTTAGCTTTGCGCAGTCCTTGCCTTCACATGTCTAGCTGCTATGATTAAGTGGTGATGCTTTTATCTCACAAATGACAAAATCACATGCCATCATCTTGTTTCACAGAATGTTAAATTGAGCTGAGCACATGATCATTGATGTTACTGTTGGCATATTCTTGCATTATATGTCCTTGCAATTTTATTCATTTCGAAGCTTTGCATCTTTTGATTACTCCTTTATGCTTGCATTGCCAAAGGGGGAGAGGTTTGCTATGTTCTCTGCCGCAAGAAGACATAATTTTGAAGGGGGGAGAGCTTTTTGGCTTTTTGACATAAAGGGGGAGAAAAATTTGCTTAACTCAGGGGGAGTTCTTATCAAGGGGAGATTTGCCAAAAAGGGCTTTTACTCTTTTGAGAAAGGGGGAGAAAAATTCTTTTATCAAGTGACATGCTTTGGCTCTTTTCTGAGTTTTTATGGTCACTTGTGTGCTGAAAGCTTTTCATTTTTCTTGAACCTGGAATTGGTTGTCAATGCACTCATCAAGGGGGAGATTGAGAAACCAAGGGTGGTTTCGGTGTTTTGTGATGAGTGATTGACAGGTTTTTACCCTCTGTTCGAAGGGTACCTCCGAAGGGGCTTCGGAGGTGGTACCTCCGAAGGGTGTTCGGAGGTGTTTGCTTGCTGCAGCTGTTGCAGCGGAGTGTACCTGTCGGAGGGGTCCGGCAGTACGCGATGACTGGGTTTGTACCGAAGGCTTCGGTACTTTGGGCGGTACACCGGAGTGTGTGCCGAAGGTTGCTAACCCGGAGAGGTCTCCGGAGTACTGGATACACTTGTTTGCTTGTCGGTGGTGCGCAGGGACTTCGGAGGCGACGGACAGGGTTCGAGCCAGGTGAACTTGGGTCAAGCGGGTGGCTTGATGCCAGGGGAGCGGGGAGCTCCGTCACGGTGGCTGCGAAGGTGGTCCGGGTCGGTCCTCGGGTCGAGGCGCGCCAGGTGAAGGCAGAGAGTGCGGAGTGTGGCTCCGGCTGAAGGTACTCCGAGACAAAGTCCTCGGAGGTGAGGCACTTCGAAGGTACTCCGGATGGAGTGACTTCGGAGTTGGATGGAACAAGTCCTCTGCGGAGGCAAGGAGTTCGAAGTGTGCTCCGGAGGGAGACACTCGAAGGTTACCCGACGAAGGTCTCAGAAGTCGAGGCGCATCGAAGGCATGGTCCGGGTGAGGCTCGTCGAGGAGTGTGCTCGGAGTGAGACACTGCGACGAAGTGCTCAAGGAATGCTTCATGCGGAGGCCTTGGACGAAGGAGAGACTTCGAAGGGTGGTACTCCGAAGTTGGGTTTCGGAGTGAGGCTGACTTGAGGTGCTTCGGCCATGCATGGCTTCGGTACACGGACGGACGGTGTTCGAGCTCGGAGTAGCTGCGAAGCCGTGGTGATCCACTCCGGAGGTGGTGGTGCGAAGGCCCAAAGGCTTTGACGGCTTCGGCTCAAAACCGTCACTGTATCGAAGGACTTCTTCGGCGGAGCGAAGGCCAACAGGCTGCAGGCTTCTCGCCGAAGCTTCCGCACCCCTCGCGTGCGAAGGGAGGTTCCAGAAGTCAACTCTGTAAAGGCTGACACTGTCTGTTCTGAAAAAGGCTGACACTGTCCCCTCTGCAGCTGACAGAGAAGCCTCCAAAATAAAGGTGGACTACCTTTTGTACCCCTTAGTTCTGTAGAGACAAATCTGTTGTAAACCCTAGGGGTAAAGTAGTCACTTCCTTAGGATGAAGCCGTGGGCTATAAATATGGGGGCTCGGTAGGTAACATTTAACACTTTTTGCATTTACTGTTGAGCTCCTGTAGACAGACCTCGCTGTATTCATTCTGAGTTCAATATATTTTGTGTTCCTTGTTCAAGCGGCGAAGCCCTGCTTCTGTGTGCTTTTGCTTGAGCTCATATTGCATACCTCGCTAGTTTTAGTTCACCGAAGCCTGTCTTGGCGAAGGGTGTTTTTCTCGCGAAGTGTGCTTTTCAGTGTGCTGTCGCTCTGTGTAACACGAGGCAAGACCTCGCTGCTTACTAGCGAAGCCCTGATCTTTTCCCGTAGTGCTTCTTGTGTCGAAGCCCTTAGCGTGATCCGTTTTGGTGTGCGTGTAGACCTTCGCGTACGAAGCCCAGCACCAGTTGCTGTCGCCAAGTACTTGGTCGAAGTCCTCAGAGGGCTGTCCACTCTTGCGAAGGGTGAAGTGCGAAGCCTGCTCGAAGCACCCTGTGTGCGGAGCCTGCACTGACTTAGCAGAGTAGGTTTTCGAGGGTTGTAAGTGGAGCGAAGTCTTCTTGACTTCGAACTTTTGCCACTCCGAAGCCTGTGTTCGAAGGTGTCGAAGTACCTCCGAACCAGACCTTCGAAGTCTGTGTTCGAAGCCTGTTCCGCAGAAGACAGAACAGAACCGAAGGCTAAGTTTTTAGCCCGAAATTTTAAAAGCTCCCATTCACCCCCCCTCTGGTCGCCGTATCCGGTCCAACACCCTCGATGAACTCAAACAACCTCACAACCACTCAACCGCTCAGATGCTAATCCTTGTCAATCACTCATCATCCAGACCGAAACCACCCTTGGTTTCTCAAGGTCTGCCTTGGACTGTTGCACTCCGTGAGCCATCGCGTGAGCATGCGCGACTTGGCGGAGGAGTTCATCGGGCTTCGGATTCCTCCTATGATGGTCGCTTGGCCGATCAACTTCGAAGTAAACCCGGAGGGCAGACTCCGAGAAATTCCTTCGAGCTCCGTAGGTAAGCTCTTCGTATATCCTACATCAAGGTGTTTCGCACAAAATATTGATTTTATTGAAATGACTTAATCAAATGATATATTATCTTTCAGATGCACGTGTGACTTTGACTCCTGAACAAATTGTACGGGCTGCGGAGAAGGTCCTCGGAGCCCCTACGCCCATAGAAAAGTATTAGAGGGTGAAGCTGGTTGGGACTTGGGAGCGGTTCAACTGAGTATGGAGAGTGCTCGGAGTTGAGCCCCTGACCCTTCCAGACTGGTCCGCCCTAGACCAGGCTTTGAAGAAATGGAAAGTTGAGGCGGGGTCTTCGGGGATGGTGAAGATGCCTGCAAAGAAGGTGGTCTGCAAGCCAAAGGTCCTTACTCCTTCGAAGTCTCATGTCTCATCGCTGGAGCAATCCGAAGAGAAGGACGATGTAGACATGTAGATGGCAGAGGAGTTCGAGGCTCTTCTTGCTGAGGACGAAGGTTCTGGGATGGGAACCTAGGCCTCCGTTCAAGATGGTGCAGAGGTGGTGCTGATGGTCAAAGAGAATCCTGAGCAGGCGGAGACTGAAAATGTTCTGTCTAGCCAGGTGGTCGCCCTTGCTATGGGTGAAGGCGGAGTGGAGACTGAAGGGGCTCAAGTCCCAGCTACAGAAGTCTCAACTCTGGACGAAGTGATAGCTGTTGTGGTCAAAGAAATCTCCGCAGCTGTTCCTTCGGATCGAACTCTATAGTCCAAAGAGGACATCAGTCAGATGTTTGAACCTCCAAGCAGTCCGGTGCTCATCCGGCAACAAGGTGCCAGAGGTAAGCCTTAGCTGAACACACCTCTTTTTTCTTTACCTTCACTATTTAAATAATATCATATACCTTCGGTTTCACAGAATCAACTCCGGCGGAGATGACTCCTACTACGGAGATGGTCCTAGAGCCTGAGGCATCTTCATTGTTGTCAGCAACTGCAGCGCAGGAGGTGGCTCCAGGATCGGAGGTAGGTCCGAAGGATGCGACAGGCCTTGGAAAGGGTAAAGGCAAAGGTTGGGCCATGCCTGCTCCCACTCTATGGTGGAATCCACCTAAGTCTAAAGATGGAGGAAAATCAACAGAGGCCTCTGAGGATGCTTCATTGCGCTCTGGTCCTTCTACTAGCGATGACGATCAGAGTGCCTTGTCAAGGCTCCCTCTTCTAGCCCCTTTTCTTGAAAGGAGGATAGGGCTTTGGACTTTGCTAGAGCCTCTAGCTCGAGCTAGTCGCGAGGTTGGGGAGAATGAGCTGGTCTCCATCCTTGGCAAGGCCGAAGGGTCGGAGCTTGATGTTGCTCTCGAACGGGCGTCATACCAGGTACAAGGCACCTGCAAAAATTAGTTTAATCTAAACATGTATATAATTTACTTACATTGCTCTTCTTTTCCTTTGCAGCACATCGTTCTAGCTCAAGCAATTGTTGTGTCGAACGAGCAAGAATGCAATGGGCTCAAGGAGAAGGTGACAACTCTTCAAGGGAGTGGTACCGACTCTGAGAACTGAGCTTCGAGCTTGGAAGAGATGGCTCTGGCAGAGAAGAGCACTAAAGCTAGGCTAGAAACTGCAATGGAGGAGCTCGAAGCTGAACGGGTAGTGCTCCGGGCCAAAGTTGAAAGGCTTCGAGGAGAGCAGGCAGCTTCGGGAGCCGAGCTTGTAAAGCTCCAAGAAAAGCGGCAAAGGTTGGTTGAAGATGTGAAGAAGTTGCTCAGACAAAAAACTATCCTTATGACAGAAATGACCAAGCTTTCCTCTTTAATCTACGAAATGACTGCGTCAAGCAAGGCATTGGCCATGGATAAAATAAAGTGTGAGAGTGCGGCCTCTAAAACCACAGACGTCCTCCGAGGTGTTTTGGAATATTTCGGAACTTCGTGCGCTTCTTCATCGTCGGCCAACGAATCTCTACTACGGAAAATGAAGATGATCCAAGCAGCAGTGAAGACAATGAAGACTTCTGGTACTCGGTACGGAGAGATCTCCGTCCAAGTAGCCACTCTCGGAGTGCTTCGTTACTTCGAGGACATCGGACTTTCTGTCTCGCCAGAACCTAGAGCAGCCACCGCTAGCTTTGGCGGTGACTGACTGTTGACCCCTTCGCCTGACGTGGTTGTAGCTTGGGAGGCTTTTTAGCCATCCTAGAGAGCTGAAGACCAGTCAGCCATGAAGGCGTGGATCGATGAAGGCCTTTGTCAAAAGCAAGTGCGGACACAACCTTCGAGCAGCAAGCAACCTTCGGACACGAAGGTCTAGTTCTCCTTAGGGATCTGTTATGTAAAAATGTATGCTTTTGTCTTCTTTTGAATGAAAAAGACTTAATTGGAAATGTTTTTAGGCTTTCCGACCTTTTTTGGATGAACTTGAAGTATTAGAGGTTAATGAAGGGTTCCGCCAACAGTGGGCTACCTTCGAAGCCTTAAGTCCTCACAAGCGTCCTCGATTTTCAATTCCTCGAGGGATCCATGGAGAGGTTATACCCGAAATATGTGAAGAAATATTAGCCTACATTAAGGAGGAGAATGGGGAAGAGGAAGTTGTAAATATAGCATCTTCATATTCAGAGGACGTTGATTGGTCCAAAGAAGAGTGTTCTGGTGAGGAGCAAGCGAAGAGTAGCCCCAAACGACTTCGGACCTAGGCTGAGCTTCAGCAAGAACAAAGAGATTTCCGAGCTTCAAAGAAGGGGAAATAGATTAAACGTAAAGTTCTAAAGACTATAGGCTCTGGGAAAAGTCGCCTTCAAAGTCGAACTAACTCCAAGTCTAGCTCTAGGTATTGAAGGGGTCTTTGCTTTTGAACTGAAATGCTTCGAAATTGTCTCATTACCTCCTAGCCCCTCTTTGAGGGTAAGCACCTTTGATTTTCAAGAAAAGATGGTTACACACAATCATTGTAACGCCTGCTAAGAGTACAATTTCAGTAGTTTTATTTTTGGAGGCTCAGAGCCCCTTATTATATTTGTTGTAGCAATTGTGTTAGCTACAGCATATGTTTTGTATGTGTATATGGTGTGTAGAATGAACCTCGAAGGGTTCTCTCAGAAGGAGAAAAGATTTATACTGGTTCGGACCTCCCCAAAGGGATAATAGCCTTACGTTCAGTTTGTGGTGGATTTGGCATAGTATGCCTTCGTTGAAGCTAATGGATCAGAAGGATCTCATGGCCCCCTGGAGGAGCTAAGGGCCCTAGAGCATCTGCCCTATTACAAGGGCTTGGCTCTGCTTTTATAGGCACGCAGGCCAAAGGAAAAGACCTAAATGCCCTCTATAAGTAATAGGCTTTATAGGGGCAAAAAGGGAGAAAGGCTAGTCTACTATACAAAGTGATTTACAGCTTTATAGACGTGTCAGATAAATGTCACTTCTTGACCAGCTAAATGACATACTAGTGGTAGAGGGGCCCCTGGTATGACTTCTACACTATAGCGAAGTACAAATATTTTATGGGTTCGTAGTAGTGGTCGGAGCTCTTCAGGCGGAGGCTGCGAAGAAGGCTTCGAAGGACACTCTGATGCGGGCCTCAAAGTATACTCCGAACTGAACTCCAAACTAAGCTCTCAGAGACTTAGCTTCAAATTGACTGAAGAGGATCCGGAGACCGGCTCTGGGGAGCTCTGAAAGGAACTCGGAGGTTAACTCCGAAGATAGCCTGGAGGCTAAATCCGAAGATATCCTAGAGGCTAACTCCGAAGATAAACTTCAAAGAGAGCATGAGGACATGGCTTCTGGCAAACTTCAGAAGGAGGCCTGGAGGCTTTGATCTAGAGGGTTCCGGAAGGAGTCCAAAAGCTTTGACCCGGTGGGCTCTGAAAGGAGTCCGGAGGCTTAGAAATAACTCTGGCAGGTGAGAACCTGCTTCGACGGTGTCGGGCTCCGGGCCGAAAGCAAACAGAGGCTGACGTCATTTGGCCCCTATTTTAGGGAAAACTTATTCCCCCAACAATATTGAATAAGAATTTGGAAACAGTGTTTCGAAATGCAAGTAGATGGTCGCTATGGACCTCGTAGGTCTCTTCCAACCCATTGGTTCGTTGTCCGTAAATGGTAGCTTAGTACTCTTTTACGGATATATTAGAATCCGATTATTCTGGTCGCTTCAGACTCTTTTCAGATGTATTAGGATCCGATTATAATGGTTGCTTCGAACTCTTTTTACGGATGCTTTCAAGCTGATTGCTCGGAATCCACATCATTTGGTGTCTTTGGACTCTTTTTATGGATGCTTTCAAGCCGGTGGCTCGGAATCTATTTTTCATGGTCGCCTCTGACTCTTTTTATGGGTGCTTTCGAGCTGGTTGCTCGGAATTTGTATCATTTGGTCTCTTTGAACTCTTTTTACGGATGCTTTCAAGTCGGTGGCTCGTAATCTGTTTTTCATGGTACTTTCCCACCTTAAGGATGCTTCGAGCCGGTGGCTCAAAGTTCATAAATTAGGTTTGAATGAATAATACTTACGTCCACAATCAGCTACGTTCCTCTATTGCATCCACTAGAAGTAGGAATCATCTTGGGAAGCTTGTATTACTCGAACCATAAGCTTTATTCATTTAGAAAGTGTTTACAAATGATTACAAGGAGCTGCTAAGCGAAATATCTCTTAAGGTGCTCCGCATGCCATGCATCCTTCAAATCTTCACCTTCTAAATTAGCTAATTTAAAAGATCCGGGGCGTCCTGAACGTAGGATGATATACGGTCCTTCCCATTTATTTCCTAATTTCCTCGGAGCAATAATGCTTTGCAATACTAAATGGCTCGGCTTAAGTTCGCTAAGCTTTATTTTTAGGTCATACCAAGTCTTTGTCTGATGTTGATACATTGTTAGGTTAGCAAAAGCTCGAAGCCTTGTTTCTTCCATTAAGTCTAGCGAAGTTTGTCTTTCATTTTCCATTTGAGGTTCGATGGTGTGGAGCGATCCTCCCTTGAGATTCGTCGGTGTCATGGCTTCATCTCTAAATAGTAACCTGAAAGGGGTTAACCCTATGGACCTTGCTTGAGTGGTCCGAATGGACCATAAAATCTTCAGAAGTTCTTCAGTTCAAAGCCCCTTCGCTAATCCTACTGTTATCCAATTCAAGACTGATAAGATATTACCATTAGCTCGCTCGACGGATCCATTGGATTGTGGATGTGTGAAACCAAGTGAGGTTTTCACTGTGGTTCCAGTTTATGATGAGTGATTGACGAAGTAGGATATGATGATTATGTATGGGTTGCATGGAGGTGTGTGTGTCTATGCTTGTCTCGTGTTTGTAGGATTGAGATACCTATCAACTGTCGATGGCAAGTGATCAGGGTTAGATTTGGATTCTAATGCCAAATGGTCGAGGATGCCAGTCGGAGTTGAAAGTGACCTCAAATGTACGTATGGAGACGAAGCAAGACATGTGATAACGGTTGATCAAGACAAGGTATCGTTCGAGTCAGTGAAAGGGAAGTAGTACAAGTGACAAGGCGGCTCGAGGGATCAAGAGTGGGAGAGACTTGCTGGCAGTCGAGTTTGAGGACTCACGACGATCGTCGATGATTTTGGAGGCTTTGTCGTTTTTTGCTGAAAACCGTCTCATCTCTAAATGTTTTTTTTAAATTCCAATAATTAGGAGTTTATTTTCATTGAGTAATTTAGATTAAGTGTAAACTTTTAGTATTTTTTGGAATTATCAAAATTCTAAAAATATATTAAAAGTATAGGGTCAATGTTAGAGTCAACATTAGTGTATTTTTTAGAATTTATAATTCTAAAAATACACCATGGCATTTGGGTAAATACTACCAACTTTAACCATAAGGTGAGCCTATAAAAAGGCCTCCATGCGGTTAGGGTTGCCCACATTAATTAGAACCCGAAATTTTTCTCTCAGCTATGCATTCATCTTCTCCAAAAATTTCTGTTCATCTTTATGGTATGAATCTTTGCAAGTTTCTTGTTCTATTTTGGTATCACTCATTTATTAAACTTGGAGTTTCAATTTCTCTTCTGCTTCCCTGATTCATACAGTCAACAGTGCTTTATCTCCTGTAGATTTTGTCACCTGAGAAAGCCACAAGCGCCGCAACTTTTCAGTTGTTTCTCTCTGAAAGATTTGCCTAGATCATTACATCTCGTTGCTTTCAAGAAACAGTGCTAGATGTCTCTGTAGATTTTTTCAACTATGAAGCTACAGAACACCGCCGCCACACAATTTTTGCTTGCACAAACTGTCTTCAGAATGCTGTCAGGCGAGTGCATTTTCAGATCGTGCTGTTGCCAAGTTATGTGCAGTACTGGGTTAAATTTCTCTGAGAATCGATGGTTTGCCTAGTTTTTTTCTGCTTTGGTTCTCTGCTCCGTTGCTGGGATTTACGTCATGGTGTACTGCACCTAGCCGGAGCACTGCCAAAGCAGTGAAAGTCTTGCACAGTTCTCTTTGATGTTCTTCTTTACTGAACTTTGATTTCATTACTCACTATTCTCAGAACTCTATATAATCACTTGTTTTGTTGACTGAGTATTTGTGTTCATGTGGGTTGTAAATTAGAAGCAGTGTTATATCTTTGTCATGTTTGGTATCCTCGGAACCGAATGATACTTCTTATGTTAATCCAGTTACTCTGAACATTCGGTTGTGTATTTGTTGGTCTGTTCATGATGCTTCTTGGCATGGGAAAAAATTGAATATGCTGCTTGTGTTTACGCTGTTGGATATTTACATCTGTCCTCATCTGAATTAAAGTTTATCTGATCTCAATCAATCTGTTCAGTGTGTCTTATTTTGGTTAGCCCAACATCTAATACCTCTGCAATTTCCATATCAGTTGAGTATTTATCTTCATCTGTTCTTGGTCTGTTTATATAGATGATCTTTAAAATTTAGTCTCCTGCCTCTGTGTTCTTGTGCTGAATGTTCTAGTATTATTCATCATTGTGTTTTCGGCTAGCTTAAGTGTACTGATTCGGCACTAGCACTGCTTTATTGCATTATCCTCCTGATTGGTTCTACTTGATTAAGTCCATCACAGCTTGGTCATATTGGTTAGCCTGTGCTCACTTACATCGACAAGAGCCAAATCAATACTATGAATGTTGATTAAGTGTGTATACTCTTCTTTTCGGATATGCTACAGTAATCCTTGATTATAACTGAAGTTTAAATTCTATCAAAAACCAATTTCGGTACTTCAAAGTTTGACTGATGTAAATCGGTGTTTCAAAGTCCGATTAAAAGAATAGTCGATACTTTATTTGACTGATTAAAGAGAAATATTCATCTAAAAAATTTTGTTGATCATTAATTTGAATTCTCAATTTTTAGAGAAGCGCTGGCTGTTTTGGAACAGGCCATCGAATTCACAAAAATTTGGAACAGCTGCAAAGCACATTTCAATACTATGACCTTCACAGAACTCTCTGAAAGGTTCGGCATTGAATTGAGTGTCGTTGTCAATTGTCAGCTGTCTATGCACTCTGAACCTGCAAATAATATTTTGCCAAAAAAATTTTGTACATTCTTCGAGGTGATAGCTGTGAGGGGTTCTGCTTCGACCCACATAGAAAAATATTCAATTGCTACCACTGCAAATTTTAGACTGCCCTTTGCCATTGGGAAGAGGCCAATGAGATCAATACCCCACCGTGCCATTGGCCATACCGGAGCAATAACTTGAAGGGGTGTTGGTGGATAATGACTCCGTCTTCCCATCCATTGACAACCTTGGCAAGTGCGGACTAAAGTCTCCGCATCAGCTACTATTGTTGGCCAATAGAGCACCTGGCGAAGTGTTTTTCCTGCTAAAGCTCGAGGGCAAGATGGCTACCACAAAGGCCTTCATGAATTTCTCGGAGTATGTCTTGGCCTTCGGCTTGGGAAATACATTAGAGCAAGGGAGAACATACTCTGTTCTTGTATAAAATATCGTTGACAATATGATAATTCTGGACTCTTAACTGTAGTCTTGATAGCTTCGGGCCTTCAGGCAAATTAGCTTCGCCTTGCAATAACTCTATAATTGAAGTCCGCCAATCGGTGCTTGGTATGCAAATGACCTCCACAGGAGGGAGTTGGGGCACCGAAGGTGAGGCAAGCTCTTCATAAAAAACCTCTTCCGGGATATCTAGGGCTTCGGCTACAGCTTTTGCTAAGATGTCTGCTTGTATGTTGTTGGCTTGTGAGATGCTCCAGACAAAGATCCCTTTAATTGTTGCTTCAATCTTGTGGATGTCTTCTAGATATTTAGCAAGTTGCGGATGCCAAACGTAGAAACTTTTATCAACGTGCCCTGCTACAATTTGGGAATCTGTTTTTATAAACTCCTATAGCACAAGGGCACGTGCCTTGCGAAGACCTAGCAGAATTCCTTTGTACTCCGCAATATTATTGGTGGACTTAAGTTGAGCCTTGCGGAGTACATTGCTTTCTGCCCTGAAGGCAAAATTATGACCGCTCTGGTACCTGCTTTGGATGCTTGAAAATATCCATCAGAGTATATGGCCCATATGCCTTCGTTTGATTCTTCCGGAGTCCATACTACAGATGGAGTCCATTCTGCTACAAAATCAGCAACCACTTGTGACTTGATTGTTTTTCATGCTATGAAGGAGATACCAAAGGGGGCTAACTCAACGGCCCACTTTCCAATTCTCCCTGTAGAGTCCTTGCTTCAGAGCATATCTCCCAAAGGGTAAGAAGTTGGTACAATTACATTATGTGCTAAAAAATAATGTTGTCATTTCCTCAAAGCCATTACCAGAGCATAAGTAAACTTTTCGAGCTCTAAGTACCGAGTTTTTGCTTTGGATAAGGCTTCTAACACAAAATAGATCGGATTATGTACCAACTTCCCGTTGAAATCCATTTCTCGAACAAGGACCACACTGATAGCGGAGCCTGTAGCTGCAAGACAGAGAAGAAGAGTTTCATCTGTGATGGGAACAATGAGTGTTGCAAGGTTTCTAAGATGGTCTTTGATATTGTCAAAACTCTTTTGGCACTCCGGTGTCCATGCAAAATCTTCAGACCCTTTTAAGGCTTTGAATATAGGGAGGCTCCGCTCTATGGACCTTGCCAAAAATCTGCTAAGGGCCGCGAGGCGTCCGTCAAGCTTCTGGACTTGCTTCAAATTTTCCGGGGGAGCCATTCTTTAAATGCTCTTATCTGTGTTGGGCTAGCTTCAATCCCCCTGCTCGAAACTAAATACCCTAGCAATTTTCCAGCTTCAACCCTGAAGATATATTTTTCGGGGTTGAGGTGAGCTCCACATGCTCGGAAGGCTCTCAAAAGATTCTGCTAAGTCTAGACCATGTTAGTGTTTTAGAGCACTCTTTATTGCAATATAAACCATATAGGCCTCGACATTGTGAGCTATTAGGTGACCTAGAGCCTTAGCAATCAACCTTGAAAATGTTGCCCCGGCATTTCTTAAGCCGAAGGGCATTCTAACATAACAAAAGACTCCCGAAAGAGTTATAAAGCTTGTCTTGGCTTCGTCTTCGCGTTTTAACCATATTTGATGATATCCGGAGTACGCGTCGAGGATGCTTAAAAGCTCGTAGCCGGTAGTGGAGTCGATGAGTTGATCAATGCAGGTCATGGGGTAGGAGTCACATGGGCATGCTTTTTTAGGGATGTGAAGTCAATGCACATGCGCCACTTGTCGGAGGCCTTTTTCTTGATGAAGACAGGGTTGACTAACCACTCCGTATGGGCCACCTCTCTAATGATCCCGGCCTTCAACAATTTCTCCACCTGTACTTTAGCAATGTCCGCCCTTTCTATCAACAATTTGTGGAGCCCCTAGCGAACAGGTCGAACCCTTGGGTTGACGACTAGGATGGGCTCAATGATACTTCGGTCGACTCTGGGAATATCTTCGTCGGACGAGGCAAAGACATCTAAATTTTCTCTAACTACTTCTTCCAGCGAAGTAGCAATTTCTGGAGGCAATTCCTTACCAAACTGGATGGGATAGTCTTTGTCGTCCTTAACAATGATCTTCGTAATAATTTTACCTTCAGGGCTTGGCCTGGGGAGGATATCTTCGAGAGCTCACTTGACGTAGGGGCATCCTCCGAATGGTCTTGCACATTATTTATCTATCTAGGATCAAGGGGTGGACCATGGACGTACTCCGCCCTTCGCGATGCAGCTTGGTCGCCGAAGACTGTAAGCACTCCATCTTGTGTGGGCATTTTCAGGCATAGATAGTTATGATGCGCCACAACTCTAAATTGATTTAGCATTCCCATTCCAAAGATAACATTATAGGCATAAGGGGCCTCGACGACGTCAAATATCACCTCCTCTGATCTACCCAGGAGCCCCTCTTCGAAGGCGACCTCGACACCTATTTGGACGAGGGCATCGAGAGGAGGTTATGCGAAGCCTTGAAGCGGGTTAGCTGCTAGAAGTAGATTCTTCCGCGGGATACACAACCGGTCGAAGTCCTGAACGAAGATAATATCTACGGAGCTTCTTGTAGGACCGAAAGTAGCGACCAGAGGGGGGGTGAATGGGCGCCTAAAAAATTCTTGCGAATCAATGGCCTTTTCCCAACACCCAACGCACCTCGACTAATAACCAGTTGAAACTAGCAGATCTAACCCAAGAATATAATCTAGCCTAAAAACAACCGGTGTCCTAAGCAAGAAGACACCAACTCAGTATTCAAAGGCGGATAAGTAAAGCATTTAAAACATGGTCATTTCAAGCTTCATGAAAGTAGAACAACACATGCAATTAACTTGAGTGCACGCAGAAAGGAGATGAATGTTTTTGCTGTTTAAAATTTGTCTCCTATTCGGTACTTGACGAAGCCTGCTTTGAAGATGTTGTGCGAAGCCTGTAGTCTTGAATGTTGAAGACTGCCCGAAGCCTGTCTCTCTGAAAAGTGTACTTCAAAGCTCGAAGATCAGACCGTACACACACTCCGAAAAATGTGACATGATGAGCGTAGCTCCGAAGCTACCTCCGCAGCACTCTTCGAGCGAGTTGTAAAACAAGACGTCGAACAAATGCAAAGAAAAACAGCGAGGTGTACTTCACAAAACTTCAAAACGAGCACTCCTCAATGAAGTATGCTATGCTGCAGCGAAGTGTACTGCACCTTTGAAAAATCAACATGCACAGAAATAAAAACAATAGCGAAGCTAATCACAGTGACAGCAGGGCTTCGCAAGTAGTACTTCGAAGTTTGCAGCGAAGATGTGTGGGGTCCACTCCATGGAACTCGAACATTGGTTCCTTCGCCTGAAAATCAAACACACATTTTCCTGTGCAAAATTTATGCCTCGACTGCAGCAAAATAAACAACAGGAACTAGACGTGGCTACAATCTACGTCATAGACTGCAAAGCTATGCAGGAAAAGAAGGAACCGTGTGAGAGATGATGAGCCTGGCAGCCGCAGGCTAGGAACTAGCAAACAAAGCTGCAGTTCGTAGAATGACAGCTACAAAAGTAAAAACTGTCAGCTAGAATCAAATAAAAACTCGGTGAAAAACATTGCAAGCAGATGAGATTGCGATGGCTTCGATAATAAAACCTTTCAGCGGCAAAACTCAGAGCCAACGAACAGATAGAACACACGAAACGAGATGAATAGAATAAACATTCTACAGCGTGATGTTATGTGATTCGGGAAGGAAAAATGGAACCTGATGAACTCACGAAGAACAGAAACACAGAAATGGTGGCGGCGCTCACACGAGAATGAACAGGAAAAAAGCCAGAAGTGACCCAAGCTTTAGTGAAAGTAAACTTGATTTCAGAATGGGTAACCCTAACCCTAGGGATTGGGGCCCTATTTATAGGCAGCCCAATAGCCTAGGAATATACCAAAAGACCCTTAGTGTTTTACAGACGCTGAAATAAAATGGAAAAGACCAAACTGCCCTTAGGATATTTTTACATACTCGACTGAAGGACTGTGGGCCTAAGGACAATATAGTAAACGCCTATTTACAGATGACTTATCTTGAAGCAGAGCTTTCGTAGCGACTACGGCTTCGCCTCAGAATGGTCCGATCCGAGATCAGCGGTTGTCAGTTTTGCGGTGAAACTGACAAAGCGTCCACCGACATTGCACCAGGTACCCGGATTGGGCCGGCCCGATTCCGCGGCTCTCTCAGCCCGGCAATCACTCGCCGCTCGTGTACCTGAGTCAATCCTGGTCAATAGCCTAGTGGATCCTCTCCGTCTCCTAGCCCATGTACCCGGATTGGGCCAGCTCGACTTCGCGGCCCCTCTGCCCGACAATCGCTTGTTGCCCGTGTACCTGAGTCACATGCGGCCCGGACAAAGCAGGTCTTCCCTCCTCTTCCTATCCTCTTTGACTTCCGTTGACAATGACTCATCACATTTGGAGCCATGAGGCCCACACTCTTCAGCATGTCTCCTCACTTCTTCCATCAACCAGCACTCTCCGGACCTCCGTTCCTGCAATGTCAGCAGTGATAACAAGGGGGTCCACATGAGGGAATTTAATACCTGATACATTGGCTGTGGAGAAAGATATAGGCACGTGAGACCACTCAGGCATTTCAGCAACCGATGAGGAGGTCACTATATGCCCTACTTCACGAATATATTATCGTCGTTGCCATTTTGATATGCCGCCCAAGGTTCCTCCTTCGGAGATGGGAAGAACTACTCACTTGCCGTGGTCTTGTGTATCTTCTTCCTTCGGAGGTGGCATAACACTGGCCACCAAAGGCTATCTTGGGGCTTCGAAGCTGTCTACACAACCAATGCTCTGCACCGGTTCTGGACGTGTCTCGGGAGGGGCTCGGTTAGTAGTGCCTCGACTAGAGCTCCTCTCGAGGTACTTGCTCTAGATAACTAGTATAGACTTACATGGATCGGTACCATGGCTTCGATTCTCACCATGTACATAGTAGAAGAAGACTTGGCCTCTACCAGGCGGCTTCCCTGTTAGGCTTTAGCCGCTAACCTTGTTTCCCGGAGCCTGCGGATACTTAGGATGTAATTTTGGAGCAAAAGGGCTAATGTTCAAAACCGCGGAGCGATGATGTTTTCACCCTCTTCGACTATCACTGTGATTATTCTCGAAGAGAGAGACTTGTGAAGAACTTTGGGGCTTCAGCTCAATCTTGACTTATTGAAGGAAGGTCAATGAGGATGAAGTAGTTCTTTAAAGCCATCCTTCTTCGGATTTGGTGTATTGCTCGAAGTAGGTCATCAATTGTGCTATTGAAGATATATGCTTCCGATAAAGCTTGTTGTGGAGGCCCGCATTCGTGACACCTTCGCGCGCCGCATCAACGATGGACGAAGTAGATAACCCCTTTATTTGCGACTTTGTATGAGCAAAGTGCTTGGAAAATTGTCGTAGAGTTTCTCCATCACCTAAAAAGACTCCCAGTAGACATAGGGGGCACGAAGGTCCCATGGAAATTACTCACAAACTTCTTTCTCAACTACTCCCAGGATTTAATCAATCCTGGTTTCAAAGACCAGAACCAACGTAGAGCTACTCCTTCGAGCACAAGGGGAAACGCACTGCCATTGTGTCTCGATCCCCTCCGCTGGCTTCAATCGCTAGAGCATAAGAACGGGAGAATTCTCCAGGGTCTTCCTCTCCAGAGTACTTGCTTAACTTCGAAGTCCTAAACTTGGGGTCGAAGCGTACCCTTTGCATGTATGGGTGTGGCGGAGACTCATCATCAAATGCAGCATTCTCGGTGCTTCTTTGAATCTCAGAGGCTTTGGGATAGTAGATAGGACCATCATCTTGAGGAACCTCCAGGATGAAAGGGCTAGCCTGAGGGCGAAGCCTATCGGCAGCTTCCTGCCTCCATCTTCCTACTTCAGCCTGAAGACGATCCATCAAAGTTGCCACGTCATTAGGTCGATCTTCATTTCCTCCAGAGGGGACATCCGGGGCTTGAGAACTGAAGAAGTTAGTTTGGAGCACAGACGGAGCTATAGGAGAGGCTCCGTCAGTTCGGAGCATAGACGGAGCCTCAAGAGGTGCTCCGTATGCTCGAGGAAGAGTGTTCATTTCGGGAGTTTGAGGTGGGGGGCCACGGAGGGTCCTCCGACCTCGGTGGTGTTCGATGATCTCAACCCAAAGGTCCGAGACCTCCAAAGAGGACTAGTGCATAGGCTCCGCTTAGGAGGCATGACTCTAGGAAAGGATTGGTAGAGAATGAAGTTTTTGTACTAGGTTCCCCACGGATGGCCAACTGTTGGCGTAAAAGATTAGGCTAACAGGTTTAAAGAACTAAAGTGTTTTAACAAACAAAGTGTCCGTTTAAGAAAACTATTCCAAGCCTCTGAGAAGGATAATAGCTTGAGATAGTTCTAAGTGTGTATTGAATATCTGAGTATTTGATCCCCTTTACAAAGTGAAGAGGGGTATTTATATACCAAATTCATAGGGAAAAGACTTCTTTACCCTCTAATTACAACCGACTAAGAAGATATTGTTTAATATTCTTTGTATGGTTAAAAGAGTAAAAGACTAGTCTAATCAGTGAGCAGATAAATCTTCCATCCTTGTTGGCAGTATCCCTTCGGGTGAAGAGGCTTCAAAAGGCTCCGTAATGTTGAAGTCTTGATGGAGGCATCTGCTGCAAAGAGCTCCGAATACTATGAAGTCTTGACGTTGTATGCATGTTCGGAGATAAAGCTTTGGACTTAGTTTTTTCTGCTTGTACTAATATGGAAGTTTCTTTGACTTCTAGAGGATGAAATATTTTCCCTCGACAATCACTAATCTTGATGACTCAAGCAATTACACATAGATGAAGGTAACACAAGTGAAGACTTCATAGGTAATCAAATCAATTAAGTTTTCCTCGAGAACATCAAGACAACACACATGAAATTTCATTCTAAAAATAGATCACTGTTTATGGAAGAATGTTTAGGAACTGAACATGAAATTGTGTTCATGTGAATCAAATACGTGAATAAGTAGATGAAAGATGCAAGAAGATATTTTATGTATCTGACTCTGATGGCACTTTTAGAACAAATATTAACCCTCTTCAAGACTAGGACAACAGTACTATTTTAATCCATAGAAATAAAGATCATGGTAGCAATATCCCATAAGTGAAGCATCAAGAATCAAAACAGAATAATGACCATGAATTGAAAGACAAACTCAAAGAAACAGCAAGCTAACTTGACAAAACAACATGAAAACAGAACTGAAGCTTCATTCAACTATTTTCCTGCAGATACACAACTTGAGCAGATTCAGAGAGATAAGCTTCCTGTGAATAACTCTGAATGTAGACCCAGCTGGAACTGATTGCAAGAAGTAATCAGATCATCATTGTTTTAACTATTCATGGAAATTTTTAGCACGAATAGGCCGCTTTGCAAAGAACAGAGAAGTATTTCTTAGCGCAGACAGGGCACAACGATGAAGAACAGAGAAGATGAATATGGTGATGTCCAGAGAAAAATGGAAGAATTAGCCAAGAAGGGAAACACTCAAGAACTCTAATCTTTGGATCAAATCAGATCAAGGTATGGGGTCCTTTATATAGGCTAGTGTTGATAGCGAAATATGGAATTAATGGTTAAGATTGTCAAAATATAAATTTTGGTAATTTGGGTCGAAAATACACATGCCCCGGGTTGGGCTGAAGCCCTATAGGGCCGAAGGTCCACTAGGATATGGGCTTCGGAAGCTTCCACCCAGCCCCACAGCCTTCAGCCCGAAGGCCTTCGGAGGCCCACTCCACCGAAGCTTTGGCCCGAGGAGCAGGCTTCGGCGGGCCTAGCCGAAGGCCCACTTCGGGTAGAGTTAGAGGTTGAGTCCTATTTTGACTAAGTCTTTTCACGCGTGATCAAACTGAATCCTATTAGATTAGGCTTAGAGATTAGAAGTCTAGCCCCTATAAATATAGGGGTGAGGCCGGTTCATAAACCCCCCCAACACAAATCAACACAAAACCCTAGCTTTGAACCGTACCTTTATTTTACCTTTACTTTCTACAATCTTCGTGGGTTTTCTTGGAAGCCCTACGACTGGCCACTTCGGAACAGTGGTAATCCTTGTTACTTCGCCTATGAAGTATCCATTAATCTACGTAATAGATTGCTATCGCCTTGTTACTTCGCCTGTGAAGTATCCGCTAATCTGCGTAACAGATTGCTACCTTCATTCCTAGTGCAACACTTAGCAGAATTCAGTCCTTAGGCCGAATTGGTACTTCGAATCTACTTTGTTGCAGGTTTCCACATTTGGAGGTACTTCGCCGGAGGTGTCCGAAGCTGAGAGATTGGTTTTGGAGGCTGCCAAAACATCCCTCGGCAAGATTATTACTTTGATCGCCCGTGCCAGACCGTCATGTTGTTGTCGGTTTTACCAAGTCCTGCACGTCGGCACACTCCGCAATAGGCTTCATCACGACAGGCTTCGCCATGCTCGCACCCCGCGTCTGACGAAGTTACGCCCATGTGTTGCGCCTAAGTCAATATTTTGTATCTTACTGTATCGGAGACTTCGCACCAAACCCCGCTGTTCGGAGGTGATTGTCGTGTCTAGATCTGTTCGGAGTTCATCTTCGACCAGATCAGTCTGAACACCAAAGGTACCCTTCGGTAGGACACTTCGCACAAGACGCCGAAGGTACCCTCCGGTGACACCCTTCGCACTATACTTCGAATCAGTCAGGCTTCGCTTAATTTGTTGATTTGTTCTATTTAATATATTTCTTTCGGCTAATTGGATTATTTTGTGTGATCTGATTACCTGATGACTCCACCCCCCTTACCAAGGTTAAGAGTAGTCGGAACGTGACATCAGTGCTGTGTTACGCTTAGGCTTTTCCCTAAGTATCCGCACACTTTTGGATCCTCAAACTGACCCAAGTGCGGGGGCACGTTTTTTTTGTCAACACACTTTTTGGCGACTTTGTTGGGGAAGAGCTACGCCAAAATGATGGGTACGTCAACATCGGCCACTGTACATCTACAATGACTACTACGTCTACACTACCGATGGACGCCATGGGAGGCACGGATATCGACAACTGCAACATCCTAACACCTACTCTTGAAGATATTCCCGTAGAAGACCGAGCAGATATCGAAGCAAAGATGAAGGCGCTCCAAGACATGATGCTTGGGAGCTACGTCAAGACATGCGCGGGCTTCATCAAGTGCGACATCGTCATCCCCAACCTTGCTCGGATCCAGGTAACACCCATATCGCCTCGTTTATCTTCTTTAGAGATTGAGCAAAAGATAGCTGCATCGGTAGATCAAGCTGTTAGCGCTTCGCTAGCCAACCGTTTAGATTCGGCAGTTAGCTCCCATGTAGAGGCGACACTTAGAAGGTTCGGCTTTACTGAGGCCGTACCATCAGCCCCTATTGCTAGTATACCTCCGATAAATCATGTTTACAGCAGAACTGATGGTAGTACTGGCAAAACTGTTATGTCTCCGCCCTCAACACCCGTGGCTGAGAACAATCATTATGCTTACGGCCAAGCTAGCACCACATACCATGTGTCACCCCCACCTGCGCCGGCGCCAGCCTTGCCCACATTGCCCGCACCACATGCACAAGCACCTAGGCTCGAGCACGTTGTACAGTTAGTGCATGGGGAGGGAGACCATGACTGACACGCCGATATCCTGCCGCGTGTCGCGTCCCCACATGATAGACGTGCGTAGGCAGCGGGCCAAGATGACCTTGAGGAGCAAATCCGTGCACTGTTCAGGGAATGTGCCGGCTTCGTACCTAGGGATCGAGCTAGGGTTTACCGGAAGCCATATCCCGATCATTTCGATACAATACCCTACCCTCATGGCTATTGAGTCCCTAAATTCACTAAGTTCGATGGCGAGGGTAACAAAACCACACTAGAGCATGTTAGTCAGTTTTTAGCACAGTGTGGAGAGGCTAGTGGGTCGGATGCTCTAAAGCTTAGGCTATTTTCACTCTCAATATCTGGCACCGCTTTCACTTGGTTTTCGGCACTCCCGCCGAACTCCGTTCAAACATGGGATGAATTAGAACAAAAATTCCATTACTACTTTTAAACGGGTGAGACAGAGCTTAGGCTTTCACACTTGACATCGGTCAGGCAGAAATCTAATATAATGAGAGCATCTCTGAGTATATCAAGTGTTTTAGGGATACTAGGAAATGATGTTTCAGCCTTAATGTTTTAGAAAGGGATTTGGCGGATCTAGCTTTTAGTGGGTTGCGTTGTGAGATTAAAGAGAATCTAGACAACCAGAACTTTTTAGAGGTTAGCCAAGTCTTGCAGCAGGCTTTGGTCCAGGAAGGCCGAGCTAAAGATAAAAAGTTTGTTAAGGCGTTTAACAAGCCTAGGGATGAAATCCACGTCATGGGATGCTCCGACGAGGAGGAATCAGAAGAAGAGGATTCAGCCGACATGTATGTGGCCGATTAGGTTTGGAACGCTAACAGTAAACCTATCACTTGCTCTGAGTTATGGATGTCTCCCACGAAGAATCAGCCTAGTGAGGTCAAGTACTGATTTGACATAACTAAGTGTGATAAAATATTTGATTTTCTCATAAAGAACCAGCTTCTCAGGTTACCTAAAGTCCAAGTCATTCCATCTGCCGATGAGTTGAAGAAACATCCATACTGTAAGTGGCATGATTCACATTCACATAATACTAATGACTGCAATGTTTTTCGGCGATAGGTTCAATCGGCCATAGAAGAAGGACGATTGAAAATAGACCACAATCCAAAGATGAAGCTGGACAAAGATGCCTTCCCCGTCAACACCGTCGACCTCGACGAGAAGAAGGTGTTGATTCGGCCAAAACAGGCCGAGTCGACTAAAGGGAAAGCAGTAATTGTTGGAGAACTGCGCACACGCACACTCATACCTAAAAACCCTCAAGTGAGAGTGTGGAAGCAAAATGTTAGTAGTCCTTCGGCTAGGGCTCGCAAAATGCTGAAGGTGACCTATTAGATGTTGTTAAACAAACACCAAAGAAAAGCCAAGGAGACAGGCCCCTGAGCCAAAAAACTAAGCCAGCCGAAGGGCCCAAGGCATTCGGAGGGTGGCTTCGGATCACAGTGGCTGAGCCCTCCGCATGGTGGCTTCGGACCGCAGTGGCTGGGCCCTCCGCACGATAACTTTGGGCCACAGTGGCCTAATACTCCCTATGGTGGCTTCGGACAGCAATGGCCGAACCCCTAGTACAGTGGCTTCGGGCCTAATGGCCAAGCCTCGTGTAGAGTGAGTTCGGCCCTCAATGGTCGAATCCTACACCACTCTGGATGAGCCCTTCGATAGGAGGCTTCGGACCACACTAGCCGAGCGTACCTCCGGCCTGGCAGGACACCTCACTGGGTAATGGGTTCGGCCCACAGTGGGCGAAGCCACTGGAGCCGTCGATGCCTCCGCCGTACAACTAGGCAGGGACTCCATGGGCTACATATGTATCACAGCCAGAGTACCCTCCGCAACTTGACACTATTCCTTGTTTTCTTTCGGATTGTTATGAATGGCAGGGACAAGCAGGTGCAGCGGAGGAAAGCATCGTCCATAGGCTGTCCATGGTACCTCCGAATCGACTCTTGTAGAACGAAGTCGAAGAATATGGGCGCGAAGAGGCAAAATGCATGGAGTCCGAAGCTATCACAATCAGAGTAGGGTCTTAGGAAGTCCCAATGCCGAAGGCCCCTTCACCGAAGTCTGAGGGAGGTAAGCCCCCTACTCCGGCCAGAGCCCGCGCTGGAGCCTGGTCCGATCTGCCGAACAAGGCCGGTCCGACTGCCGAGGTCCACAGCGAGGGCTCCTCTGAATACAGAGTGCACGAGGCCAAGATGGATAGTACCACTTCAGTTAGAGTTAACGAGAACCAGGTAGTGGCACCTGGCACCAAGCCACATCCATCTTGGGCACCCCCGGGTATATCCAAACCACAAAAGAGGCGTCTACAACGACTACGGGCACAGGAGATACGCGAGAAGAAGGCCGAGGATGAGCGAGACACTATTTTTGAAGAAATCCGCCCTCGACCAACTACAAGACAGATATGGAAAGTTAAGCCGATTGACATGACTAATTTGGCTCCTAGTCTAAGCGATGACGAATATGACATGCTAGACGACGACTACTCGCCCATCTCCGAGGGGCCCGCACCCTAGGCGATGGACATCAACGTCGTCATGCTGCCCACCGAATTCACCCTACCACACGACGAGTTCGAGCTCGCTCAGTTGAACCTCTGCCCGCGCAATTCTATCTTCGAGAAACCTGAGGACTCGGCTCGCCATCTAAAGCCTCTCTACGTCAGGGTCACATTGACGGAAAGCCGATCTCCCAGATGCTTGTTGACGGTGGTGCCACTGTTAACCTAATGCCTTGAGACGAGGATGGTCTGAAGAAGACCAACTTGATGCTCAATGGCTTCAACGGTCAGAGTTCCAAGGCCAAAGGCGTGCTCGGACTAGATTCACACAAATTGTTGCATTCCTTCTACTCTTCACTAGTGCCTAATTCAGTGGGATGACGATGAAGTAGAGGTCATACCCGCAGACACTTTGGCCCAAGTGGCATTGGCCGATGTGTCCATCGACGCCATTCACAACAAAGTAGAATGTCTATCAGGTAGAGATCTTTCGGACTATGATTTTGTTAGCATGTCCAGAGGATGTTTTGTAGCAGTGTCTGTAAAGCCGGCTATTTTTATATTAGTAGTCATGTCTAGCAAGAGTAATCTGGATTGGCTAAAGATGGTATTGCCAAAGCCATCGAGGACTTTGGTGAAGTAGAGAAATTAGGACAAGGTTTTGCATCGACCGATCCCTTAGAAGAAGTTGACATAGGCGATGGTAGCACCCCGAGGCTGACTTTTGTAAACCAACAGTTGTAGCCTGATGAGAAGGCCGAAGTAATAAAGTTGCTTCGGTCGTATGTCGATTGTTTCACGTGGGAGTATAGCGAAATGTCGGGATTAAGCCGCGAGCTCGTGGAGCATCGACTGCCTATCAAATCCGGATTTAGGCCTTATAAATAGCCCCCTCGATGCTTTAATTGGGTCGTCTATGACCGAGTTAAAGAAGAAGTGGAGCGGCTGCTCAAAGCTGAATTTATTAGGCCGTGCAGGTACGCTGAATGGGATGCTAACATTGTGCCTGTAGAAAATAAGGGGAGTGGCAAAATACGAGTTTGTATTGATTTCAGGGATCTAAATAAGGCCACTCCAAAGGACGAGTATCCAATGTCGATAGCCGACATGCTGATCAACGATGCTTTAGGACACAAGGTACTAAGTTTTCTTGATGGCAATGCCGGCTATAATCAAATCTTTATGTCCAAAGCATAGTCCGATGCTTTGGATGCGCTGGTTTTGTCGGTTTGATTGAGTGGGTCGTCATGACTTTTGGTTTAAAGAATGCGGGCGCTACATGACAGGGCAGGGTTAGCTCTTGGGTTAGGTTATGAGAGGACTTCATCTAATACCCCAAGCCAAACTGTGTTCACTCTACCTACCACCCTTGAGAAAGAGAGAGCCCAGTTAGACACACCTCAAAAAGCCAAAAATCCTACGCAACCCAAAAAGATAATCATTCCACCACTCAAGACAGACTCCAATCAAAAACCAAGGAAAACTGAGGTTTGCACTAGAAACCTATAAACCTACACCCAAGAAAGTTTTTCATTGCACTTATTGTCATCGTGTAGGTTATTTGATTGGTTTTTGCTATAGACTCATGAAAGATGAATGTCGTGCTCATGCTTTACATTTTCATGATTATTCTTCATTTGATATGCATGACTATGGTTATAGTACTTATACTGATTATGAGGCTCCTAACAGTTATATGAATATCTATGCCCAACGTGGTGTATATCGTAGTTCGTATGATGATAGACCGCGTAGGCGTTTTGGTCCAAATTATTTTAGGAGACCTCAGCGATTTGCAAGGAGACCTCATGTTCAATATGGTTCTCATCCCACACAGTCTCTTGCTTTACCTACTTCTCGAGTAGTTCAGTGTTGGATACCTAGGCATCTTATCTCTAAACCCAACGCTGAGTACTCGAGATCACCCGTTTCTACTTAGGGGAGTCATGGGAGGCTGGAGGACAAGTGGATCATTGATTCCAGGTGTTCACGTCACATGACCGGAAAGTCTTCATGGTTCTCCAACTTCACCTCAGCCAGGCATCGAGAAAGCATCACATTTGGAAACAATCGCAAAAGCAAAGTGAAGGGCAAATGTATGATCAAAATTAATGAAAATTTCACTCTCACAGATGTTTCTTTGGTTGAGGACTTAGGATACAATTTGCTTTATATCTCTCAATTACTTGATGAGGGCTTTGAGGTTCATTTCAGTCGTGATGCATCTTATGTGCTTGATTCTTCTAGTGTTTTCATTTGCAAAATCTTAAGAGTAGGGAGAATTTTTGGAGTTGATTTCACTGAGTCTTTTGGATCTTCTCATTGTCTTGTAGCTAAACCGTCTTCTGAGATTTGGATGTGGAATACGAGACTAGGGCATATGAGCTTTGATCTTCTAGTGAGATTGAATGCCCTAAGACTCATCCGAGGATTGCCCGAGCTAAAATTTGAGAAGAATCTCATTTGTGCTCCATGTCGTCTTGGAAAAATGTTTGCTACCTCGCATTACCCCATAAACATGGTGATGACTGAGCGACCTGGTGAGCTTCTTCACATGGATACGGTAGGTCCATCCTGGGTTAGCTCTTTAGGCGACAAATGGTACGTACTCGTTGTGGTTGACGACTATTCTCGTTACTCTTGGGTTTTCTTTCTCGTAAGCAAGGATGAAGTGTTCATACACTTTCGGAGCTTAGCACTGAGGCTATTCAATGAACTTCCTGGTGCAATGAAAGCTCTTTGAAGCGACAACGACACCTAGTTCAAAAATAGCTCTTTTGTATAATTTTGCCTTGAACATGGGATTGAACATCAATTTTCTGCATCGAGAGTCACTCAACAAAATAGTGTAGTTGAGAGGAAAAATCGCACACTTGTGGAGATGGCTATGACGATGTTGAATGAACATAGGACTCCTAGAAAATTTTGGGCTGAAGCCATAATTACAGCATGCTACATCTCCAACAGGATCTTTTTGCGCTCTTTACTGAATGTGACTTCTTGTGAACTTCGTTTTGGGAGGAAGCCCAAGGTCACTCACTTCAGAGTGTTTGGATGCCGTTGCTTCATCCTAAAGCGAGGTAATTTGGACAAATTTGAATTATGCGCATCTGATGGGATCTTTTTGGGCTATTCTTTGCATTGTCGCTCTTATCGTGTTTTCAATCTTGAAACTAACACATTGGTTGAATCTTGTGATGTAACTTTTGATGAAACATCTCCATGTGTTAGCACTAACTTTGAATTTGCAAGTGAGCACTATATGAGTGAAACACTTTTTGAGGAAGAAGATCCATCAGATGATGAAGATCCTGAGGCTGTACCACTAGACTCCAGAAGCTTTGGCCACGTCGACAAGAGGACTTAAAGATTCTACTTCTGAGAGTGTAGAGCAAACTTCGGTAAGAGTTGAGGGGGAGATTCTGTCGCAGAGAGAAGCACCGCTTCGTATTAAAAGAATGCATCCCCTAGAGAAGATCATCGGTGAGCTAAATGAACGAGCAACCCGATTTCACGCTCATTTTGTCGATTCTGCTTTTGTTTAAAATTTTGAACCATTAGATGTTAGTCATGCTTTGTTTGATGCGAGTTGGATCAACGCCATGCATGAGGAACTTTAAAATTTCGATAGAAATCATGTTTGGATTCTCGTTGATCCACCCCCTAACATTCACATAATTGGTACAAAATGGATTTTCAAAAACAAATAGGGGAGGATGGAGCGATAGTAAGAAACAAAGCTATGCTAGTGGCTCAAGGGTATTCTCAAATCGAGGGGGTTGATTTTGGAGAAACTTTTGCATTGGTAGCTCAACTTGAGGCCATTAGGATCTTGCTTGCTTTTTCCTCTTCGCGCGGCTTTAAACTTTTTCAAATGGATGTAAAAAGCGCATTTCTGAATGGTTTCATAGGAGACGACGTATTTATCAAGCAGCCTCCTGGCTTTGAGGATCCCAAGTACCCCCATAGAGTCTTTAAACTTCACAAAGCACTATATGGGCTCAAACAAGCACTGAGGGCCTAGTACGACCGCCTTAGGATGTTCTTGATTGAGCACGGGTACAAGATGGGGTATGTTGACAAAACATTTTTCACTCTCATGCATGGCAAAGACTTCCGACTCGTTCAGATATATGTCGATGATATAATATTTGGTGGTTCATCTCATACAATTGTTGCCAAGTTTGCAGAATCGATGAAAAGGGAATTTGATATGTCGGTGATGGGCGAGCTGACCTTCTTCCTAGGTTTGCAGATCAAACAATGTAAATAAGGAACTTTTGTTCATCAAATAGAATACATTAGAGATTTGCTTAAACGTTTTGATTTGTCTGACACTAAACCTCTTGCTACCCCAATGGGTACTTGTATTGCTCTTGATTCAGATGAAGACGAAGAAGAAGTGGACCAGAAGGAGTATCGCGGCATGATCGACTCCCTTCTGTACTTGTGGGATCGGAATGGCGACTAGAGGGGAGTGAATAGGCATCTTGACACTTTCTTTCGAAGTGATGGCCGAATCAAATCACCCAACGCTCCTCTAAAAACACAAAATCACGAATCAATTCAAACAGTACGAATATGAAGCTCAAACATAGTCAATTTCTCAAAAACAGCTTTGATTCGAGTTCCTAGACAACACCTATCAGAGTTACTCAGTCAAGAGATCAATTTCAACTGCAAAGAGTAACTCAGATTGTTTTAATTCAATCACAACAGAAATAACACAATTCTGAAATTTATCAGACGATGAATAGTAAAGGTAAAATCAGCAAAGTGAATTTGTTAAACTTTGATTCAATTTGCAAGTTTCAATTTCAGTTTTACTTTAGTTCAGCATATACAAATTCAAAACATGATAATCATTATGGATCCTGAAAGTTCACAATTCTAATCAATCAAGTTCAAATTACAGTTTTTCAGATGATGAATAGTAAACGACGATTTCAGCAATGTATGTTTGATAGACTTTGGTTCAAATAGCAGGGTTCACAATCAGAATATATATGGTTCAGCATACACCAACACAGAACAGGTTCAACGTTATGAATACTGAAAGTTCATAGCATTAATCAACAGATTCAAAATTCTTTAAAGAAAATTCAGAAGTAACTGCACTATTCTTCAACGGACAAAACAGCAACAAGTAATTGACAATTCTAATTTCAGTTTGCAAGTTTCAATCTCTATTTCACTTCAACTTAGCAAATCAAATTCAGAATATATAATGCATTAAACATCCTGAAACTCCATTCATCTGATCAAGCAATATCCAAAGTTCCTGAAGATTCCTCTAAACATCAACACTATTCATTGTCCGACACGCACAAAACAGAACTGAATTCACTTCAGGTTAGTATTCAGAATACTTGCATTAGTTCAGAGCTTTTACCAACAGCAGCAAAACTGACAATGTGAGTTTAATACTTTCAGATCACACAAACATGAATCAATTTCAGTGTTTAAAATGAAAACAGCTTTCATACCCTGGTCAGTGCAAATTCATGTTACAACAGCAGCAATTTCAGAAAATCAAACCACTTCAGAACAGGAAGTTCTCCATTCAGATTAGAGAACACAGAGTGAAAATATATTTCAGATGTTGCTGAAATAAATGAACCAGAATACTTAGACCAAACTTAGTTCTAAACATCCATCAAAAATGTCATTGCTAGATACAAGACATGAGATGAATCAACATTCAACAACAGTCTCAAATACACTTGAAAACAGATACAGATTGCCAAAGCAGTTCAGTTTTGAGACTAAACAAATGACACTGATTCTGTCATGAAGTCAGAACTTGCTCCCTGTTAAACCACCTAAAAGTTTCTTTTAATTCCTGATCAAGAAAAGAACTACTGCCTCAGTAATGAAAAAGGGAATATGTCATCACACAAGGAGTGATCATCTGATTTCAGAAAAACTGAACAGAACAGCAGTGCATCATCTTTTCTGTAATATTTCAGAAACTGATCTGACATTCACAAAAGTGATTGGTTCTACAAATGATGAACTCATCCATATTCTTAAGAAAATCAAGATCAGATGAACCAATACTACTTTGTCAACTCAAAACAGATTTTACAATCCAGCACATAAGGTCAAATTTCAGAATCAGAATTTTAAACTTTACTTTTCTGAATAGCTTGGATACCACACTGATTTCATCTGAGATAATAGCTACAAGTATCCATAACTAAATCAGTAAAGTGATCATACAAGAATCAGAAACCAAAAACACCTCTCACAGGGATGAAAACACAAAATAAAATCATTTCTGAATCAAATCTGGCAGTTCTTGATGTTTTCAGATGAGTGGTGCAGTACCACCTTCAGCAGTAACGAACTTCATGAACCGGACATTGAATCAAGGTGCAAAGTTCAAAAATGGAACCTTCACAACTTGTACAACAAAAAGTGTATAGACATCCACATAGATTTCTGTAGCAAAATCACAAGATAATTGGATCCCAAAATCGCATCCAGGAAGAACATTACCTGCGCTAAACAGAACACTTCTCTGTAGCGTGCCGATCCGGCAAAAAGTCTGGACCTCTGTTCATCGTCACGAGCAATCCGCAGAATTACACGGAAGAACAGATTGCAGGCAAAAGCAATTTGAATGCTGAGTTCGATTGGAAATTTTTGGCTAAAGGAATGTTCTGGTAGATCCTGCCCCCATGTCCGGCCAAGAGGAGGGGATATTTATATCCACCAACTCCAAATGTTCTAGAAAGCAAAAATGCAATCAGCCCCTAGACTATTCCTAATTACAAGTCTGAAAACTGAAAATTGAATAAACCCTATTACTAAAAAAGAAAATTACATTTGACTCCTTTTTAGTATATTTTCAGAATATACATTCCAAAAATACACTAAAAATACACACTATGACACTAAATATTTAAACTCACAATTTGACACTATTTTATTGAAAAAAACATTAAATGTTTCGATGGTTTTCAGCAAAAATCGACAAAGCCTTTTCAGCTCCTCGACCCGTGACACCGCTTCACGACTCCGAGTGCCAGCAAGCCACTTCTGCTCTCGATCCCCTTGAGTCGCACAAATGCTTGTCGTGTCTCCCTCTCACGAACACGGTCGACACACCGTCGCAGTCAGCCGTCCGTCCATCAGGCATCCATCCGAGTCTCGCTCTATCTCTTTGTGCACTCTTGAGATCTTCTCCAACTTCACCCGGTCTCCCTGATCCTCGGCATCAAGCTCCCCGCTCTACCCTCGATCACCCGCCATCAACAGTCGGTCAGCATCTCCACCCTGCACAAATAAGACAAGCCAAAATAAGAACGAAACGCACTACCAAAACCCTCGGAAGCCACACCTTCACTCCACATCGATACCCTCGATGCACTCCACAAACTCTCGACCATTCTCGCTCAGTCGCTCATCGTTGTCAATTAATCATCATCTAGAACGAAACCACCCTTGGTTTCTCAGTACTTGATGTTTACGAGGTTGTACATACACTCTGTTGTGTGTCTGTGCGCTAATTTTCAGGCTTCTCCCAGGGTGTCACATCGTCAAGCTATCAAACGTATCTTAAGGTACCTCAAGCATACACTTGAATTCGGTATTTGGTATTCTGCATCATCTTCATTATGCTTGAGAGGTTTTTCTGACGCTGACTTTGCTGGTTGCCGGATTGATCATAAGAGTACTTCTGGGACGTGTCATTTTCTGGGGTCATATCTTGTGTGTTGATCTTCATGCAAACAGTCTAGCGTTGCACAATCTATAGTTAAGGCTGAATATGTAGCTACTGCTAGCTGTTGCACATAGATTTTGTTGATGGTTTCTACTTTGCGGAACTTTGGGTTGGAGTTTTCACGTGTTCCATTATTTTGCGATAACACAAGTGCAATCAGTTTAGCAAACAACCTAGTACAACATTCTAGGACCAAACACATTGACGTGCGTTATCACTTTTTGAGAGATCACAATGAAAAGGGCGATATTGAATTGCGTTTTGTCGATACTCAAAATCAGCTTGCAGATATTTTCACCAAGCCTCTCTATGCTTCTCGCTTTGCATTTTTGAGGGGATAGCTTGGCATTTGTCATCCTTATGGAATCATGTGAGGGGGAGTTGTGTACTTTTGCATATGCTTCTGAAACATGATTAAATGCTTTTACACGTGCATGCTTGTGTGTGCACTTTACGATACTTTCATGTATTCACTGTTTGATTGTGCTTGGAATGAACTCATCTATCTATATGGTTTGAGCATGGCTTTTCTTTGCGAAAATTTGAAAATGGTCACTACCAAGTCTGGTTTCTAGCATGAATAGGCTAGGGAGCTTTTGCTATTCATTTCTTACTTGATAGCTTTGTCCTTTTCACTTGGACGCTCATATGCAACTTGACCATGTTTTGCTCAAAAATAAAAAATTTAAAAATTTAAAAATGAAAAATGAAAATGAATCAAAAATGCTAAAGTGGTGATAAAATTGAAAAGATCCAGGTGGGCTTGCATAGTCGCACTACTTTGTTCTAGACTGCATACCATTGCACTTTGGTTTGAACTGGGACATTGAGTGTATACCAAGATCAATGCCTTAAGCTTTCGATGGTTTATCCTAGGCTTGGCTTAATCGGTTAGCATAAGGTTGACTTGCAAATAACCCCTGGCATTAAAAAATGATAATAAAATAAAAGGTTTAATTTTCTCGCATATCAAGTTTGCTGCAACTTCTTGTAGTGGGATGTGCTTTTCGAGTTTGTTTGTGACTAGCTTTTGTATCTCTTACCTTGCCATGTCTAGTACACTAGTCTAGGTAGTGATACTTTTATTTGCTTAAACTTCAAAATGCTTGCTCATACGGATATTTAGATTTTGTTTATTCAAAGCTTGCCATACAGTTTTGCTAGGACAGGTTGTGAGGCACAAGAAGTGCCTGTACTGTAATTGGACATAATCATATTCTGGAAGCATTGCATAGTCACTTTACTCTCTCAACTCATGGGGCTATCTTGATGTCTGCATTGCCAAAGGGGGGAGAGTATTTGAGCTTTTTGGTGAGTTTGTGATCTTTTGAGCTTTTGAGGTAGTTTTTTGCTTTACTATTTGGCAGGTGACATGTTTCTTCCATTTTGCTCTCTTTAGAGCTTTTATGGTCACTTGTATGCTGAACTTTTGCTTTATACTTCTTTTGGATCTTGTGTTGTCAATGCACTCATCAAGGGGAGATTGAGGAACATAGTGAGGTTTGTCACTATTGTTCAAGGTAATGATGAGTGATTGACAAGGTGAAATCATGGGTTGTATCTGGGTGTTCTAGATATGGTGTGTGTGTCTGTGTTTGTCTCGTGTGTGCAGGCTTGAGTTACTCGTCAACTGTCGATGGCACGGGATCAGGGTTAGACGGGGAGTCTAATGCCAGATGGTCGAGGGTGTCAGTCGAAGTTGAGAGTGGACTTTGATGTACCCATGGAGGTCGAACAGGACGTGAGTTGAAGATTGATCAAGACGAAGCGTCGATCGAGTCAGCGAAAGGGAAGCCAGTTCAAGTGACAAGGTGGCTCGAGGGATCGAGAGCAGGAGAGACTTGCTGGCGGTCGGGTTCACAGACTGACGACGGGCGTCGATGATCAGGAGAGGTTTTGTCGGTTTTTTTTCTGAAAACCGTCGAAACTTTAAATGTTTTTTGTTAATTCAATAAATAGGTGTCTAGTATTAGTTTAAATTTTTCAGTTTCATAGTGTATCCTTTTGGTATATTTTTTAGAGTAGGTCTACTCTGAAAATATATTAAAAGGAGAGTCTTTTGTAATTTTTACTTTAAGTCTTAAAGGGTAATTTTCAGAATTGTTATTTCTGAAATTACTAAGTGGCTTTGTGTAAAAGTGGGCTTCTAGAACATGAGGGCTATTAGGATATTATTCCCCATGTCCTGTAGCCAAACAAGTGGTGGAGAAACAAAATTTTGCTCAGCTTTTCAATCAAAAACACCAGAGAAAAACCTTGTGAGATGAGTTCTTGATCCGGTATAGTGATCGGTGGTTTTTCGGATGTGCTACAGAATCGTGTAGACAAGAGTGTTCATCGTATAGCGTTTCCTGATTCCAGCGAGTAAAACTGTAAGATCTTCTCTGTTTTTCATGGAATTTCCTGATGATTTTGAGTGATCTCTTGTGAAATTTCATCTTGAAGTAGCTATGTCCTATGCTGAGTATTGATGATCCTTGAAACAATCTTGTTCTTCATATGATGTTTGTAAAATCAATATTGAGTCATGTTTAGAAATCTGTTAGAAATGCTTGTGAGCAGGAGTTTTACAACATACCTTCAGTCCTAAAGGTGTTGATCTTCCTGTTATGAGTATGGTCACTTTATCTAGAAACTGAACATGTCTGAAATTCATGTTAGAACTATGTTGATTGATGATGAGAAAGAACTGGTCAAGTTAGTGTTCTGTTCTGAATATGTTTGGTTGAGTTTTTGTCAAGGCTCTCTTCTATTTTCTGATCACTCTAGTAAAGTTCTGTAATCAATTTCAGTCTGTTTTCAGTGTGTTCTATTTACTCCAGTTTTGATCAGAACTTAACTGTTCATTGTTCATATCTATTTTCATATTGAGTTCTGTGATATTTTCTGAAATGTCTATAGTTCTATTCTGATCTTGAGTTGGATGTTTACAGAAAACTGATTCAATATTTGTGTTTACTGCTGTGAGCACGTTTCTGACTGTTGGGAATCAGTTTAACTGAATTTTCTATTTGATAGTGAGTACTAGCTATTTAAACTTTAGATTGTAGTCAGATTTTCAGTTGCGTACTAGTTTGAATTGCTGTTGATGAGTAGGTCATTTGAAACCTTATTTGCCCTGATTTGCTGTCCTGAATGCCAGCCTGAAGTAGACTGTTTTGATTGAAAGAAAATCAATTTTGCTGGTGTATGTCTTGATTACAGAAATTACCCTCTCTATCACTGTTTTTGCTGTATACTGAATGAAATCAAGGTTTCATTTAATCTATTCTGCTTTTTCCTAGATCTGCTTTAGTGATTTGGATCTAAATCCTTCTCAGTTGTGTTTGAGTGAAGTTCTTAAAGAGAGTCATTGGGTTGAGTTGTGGAGTTTTGAAAGAAAATAGAAGAGTGCTGAATTGAATCAATGTCAGAAAGCTAATCGTGTGGTGCTGGTGTCTAAGTATAGGTTTATTGGGTCATGCACACCGCGGAGTTCTTGCATGCTCTGCCGCGTCGTGCGCGTCGAGTTAGTTCCTTCCATGCTGAGTCGTGTTAACGGTGGAGCTAGAAGCCCGGGCGTTGTGGCTACGTTCTAAGCTGTGGGACGGCGCAGCTATTTCGGGAACGTGGGCATGCGTCCGGGGTCTAAGCCGAGCCATGTAATCGCGTCAATAAAACGGAGAAGAAAACGAAGAAAAGCAGCAGGAAGTGCGCTGCGCAAAATTCTCTCGCGTTCGTTGGCGTTCATCGCGTGCTCGTGAGAGAGAGCGAGCGTTCTAGCGACGATAGATCCATAGCCAATTCTGTCAATTGGTATCAGAGCGGGGATTCGTCGTTAGCTTCGTCATCAAGGCACTGCAGGAACAGCGATGCCGCCGCGTCGAAGCTCGAGTTCGCCGCGGCGCCGGCGAGACCCGTCCCCAACCGACAGCCGCGCAGGAGGCAGCGGCGGGCACGAGCGTGGGCTGGTGATTCACCGCACGCTCAGGGAGACCGGCAACACCGGATGGCCCATCCTGTCGAAGACGAACTACACCGAGTGGTCGGCAATGATGCGCGTGATGCTCCAGGGGCGGCACCTCTGGGACGCCGTCAACATCGGCACCGACGACTACACCGCCGATCGCAATGCCCTTGAGGCGTTGTGCAAGGCTGTGCCTCCCGAGCTCCAAGGGATCATGGCCAACAAGGACTCGGCCAAGGCGGCATGGGACGCGCTCAAGACGCGTTACATCAGCGTAGACCGCGTCCGCAAGGCCAAGGCGCAGACGCTGCGTCAAGAGTTCGACGCGATCGCCTTCAAGGAAGGAGAGAACGTCGACGACTTCTCGTGCCGGCTCAGCAAGATCACTGACCAGCTCAGGATCCTCGGTGTCGACTACGAGGAGGAAACAATCGTGCGTAAGTTCCTCCAAGTGCTCCCCGAGCGGTTCCATCAAATAGCGGTTTCAATCGAGACACTCCTCGATCTCGAGACTATGTCACTCGATGAACTGGTGGGGCGGCTCAAGGCTTCGGAGGAACGCATGGATCGCGCGAAAGGGAAAGGCGGTGGCGGCAAGGAGATCAACGGCAAGCTGTACTTCACCGAAGAACAGGTGATCGCTCGCCTCGCGTCCCGCCTTAACATCAACACCGACGGGTCGACGGCGCGCGGCAAGGCGTCGGGCGGCTCGGGGAAACGCCGTGGCGGATCGAGCGGCCGCGGTAAGGAGCGCGGCAAGGACGCGCGCTCGACCAAGTGCGGCGGCGAGGTTGACGACGACGCGTGCCACTACTGTGGCAAGTCAGGACACTGGGCCCGCGAATGCCGCAAGAAGAAGCGCGATGAGGCGCAGGCCCAAGCGAGCCAGCCACAGGCCAACCTCACTCAGGCGGAGGAGAAGTCGCCCTCGCTGTTCATGGCGGTTGTGCAGCCGCCGGAGGGAACCGTTCATGGCGCACACCGCGTCGAACACGTCTACCACAACGAGCACAAGGTCGTGGCGGATATCGACGGCGATGGTGACCAGCAGGAGATGAAGTGGTACCTCGACACAGGAGCTTCGAACCACATGACCGGCGACGCGAACATCTTCGCCGAGCTCAACCGCGACGTCATCGACTCCGTGCGTTTCGGCGATGGATCTCTGGTGGAGATCGCCGGGCGCGGCACGATCCTGTTCGAGGCCAAGGATGGCGGACACAGGGCTTTCCACGACGTGTACCACATCCCTCGCCTTCGGAGCAGCATCCTCAGCGTCGGGCAGCTCGATGAGAACGGGTGCAAGATCGACATTGACGACGGCATCCTCCGCATACGTGACCGCCACACCCAGGAGCTCCTCGCCAAGGTACCGCGCACGGCCAACCGGCTGTACATACTCCCTCTCCGGCCGACGAAGCCCGTGTGCCTCGCGGCCAGCTACGATGATGCCGAATGGCGGTGGCACGCACGGTTCGGCCACATCGGCTTCCAAGCACTACAGAAGATGGGGCGCGACGGCATGGTCCACGGCCTGCCATCAATCGAGCACGTTGAGCATGTCTGCGACGCATGCTTAGCGGGAAAGCAACGTCGAGCACCTTTTCCTCACGCCGCCAAGTATCGCGCCACCAAGCCGCTCGAACTCCTCCACGGCGATCTGTGCGGCCCGATCTCTCCAGCGACACCCGGCGGCAGGCGTTACATAATGCTCGTCGTCGATGATATGTCCAGGTACATGTGGGCAGTGTTGCTCACCAACAAGTCCGACGCCGAGGACGCGTTCAAGAAGCTGCTGCGCCGGCGTTGAGAATGAAGCCGGGCGAAAGATCAAGGCTTTCCGGACCGACCGAGGGGGGGAGTTCATCTCGACCTCCTTCCTCGAGTACTGCTCCGAGCGCGGCATCAAGCGACATCTCACCGCGCCGTATAGCCCACTGCAGAACGGCGTAGTGGAGCGCCGTAACCAGTCCGTGCTCGCCATGGCGCGGAGCATAATGAAGGCCAAGGCGGTGCCCGCCTGGCTGTGGGGGGAGGCCGTGATGACGGCCGTCTTCCTGCTCAACCGCGCACCGACGAGAAGCGTGGTGGGGCGCACGCCATATGAAGCCTGGCATGGAGTTAAGCCGGCTGTGCACTTCCTGCGGGTGTTCGGGTGCGTGGCTCATGTGAAAGTCACAAAGCCCAACGCCGGGAAGCTTGCTGACCGAAGCACAAAGATGGTGATGATCGGGTACGAGCCGGAGACGAAGGCGTACAGAGTGTTCGACCCCGTCGCGAACCGGGTGCACGTCACCCGCGACGTGGTGTTTGAAGAAGGCGCGAGCTGGGACTGGAGCACGACCGACTATGGCGAAGAAGGTGAAAGTGGCTACAATGGAGGCCCGGAGCCGTTCGTGGTTGAAGATCAGTGGGATGAGCCGGAATGGGAGGAACCCGTTCCAAGTCCCTCAGCTGGGTACGTGTACTCACCGGCGGGGCAGGGTGGGTCATCGTCCTCGCCAGCAACTCCTAGAGCTGGGGATCCGACTCCAGCGCCAAGCTCAGAGGGTTCACCGGCGACACCGCACCAGCCACAAGCGACAAGCTCCGCGACGCAGTCAGCGGCTGCCTCGTCCCCACGCTCTCAGTACGTCCAAGGAGGCCCTGCACCGTGGCAAGGCCCTCTACTTCCAAAGAGTGCTGTCCCCGTCGAGTTTGCGTCGCCCAACTCCGGTGCACTGCAAGCACTGGATGCAGCTGACGACGCGGAAGGTGTGCACCGATTCCGGGTCATTGAAAACCTGCTCTATGATGACGACGAGCTCGTAGCAGACGGTGATCTGCTCCTGGCCGTCGATGAAGAACCCTCCTCCCATGGCGAAGCTGCGGAGCGCCAAGAGTGGAGGCGGGCGATGTCGGAAGAGCTCAAGTCCATCAACGACAACAAGACGTGGACGCTCACCGACGCTCCGCCCAACAAGAAACCCATTGGACTCAAATGGGTGTTCAAGATCAAGCGCGACGCCGACGGGAACATCACCAGGCACAAGGCTCGCCTAGTGGCGAAGGGGTACGTGCAGCGCGCCGGCATCGATTTTCGACGAAGTCTTTGCGCCGGTGGCGCGTCTCGAGTCAGTGCGGTTCATCCTCGCCATTGCCGCACACCATGGGTGGACGGTGCACCACCTCGACGTGAAGTCTGCGTTCCTGAACGGGGACCTGGTGGAGGAAGTCTACGTCGAGCAGCCGCCGGGGTTCGTGGTCCGAGGCAAGGAGAGCAAGGTGTACAGGCTACACAAGGCGCTGTATGGGCTCCGGCAGGCCCCCAGGGCTTGGAACGCCAAGCTGGACAGTTCTTTGTTGTCGCTGGGTTTCAGGTGCAGTGCGGAGGAGCACGCCGTGTACGTGCGGGGTGCGGGCGGCAATCTGCTGATCGTCGGCGTATACGTGGATGACCTCATCGTGGTGGGAGCAGACCAGACGGAGGTGATCAAGTTCAAGGGAGAAATGGCGAAGCTTTTCAGCATGAGTGACCTTGGGCCACTCCACTATTATCTGGGCATCGAGGTGTGCCAGAACGCGAAGGGCATCACTCTGTGCCAGAACACGTACGCGGGCAAGATCATCGAGAAGGCCGGGCTCTTGGGGTGCAATCCGTGCAACACTCCAATGGAGCCACGTCTCAAGCTGAGCAAGACAAGTTCAAACCCTCCGGTGGACAAGACCTTGTACCGCAGCATCGTCGGGAGCTTGAGGTACCTGGTTCACACGCGCCCTGACATTGCATTCGCAGTGGGCTACGTGAGCCGGTTCATGGAGGCGCCCACAACCGAGCATTGGAGCGCCGTCAAGCATCTGCTGAGGTACATCGCAGGAACAAGATCTCACGGTTGTGTCTATCACCGTGGGAAAGGCACCCTGGAGCTGATCGGGTTCAGTGACGCCGATCACGCCGGGGACTGCGACGACAGGAAGAGCACGTCGGGCACGTTCTTCTTCCTTGGCCAGAGCCCGGTAAGCTGGCAGTCACAGAAGCAGCGCGTGGTGGCGCTGTCGTCGTGCGAGGCGGAGTACATCGCCGGCGCCACCGCGGCGTGTCAGGGAGTTTGGATGTCGCGCCTGCTCGCTGACCTGGTGAACACGAAGGTTGTTGCGCCACTGCTCTACATCGACAACAAGTCCGCGCTCGCCCTTGCCAAGAACCCGGTGCTGCACGATCGGAGTAAGCATATCGACATTCGCTTCCATTTCATCCGGGACTGCATCAACAACGGCACGCTGGAGACGGATTTCGTCCGGACCGGCGATCAACTGGCGGACTTGCTCACGAAGCCGCTTCCACGCGAACGCCTTCAGGAGCTGCGCATTCGAAGCGGTGTCGTCAGTATTGAACCAGCACAACATGATTAAGGGGGAGATTGTCAGAAAGCTAATCGTGTGGTGCTGGTGTCTAAGTATAGGTTTATTGGGTCATGCACGCCGCGGAGTTCTTGCATGCTCTGCCGCGTCGTGCGCGTCGAGTTAGTTCCTTCCATGCTGAGTCGTGTTAACGGTGGAGCTAGAAGCCCGGGCGTTGTGGCTACGTTCTAAGCTGTGGGATGGCGCAGCTATTTCGGGAACGTGGGCATGCGTCCGGGGTCTAAGCCGAGCCATGTAATCGCGTCAATAAAACGGAGAAGAAAACGAAGAAAAGCAGCAGGAAGTGCGCTGCGCAAAATTCTCTCGCGTTCGTTGGCGTTCATCGCGTGCTCGTGAGAGAGAGCGAGCGTTCTAGCGACGATAGATCCATAGCCAATTCTGTCAATCAAAAGTATAGAGTATTCAAATCTGTTTTTGTTATAATTGCAAAACTGAGTTAATCTGTAAACTGTTTGTAGTATGAAGGTTTGAAATCAAGATTGTTCTGAAACTGAAATCTGCAAATTGACTAAAATCCGGAATGCTGAACTATTCTGAAATTGTTTTTACTATTTATTGTCTAGAGTATTTCAGATGTGTTGCATTGCATTAGAATTCTATTGTGTCAAGTCGACTCATTGTTCAAATCCTCTTTAAGCTGATTTTGGTTCTGAATTGAGAGAAGTTTGAACTTGCTTCTGAAGTGTCTTAGCCTAACTTCAGTACTTGAGCATTAGAAGTACAGCTATATTAGCAATCTGAATTTGCTCAAGTCAAAAGTGTGTCAGGTTGCTGGTCTGAAGTGTTCTGAATATATGAAATATATTTACAGATGGAACTGAATTTGATCTAGTTCAGTTTGGTTTTGTGAATATAATTTTGTGTTGGATGTACTAAAATTACCTGAAAACACTGTGTCAAATCAGAATTTTGTCTTGGGTACATGCCTCTATTTGAAAGCTTACTTGATTGTTATGCAAATTTTTCAAAGTTGGTACATTATCTTAAACTGAGTGATCAATTCAGTTGTAAGTTTATTTGACTTCACAGTACTGTTTGCAAAGTCTGAAATTGAATTGAAAACCTGAGTGTGTGATCAGATTTGAAAATTTGTCTATTTTTTAGACCTGTTTTCAAGTGATCATCAAGTTTGATACTGCTATCTCTTAGAGGTGCGTTGCGTGATTTGAACAGGCCATCACATTAGAAAGAAAGTGTCGAGATGCCTATTCACCTCCTCTAGTCGCCATTCCGATCCCACAACAGCAAAAGCATTCAGCCTACACAGGCTAGTTACCAGAAGCAATGGTGATCATTTTTCAATTTTAAAGCATAAAAGCCATGCATATGATAGATACCAGATATATCAGGTGAACTAAAACAAGCATGATCATCGACATGTATTCAAAAACATATACAAGCAAGAATGAGTAAGGCAGGTCAATCATATAACAGAAGCCAGCTCAAAGTATGATATATGAATATGCAGGATATGAACTCACATGAAAAGACTCAATAAAAGAGTAAAGAAGAAAGAAAAGACTCAAAAATATCCTAAAAAAGGATACACAACTCCTAAATCCCCTCGCAAACGCTCAAATGTAGACTAATCTAGTGGTTTGGTAAGAATGTCAGCCAACTGATGATGAATATCAACATGAACAAGATCAATGACACCTTTCTCATATTGATCCCTCAGAATGTGAAAGCGTGCATCAATATGTTTGGTTTTTGAATGAATACATGGGTTTTTACCTACACTAATCACGCTAGTGCTATCACAAAATAAAGGCACTCTAGCAGGGAAAGACAACACAAAATCTTTTAAATTGGAAATCATCCAATCCAACTGTGAGCAGCAGCTAGTAGCAACTACATACTTAGCCTCTGTGGTAGAAAGCGCAACTCCAGATTGTTTTCGAGAAGACCAAGAAACAAGCGAAGAACCAAGAAACTGGCAAGTACCGGAAGTCGACTTGCGATCTAGTCGACACCCACCAAAATCAGCGTCAGAAAAGCCAGATAACTCAAGAGATGATGATCATGAATAGTAAATACCAAGATCAGGCTCATAGGTATGGTACCTGAAAACGCGCTTGATAGCTAGCCGATGAGATGCGCGTGTTGAAGACTGGAAGCACGCGCACAATCCCACAGCGAACTGAATGTCCGGTCTCATCGCCGTCAGGTATAGAATCGATCCGATCATCACTCGATACTCTCTCTCGTAGACCTTGACGCTGCTCTCGTCCTTGTCCAAGCCCCCAGATGTACCCATAGGGTTCATCTGAGGCTTCAGCTCTCCACCGAAGTCGAACTTCTTCAGCATGTCCCACAGGTACTTGCTCTAGATGATGAAGATGTCGTCCTTGGTATGCTTGATCTGGAGCCCTAGAAAGTATTTGAGCTCACCCATGAGGCTCATCTCAAACTCGCTATGCATTTTCTCATAAAACATGGACATAAGCTCATTAGTAGAACCACCAAAAATAATGTCGTCCACGTAAAACTGAGAAATCAAGAAATTTTAGCTAACTCGGAGCAAGAAAAGAGTTTTGTCCACAGAACCCATCACAAAGCCGTTCCCCAACAAAAACTGCTTTAAACAATCATACCAAGCCCTAGGGGCTTTCTTCGGACCATATAAAGCTTTCTACAACTTGAAAACATATCGTGGAAACTTAGGGTTTTCAAAACCAGGGTGTTGCCTAACATAAACCTCTTCCTCTATGTACCTGTTCAGAAAAGCACTTTTGACATCCATTTGAAAAATCTTAAAACCTTTAGAAGCAGCGAATGCCAAATGTATGCGAATGGACTCAAGACGGGCAATAGGGGCAAAAGTCTCAAAATCAATACCCTCTTTCTGGCAAAAACCCTAGGAAACTAATCGAGCTTTGTTGCACACCACAACCCCATCTTCACCTTGCTTTTTCTTAAGCACCCACTTGGGCCTATGGGGTTGCAACCTGGTGGTAGCTCAACTAGTGTCCAAACCCGATTGCGAACAAAGTTTTCAAGCTCTTCTTGCATGGCATTTATCCAATTTGCATCAGATAAAGCATGAGCAACATCTCTAGGCTCAAAGGTGGCAATAAAAGTAGACTTAGCAAAAATAGCGAGTGAACCAGCCTAAGAACGCAAGGATCTCGTAGTGAGATCACCGATGATGAGCTCTGAGGGGTGATCACGCTGAACTGCTTGGGATCCTAGGTGATCAGATGTCACCTCATGTAGGAGCGAAAGTAGCGACCAGAGGGAGGGTGAATGGGTGCCTAAAATTTTTTTCTGAAACAACGACCTAATCCCAACACCCAAAAGCACTTCGACAGATAAATAACAGTACCAAAGCAAATCACAGGAACTAAAGTTGTCTAGCCTAAAAATGACCGGTGTCCTAAATAAAATGATATTTAAAACTAAACTAAACTAAATAAAAATAACAGCAGTAAATAAAATGTGTTCTCAAAACATATTAATAAATATTCAGATTGTAGTCTAAAAATAAAATACTAATCAACTGAATAAAACATGGATCATCCAGAAATTAATTCAGAAATAAACCTAAAATATTTCATTTAAATCTAGAATAAAATTATTACTGTGACTAATAATATTTTTTTTTCTTTTTATATGAGCAGATTAAAAACACTTAAATAAATATATGCAAGCACTAATAAAATTTTAGTAGATAAAAATTAACTATGAAGTTATTAATCAGATTTGCATGCTAATTAAATATAGATGATTATCTATCAATTAATCTAACTAGGAAATAGGAGATTAGATTAAAACTTACTTGCATCCTCGCCGTTCACGTCGTCGTGCGCCGCAGAAAATCCGAGTGCCTCGATCTCCTCGCGCCTACTACCGTGTGGTCACGTCGCTGCGTGCTCCATGCGCCGTGCTATGCGGCTGACCGATGCTGCTTGCTGAAGCCAACCCTGGCGCGTACCGCCCACGCAGCTACAACGGCCGAGGCTAGGCAGTGCGCAGGGGCTATCCACGCTAGGAGCCAGCTAGCTATGGCGCTACAAAACTAGCTAGCGCAGCTAGGTGCTAGATGCACAGGCTGCTTTGCTACTACTAGCCGTAGGTGCTAGATTGAGAAAAACAAGAAGCAAGCTAGAAGATTAAACCAAAAAACGACGATGACGAACAGAAGATTAACAGATGAATAAAAATTGCCGGCGGCGGTGGGAAAAATATGTGGACTGTAGATTGATTCTGAAAGACATTCAACCCTAATCGTAGGGGGTTGGGGCCTATTTATAGGCAGCCCACTAATACAGGAAAAGACTAATTTACCCCTAGGGTAAATTACACTGACTCTAAAAATAAAATTCGAAATTACTAAAATACCCTTATAATATTCAACCGACTTGAATAACAATTATTTTGGACTTAAATACTGAATATTAAAATCCTAAATAAAGATAATCATCGGTTGTCAGTTTTGCACCGAAACTAACAAAGCATCCACCGTCTTCGCACCGGGTACATGGATTGGGTCGACCCAATCCCACAGCTTCCTCAGCTCGGCAATCGCTCGCTGCCCGTATACCTGAGTCAAACCCCGGTCAACAGACCAGTGGATCCTTTGCCACTCCTAGCCCATGTACCCGGATTGGGCCAGCCTGACTCTGCGGCTCCTCTGCCCGGCTGTCGCTAGCTGCCCATGTACCTGAGTCACACGCGCCCCAGACACAGCAGGTCTTCACATCTCCTCTTTGACTTCCGTTGACAATCACTCATCACATATGGAGCATAAGACCCATGCTCTTCAACATGGTTCCTCAATCTCCCCCTTAATGAGTGCATTGTCAACACCCTTCTTCAGAACCTGCAAAACATGTGGAAACACGAAAACAAAAACAAAAAAAATAGAAAGAAGAAAATAAAAGTTTAACCGTAATAACCAAAAGCCAAACAAAAGCAAGAAAACGGTCATTATGGTTAACCAAAAATAAAGACTCAAAAACAAGTGCAATCTCAGAACTACCAACAAGGATATGTAAAGAGTAAGGCAAAAGACTGAAAAACTCCCTCTGAAATAAATCCCAAAAATGTCCCCTAACCTCCAAAGTTTCTCCCCCTTGTTGACAATTGAACTCATCAAGTGAGACTAAATGCACTCTAAAGAGACATAGACACAAAACTCCCCCTGAAATGCAGATCCCCCTCAAAATATGCCATGAATGCAAATGGGGTGCAGGTGGAGTGTAAAAGAAAAAATATGCTTCTTAGATATGATTGATTGCAATTACAACATCTAATAGGTATAACAAAAGATATATTGTCTAAGATACATGACATGATCAGTGCAATAGATGATATCTAAAGAGAGTTATTAGCACGTATTTTCCGATTTTTGCAAACAAAAGCATCACCACATTTTCTAGTTGACAAGCAAAGTAAAGGATGAGATGCAAAAGCTAACTGAAATCTACCAAGATAAGCATTTTCCAGAACAAAAATTTGTAAACTTTTTCTTTTTCCTTTTTTTTTCATTTCTGCCAGGGGTTATTTGCATGTCAACCTTATGCTAACCGACCAAGTCAAGCCTAGGCCAGAACTGGACCATCAGAAGCTTAAGACATTGGTCTTGGCATACATTACACTGTCCTAGTTGATACCAAAGTGCTATGGTAAGCAGTCCAGAACAATGCAATGCGACACAACAAACCCACCTAGATCTTTTCAAATAAGCATAAAAAGGCATGAATTTTTCATTTTTCTGAATTTTATCATTTGTATAGCACATTTTTCATGTTTTAAGCATATAGATATCAAGTTGTATATTTGCATCCAAGTAAGGATCTAGCTACCAGGCATGTAAAAGATATCAAAAGCATTCAGCCTACACATGCTATTTACCAGAAGCAATGGTGATCATTTTTCAATTTTAAAACATAAAATCCATGCATATGTCAAATATGAGATATATCATGTGAACTGAAATATAACATGATCATTGACAAGTAATCAAAAGCATATACTAGCTAGAGCAAGTAAAGAAGATCAATCATATAACAGAAGCAAGCTCAAAATGTGATATATGATTATGCATGATATGAACGCACACAAAAAGACTCAATAAAAAATAAAGAAGAAAGAAAAACTGACTCAAAGTATCCTAAAAAGGATACACGACTCCCAAATCCCCTCGCAAACACTCAAAAGTAGACTGATCTAGGGGTTTGGTAAAAATATCAGCCAACTGCTGATGGGTATCAACATGAACAAGATCAATGACCCCTTTCTCATATTGATCCCTTAGAAAATGAAAGCGCACATCAATATGTTTGGTTTTTGAATGAAGACATGGGTTTTTCCCTACACTAATTGCAATAGTGCTATCACAAACAAAGGAACTCTAGCAAGGAAGAACAACCCAAAATCCTGCAAAGTAGAGATCATCCAAACCAACTATGAGTAGCAGCTAGCAGCAGTTACATACTTAGCCTCAGTAGTAGAAAGCGCAACTCTAGATTGTTTTCGAGAAGACCAAGAAACAAGCGAAGAACCAAGAAGCTGGCAAGTACCGGAAGTCGACTTGCGATCCAGCCGACACCCACCAAAGTCAGCGTCAGAAAATCCAGATAAATCAAGAGACGATGATGCTGAATAGTAAAGACCTAAATCAGGAGCATAAGTAAGATACCTGAAAATACGCTTGACAGCCTACCAGTGAGATGCGCGTGGTGAAGACTGAAAACGCGCACACACACCCATGGCAAACTGAATGTCTGGTCTCATTGCAGTCAATTATAATAGCGATCCGATCATCCCTCGCTATTCTCTCTTGTTGACCTTGACGTCGTTGTCGTCCTTGTCCAGACCTCCAGATGTACCCATTGGGGTCATCTGTGGCTTCAGCTCTCCACTAAAGTCAAACTTCTTGAGCATGTCCCGTGTGTACTTGCCCAGGTGGATGAAGATACCATCCTTGGTCTGCATGATCTGGAGCCCTAAGAAGTACTTGAGCTCACCCATGAGACTCATCTCAAACTCGTTGTGCATCTGCTCAGAAAACTTGGACACAAGCTCATTAGTAGAACCACCAAAAATAATATCGTCCACGTAAATCTGAGCAACCAATAAGTCTGAGCTAACTCTGAGCAAGAAAAGAGTTTTGTCCACAAAACCCATCACAAATTCGTTCCGCAAAAAAAACTACTTTAGGTGATCATACCAAGCCCTGGGGGCTTGCTTCAGACCGTATAAAGCCTTCTGCAACTTGAAAACATGTCGAGGAAACTTAGGGTTCTCATAACCGAGGGCTGCTTAACATAGACCTCCTCCTCCATATACCTGTTAAGAAAGCACTCTTGACATCCATTTGAAAAAGCTTAAAACCTTTAGAAACAGCAAAGGCCAAAAGAATATGAATGGACTCAACACTGGCAACAGGGGCGAAGGTATCCTCAAAATCAATACCTTCTTTCTGGCAAAAACCCTGTGCCACTAGTCGAGCTTTGTTGCGCACCACAACCCCATCTTCACCTTGTTTGTTCTTAAACACCCACTTGGTGGCCTATGGTGTTGCATCCAGGTGGCAACTCAACTAGTGTCCAAACCCGATTGCGAACAAAATTTTCAAGCTCTTCTTGCATGGCGTTTATCCAATTTGAATCAGAAAGATCATGAGAAATGTCTCTAGGCTCAAAGTAGCAACAAACACAGACTCAGGAAACATAACAAGAGAACCAACTGAAGAACATAGGATCTCTCAGTAAGATCGCCGATGATGAGCTCTGTGGGGTGATCATGCTGAACTGCTCGGGATCCTAGGTGATCTGAAGTCACCTCACTGGAGTCAGCAACTAGCACCTCTGGACTCGGCTGAGAAGTCATCTCACCGGAGTCAGCAACTGGCACCTCGTGACTCGGCTGAGGAGGCTCGATCGAATTAGAAGGAGTGATCAGAGGTCCGTCCTCATCCTCAATTGAAGTCTCAGAAGGTGTGGGTCTGCAGGCTATGTAGAGGGCCCACCCTCATCAACATCAGGAGTGTCATCATCTTCCTCGAAGATGGACTCTCCAAGCTCATCATCCCCAGAAAGCTCAAAAGAAGGAGTCAGCGAAGGCATGGACTCATCAAAAGAAACCTCACAAGTCTCGACAAGCAGCTGAGAGTCTAGCTCCAAACATGAAAGCCTCGAGAATGCAAAGCATAACCAAGAAAGTCTTAATCCCAGCAACGAAGACTCAAACTTATCCAAATGCCTCCCTTCTTGAGCACAAAGCACATGCATCCAAACGCTCGTAAGTGACTCACCTTGGCTGTCTGCCAAACCGCAACTCATATGACATCTTACCTAAGTAGCTCTAAGAAAAATGCGGTTCGCTATATAGCAAGCTGTGTTCATGGCTTCAGCCCAAAAGCGCCTAAGAGTCCTATGCTCATGAAGCATCGTCCTGGCCATCTCGACTAGCGTGCGGTTCTTTCTCTCCACAACGCCGTTCTGTGGGGGATTGTAAGGGGCAGAGAACTAATGATCAAGACCCTAATCACTAGCAGAAGCTGACAAACTGAGAGTTCTTAAACTCAGAGCCGTTGTCCGAATGAATAGCTCGGATCTGACCATTGTTCTCGTTCTTCACTTCAAAATCAGGTCATGAACATACTGAAAAGCATCATCCTTAGACTCTAGAAAGTAAACACACGAGAATCAAGAAAAATCGTCAACTATCACAAGCGCGTACCACTTCCCACCAACTGAGCGTACTCTAGCTAGACCAACTGTATCCATGTGTAATAGCACTCCCGAGTAGGAAGTCATCACCTGAGTCACAGGTGCATAAGAAGCGGCAACCATTTTCCCATGACGACAGGATGGCAAACTAGATCCTTCTCCATCTCAAGCTTAAGCAATCCTCGTATATAGTCCATAGAAATTAATCTGACAAGCAGATCAAAACTCAAATGGCCTAACCTCCTATGCCACTTCCAGAGCTCAGAGGAGGATCCAGCCATCAAACAGCGAGAAGGGCCAGAAGAACTAGAGAAATCAATACGAAAAACCTTACCGAAGAGTAAGATCCGGCAAACTAAAGATCCTCTAGAATCAACAACAAAAGACATGCCCTTCTTAAAGCGAACCTCTAAACCATCCTCAAGAAGTTGTGAAACAGAAATTAAATTAAAATTCAGGTTTCCAACCAACGCAACATTCTTCAAAGAGAAATAATCAGAAATGCAAATTGACCCAATACCTTGTACCTTCCCTTGGCCACTGTTCCCGAAAGTGATGTATTCCTTGGAGCTCGGGGGAGAGAGGCTAGAGAACCATCTGTGGTGACCCGTCATATGACGAGAACATCCTGAATCCATGATCCACACGTCCTCCAGTCCTCGATCCTGTAAGATCAATGGTCATGAGTGGGAGCAAATGGTCCGACGCCAGATTTAGCAAAGGAGCTAAACTAGTTGTTGATAGCAAAAATGGCATTAATGGCTAGATTATCAAAATATCAATTTTTGGTGATTTGGGCCGAAAATACACAAGTCTAGGGTCTGTTTGAGGCCCTACAGGGCCGAAGGCCCATCAAGCTATGGGCTCTGAAAGCCTCCAGCCAGCCCATGGGCTTCGGCCAAGAAGCCTTCAGAGGACCACGCTGCCGAAGCTTCGTAAGCCTTCGGAGGGCCCATGCTACCGAAGCTTCGGAGCCCACGCTGTCGAAGCTTCAGCCCGAGAGCAAGCCTTGATGGGCCTGGCTGAAGCCCCGCTACCAAAGCTTCAGCCGAGGAGCAAGCCTCACGGGCTTGGCCGAAGCCCACCTCGGTAGAGATAAAGTTGGTTGCAATGCCAGCTCAATCTCTATCTCTACCCGACCGGATTTTATAGTAGATTAGATTAGGGGTTAACCCCCTATAAATAGAGAGGTCTGGCCGGCATGGAGAGCCCCCCAACTCAAAACCAAACCAAGCCATGCTTTGATCGTACCTTTACTTTTAACCTTTACTTTTCTGTACCTATTCGTGGGTTTGCCTGGAAGCCCTCCATCCCGCCACTACGGAATAGTGGTAAGCCTTGGTACTTCGCCCCGTGAAGTCCCCGTTAATCTACGTAACAGATTGCTATGACCTTGTTACTTCGCCTGTGAAGTATCCGCTAATCTGTGTAATAGATTGTTACCTTCTCTACCAGTGCAACGCATCGCAAAATTCGGTCCTAAGGCCGAATTGGTACTTCACATCACCTATCACTTCTGTTGCAGGTTCGCATGTTTGGGAGCACTTCGCTGGAGGTGTCCAGAGCTGAGAGAACGGTTCCGGAGGTGCCCAGGACACCTTCGACAGGACCGCAGGCTTCGACAACAGGCTCCGCCAGCATACTTCGTCGTGACAGGCTTCGCCATGACTACACTCCGCACTAGACGAAGTTGCAACCCGCGTGTGGCCTTCACGTTACTACTCTGTAATTCGCTGCATCTGAGATCGCACGCCGAACCCCACTATTCGAGGTGATCACCGTGTTCATATCCGTCTACCTTTGGCTGGATCAGTCTGAACGCCGAGCACCCTTCGGCGGAGCACTTCGCACCAGACGCCGAAGGTACCCTTCGGCGCACCCTTCACATCAGACTTCGAACCAGGAGGACTCCAATTGGTTTTCTGATTTTAACCTGTTTAACCTATTTCATTCGGCTAATTGGATTATTTTGTGTAATCTGGTTGCCTGGTGACTCCACCCCTCTTATCACTATTAAGGGTAGTCGGACGCGACGTCGGTGCTATGTCACGCTTAGGCCTACCCCTAAGTATTCGTGCACTTTTGGATCGCCGGACTAACCCAAGTGCGGGGGCATGTTCTGTGTCACACACTTTTGGCGACTCGCTGGGCAAGAGCTACGCCAACATGATGAGTACGTCTACATCGGCCACCGGTAATCTACATCGACTACTACGTCTACACCGCCGATGGACACAATAGGAGGCAGGATAGCGACACAACAACATATTGTCACCCACACTTGAAGATATCCCCGCCGTAGACCGAGCAGAGATCGAGGCAAAGTTGAAGGCACTCCAAGACATGATGCTTGTGGGCTACATCAAGACACGTGCATGCTTCGTCAAGCGCGACATCGTCACCCCCGACCCCTTTTCAGGTCCAGGTAACACCGGTAACGCCTCGTTTATCTTCTTTAGAAATTGAGCAAATTAATAGCCGCATCAGTAGATCAGGCCGTTAGCGCTTCGCTAGCCAACCGTTTAGATTCGGTAGTCAGCTCCCAAGTAGAGGCGACTCTTAGAAGGTTCGGCTTCACTGAGGCCATACCCCCGGTTCCTATAGCTAGTGCACCTCCGACAAACATGTCTCCAGCCTCATCACTTATGGTCGAGACCAATCATTATGCCTACGACCAAACTAATACTGCATACCACACAACACCTGCGCCAATACCCGCGCTACCCACACCACACGCAGGCGCCTGGACACGAGCACGTTGTACAAATAGCACGTAGGGAAGAAGCGCATGGCCGACACGCCGATATCCCACCGCGTGTCGCACCACACACATGAGAGGCGCATGCAAACAAACTACCAAGATGACATAGATGAGCGGGTCCGCGCACTGTTTAGGGAGTGTGCCGACTTCGTGCCCATGTGACGGGTTAGGGTTTATCGCAAACCATACCCCGATCATCTTGATATAGTACCCTACCCCCGCGGCTATAGGATCCCTGAGTTCACTAAATTCGATGGCGAGGGTAGCAGGACCACACTAGAGCATGTTAGTCAATTTTTGGCGTAGTGTGGAGAGGTTAGCGGGATAGATGCCCTAAAGGTTAGACTATTTTCTCTCTCGCTATACAGCACAGCTTTCACTTGGTTTTCGACGCTCCCACCGAACTCCATCCACACGTGGGATGATTTTAGTGTGGAAATTCCATGATTATTTCTACACGGGTGAAACAGAACATAGGATTTCGCATTTGACATCGGTTAAGCAAAAATCTCGTGAGAGCGCCTCTGAGTATATAAGCGTTTCAGGGATACTAGAAACCGATGTTTTAGTCTTAATATTTCAGAAAGGGAGTTGGCGGAATTTAGCTTTTAATGGGTTGCGTTCCGAACTTAAAGAAAGTAGAAAACCAAAACTTTTAGAAGTCAGCCAAGTTCTACAGCGGGCTCTGGTCCAAGAAGTCGAGCCAAAGATAAGAAATTTATAAGACGTTTAGCAAGCCTAGGGCCGAAATCCACATCATGGAACGCTCTGATGAGGAGGAGTCAGAGGAGGAGGAGGATTCGGCTGACATGTACACGGCCGAATGGGTTACAAACACTAAAACAAATCTGTCACTTGCTCCGAACTACGACCATCCCCCACAAAGGGTAGACTTAATGAGGTCAAGTACTCGTTCGATGTAACTAAATGTGATAAAATATTTGATTTCTCTTACAAAGTCAGCTCTCAGGTTACCTAAGGGTCAAATCATCCCACCTACCGACGAGTTAAAGAAGCATCCATACTGTAAGTGGCATGATTCACATTCTCATAATACTAATGATTGCAATGTTTTTCGACGGCAGATACAATCGGCCATAGAAGAGGGACGATTGAAGATAGACCACGACCCAAAGATGAAGCTGGATAAAGATCCCTTTCTAGTCAACGCCGTGGACCTCGGCGAGAAGAAGGTATTGATTCGGCCAGAACAGGCCGAGTCTGCTAAAGGAAAAGATGTGATTGTTGGAGAACCACGTACTCGCACACTTGTGCCGAAGAACCCCGAGGTAGGAGTGTGGAAACAGAATATCAATACCCCTTCAGCTAAGGCTCACAGAGGCCAAAGGTAACATATACATGCTGTTAAACAAACATCAAAAGAGGGCCAATGAAGCAGGTCCCACACGCCAAGTCAAAACGGCCGAAGGGTCCAGGACCTTCGAAGGATGGCTTCGGACGAAGGGTTGTGAACCCTCCGCATGGAGGCTTCAGACTGAAGGTTGCAAACCCTCCGCGCGAAGGCTTCGGGCCACGGTATCCTAGTGCTCCGCATTGTGGTTTTGAGCCACAATGGCCGAGCACCCCGTGCAACGACTTCAAACCCCAATGGTTGGGTTCCCCGCGCGACAACTTCGAACCCCAATGGTTGGGCCCCCATGCGACAGCTTCGACCCCCAATGGCCGAACCCCGCACCATGGTGGATTTCTCCGATGGGAGGCTTCGGCCCGCACTGGCCAAACATACCTCCGACCTGGCAGGATCCTTCACTGGTGTGGTCGGAGACACCTTCGACTTGGCCAAACCCCCCTCCTGGTGACGGGTTCGGCTCGCAGTGGCCAAGGCCACTAGAGCCACCGATGCCCCAGCCGTATGACTGGGCGGGAACCTCATGGGCTCCGGACGTATCTCGGTCAGGGTACCCTCCACAGACTAACCCTATGCCTTGTTTTCCCTCGGTGTATTATGGATGGCAGGGCAAACAGACATAGCGGAGGAGGGCATCGTCCACAGACTATTTGTGGTACCTCCGAATCAGACCCTACAGAGCAAAGCTGTAGGGTGCGAGCATGTGGAGGATGAAGTCAGGGAGTCCGAAGCCATAACTATCAGAGTTGGGTCTCAGGAAGTCCCAATCCCAAAGACTTTGTCACCGAAGGCTGACAGCGGTAAGCCGCATGCTTCGGCCAGGCTCCACGCCGAAGCTTGGTTCGATCAGCCGAACGAGGCCGATCCGGTTGATGGGGTTAAGAGCGAAGCCCTCTTCGAACACAGGGCGCCCGAGGCCAAAAGACACACTTCGGCCATAATTAACAGGAGTCGGACAGTAGCTCCAGGCACCAAGCCACAACCATCTTGGGCTCTCTCGGCATGTCCAAATCACAGAAGAGATGCCTACAAAGGATGCGGGCACAGGAGATACACGAGAAGGTAGTTGAGGCCGAGCACGATGCTATCTTCGAAGAGATTCGCCCTCGGCCAGCTACCAAACAAGTATGGAGGGAGAAGCCAATTGAGATAACCAACCCAGCTCCTAGTCCGAGCGACGACGATGACGACTTTCTCGACGATGATTACTCACCCGTCTCTAAGGGGCCCGTGCCTCAGGTGATGGACATCAACATCGTCACATTACCCGCCGAGTTTGCACCACCTCAGGACGAGGCCGAGGTCACTCAATTGAACCTCGGTCCACGCAACGCCATCTTCAAGAAGCCCGAGGACTCGGCGCGCCATCTAAGCCCCTCTATGTCAGGGGTCACATCGATGGGAAGCCGATTTCCCGGATGCTCGTCGACGGCGGTGCCACTGTTAACCTAATGCCCTATTCATTGTTGAAGAAAATTGGCAGGGATGAAGATGACCTGAATAAGACTAACTTGATGATCAACGGCTTCAACGGCGAGAGCTCCGAGGCCAAGGGAGTACTCTCTATGGAGTTGACGGTGGGCAACAAGACTTTGCCAACAGCGTTCTTCGTCGTCGACGTACAAGGTAACTATAGCATGTTACTCGGGCGCGACTGGAATCACGCAAACTGTTGCATCCCTTCTACTCTACACCAGTGCCTGGTATAGTGGGACGGCGATGAGATAGAAGTCATCCCCACGGATACTTCGGCCCAAGTAGCATTGGCCGATGTATCAGTCGACGCCGTCCATAACAAAGTAGAGTGTCTATCACGTAGAGATCTTTCAGATTACGACTTTGTTAGTGTATCCGGAGGATGGTTTGTACCAGTGTCTGTAAAGCCGGCTGGAGTAGCACGACTATTTTTGTATTAGTAGTCATGTCTAGCAAGAATTATCTAGATTCGCTAAAGTCTCGCGTGGAGCAGTATCGGTCTAATAAAGATGGTATTGCCGAGGCCATCGAGGACTTTAGCGAAGTAGAAAAGTTGGGGCAAGGATTTGCGTCGGCCGATCCCTTGGAGGAAGTTGATATAGGTAAAGGTAGCATCCCAAGGCTGACTTTTGTAAACCAACATTTGCAGCCCGATGAAAAGGCTGAAGTAATAAAGTTACTTCGGTCGTATGTCGATTGTTTCGCATGGGAGTATAGCGAAATGCCAGGGCTAAGCCGCGAGCTCATGGAGCATCGGCTTCCCATCAAGCCCGAATTTAGGCCTTATAAATAGCCTCCCCGTCGCTTTAATTTGGCTGTCTATGACTGAGTTAAAGAGGAAGTGGAACGACTACTTAAGGCTGACTTTATTAGGCCATGCAGGTACGCAAAATGGGTTGCTAACATTGTGCCTATAGAAAAGAAAGGAAGCGGCAAGATACGGGTGTGCATTGATTTCAGGGATCTTAACAGAGCCACTCCAAAAGACGAGTATCCAATGCCGATAGCCGACATGTTGACCAATGATGCTTCAGGACACAAGGTACTAAGTTTTCTTGATGGCAATGTCAGTTATAATCAAATATTTATGGCCAAAGAGGACGTCTATAAGACTGCCTTTCGATGCCCTTGTTTTGTCGGTTATTCGAATGGGTCGTCATGACTTTTGGGTTGAAAAATGCCGGCGTCACGTATCAGCGCGCTATAAACTTGATATTTCATGACTTGTTAGTAGTCATGTTAGAAGTTTACATCGATGTCGTTGTGGTCAAATCGGACGCTATGGGAAACCATTTAGCCGATTTGAAGGTTGCTTTCGATAGGATGCGGCAGTATGGGTTGAAAATGAACCCACTCAAGTGTGCTTTTGGCGTGTCGGTAGGTAAGTTCTTAGGTTTCATGATTCATGAGAGAGGTATAGAGATTGATCCTAAGAGACTTGAGAAGATTAGAAACGTTGCAGCGCCAGCATGCCAGAAGGATGTGCAAAAGTTGCTAGGCAAGTTGAACTATTTGCGTCGCTTTATATCCAAATTGCCCAGCAAGATTGATGCCTTTGTCCCCATACTCTGGCTAAAAAATGAAGCCGAGTTCACTTGGGCAGCAAGCCAACAAAGTGCTTTTGAAAAGATCAAGGAATGCTTGTCATCACTGCCCGTGGTGAGAGCACCCAAGACCGGTATTCTGTTTCGGCTATACATCGCCGCTGAAGATAGCGTGATTAGAGCCGTGCTAACCCAGGAGGTAGAGGGAAAGGAGTACATCATCACATTCTTGAGCCGCCGCCTGCTGGGCGCCGAGACCAGGTACGCGTTTGTGGAGCGATTATGTTTATCACTTTATTACGCGTGCACCAAGTTACGCCATTATCTTCTCCCCACCACATGTGTTGTCATTTGCCAAACCGATGTTATAAAGCACATGTTACAAAAGCCGATTCTAAGTGGAAGAATCGGAAAATGGTCTTACGCGTTGATTGAGTACGATTTGGCCTACGAGCCCCTAAGGGCGATGAAGGGCCAAGTCGTAGCTAACTTTATAGTTGATCATCACATAGATGCTAGCTGGAGTGATGATATTGCTCTAGTTGAGGTAGTGCCATGGAAAATCTATTTTGACGGTTCGGCTTGCAAGAATGGCCAGGGTATTGGAGTGGTTCTCATATCACCTAATGTTATGTGCTTTGAAACCTCGGCCCGACTAGAGTTTTCTTCCACTAATAACCAAGCCGAATACGAAGCTTTGTTGTTGGGTCTTGAACTACTAGAGTCTGTAGGCCCTAGGCATGTTCACGCGTACGGTGATTCATTATTAGTAGTACAACAAGTAGCCAAGAATGCTCAATGTTTTAATGGCTTGCTGAATAGCTACTTGGACAAATGCCTAGACATAGTTGCTACTTTTGATGATTTCAAAATATCTCACGTGTCAAGAGAAGCCAATTCAATCGCTAATGATTTGGCTCGGCAAGCATCTAGCTACCAAGTCAGGAGAGGGAAATTTTCTGTGTTGGAAAAGCCGATTTTTGGTCTCATTGCCGAAGCCAGTGATGCTAGACAGGCGCACCCTTCAGGTCGAAGCCCTCGGGTCACCGAAGGCCACCGCATGCCGAAGCCCCTGGATCAGAGCGCTCTGTCCACCGAGGGGTCCGGCATGCCGAAGCCTATAGTCCGAAGTCTCTCGGACGGGGAAGGCTCTCCAGAGTCCGAACCCTCCGAAGGGCTTCGGCCCAACAGACTCCGAACAGCACATCGGTCGGGCTTCGGCATGAGCTGGAAAGGCTCGGGGGGCACCCCGAAGTCAGTGTTTTGGAGGTTTTTTTCAGAAGGTGTGCCAGCGAAGCCATCTGAAACCTGCGAGGGCGATTGGAGAATCCCAATCGTCCAGTATTTGAAAGACCCTAGCCAAAGGGTTGATCGGAAGGTTCGGCGACAAGCGTTCAAATTTGTGTTGGTAAACGACACATTGTATCGCCGAACCATTGACGGAGTGCTATTGAAGTGTTTAGACCATGAGCAGTCCTAGGTGGCGACAGGAGAAGTCCATGAGGGGCTTTGCGGCACTCATCAGTCAGCCCAAAAGATGAGTTGGATGCTCAAAGAGCGGATTTTTATTGGCCAACTATGACTGAAGATTGCTTCAAGTACTACAGGATGTGTGAGGCATGTCAGAAGTTTGGCAACATCCAGTTAGCTCCCGCCTCATTACTCAATCCTATTGTCAAGCCATGGCCAGTTTCTGATGAGGACATCAGTACATCTACACCAGCAGCACCTTCTTCGGCGCCATCTCCTTCTGGGATAATCACGAGGGCCCGTGCAAGAGAGCTAAATTTCGTCATACTACTAAAGAATGAAGGCCCAGAAGAATAGACGCGGGCCTGCCTAGAGTCGGCCTTCCTAGGGGCGCCCCCCTCCTTGGTCGTCCACAATAGGGGTTGCGCCCACCTTTCCCCCCCTCTATTTAAATAGAGTCTTGTCATTCCTATAGACTTGAGTTTTGATTTACAATTAGCTTTTGCTACTTTTGACACGCGCCAAACAACGCTGTCCTCGTGTGATTCAGAACTCCACCTTGAGTGATATTCATATTGCTCGCATCTCTTTCTTGTTCGTTCTTCGATTGCGAACAGGAAACAATCTTCGTGATCAGGCTGATCTTGCATCAACAAGGTAAGTAACCACAGGGAGTTGGTTCAGCAATTGCATTGGCGCTTCGGGTTCGCTCGTCATAGTCGTATCGTGAGGGTCTTCCTTCTTCCACCAAATCGAAGTTATCTCCACTCACCGAAAGATCAGGCACTTCAGCTCTATCAAGTGGTATCAGATTTTCCGGGTTGATCGGTGAGTTTATCGAGTGTTTGTCCCTTCCTACAATCCACAAAACCACAACACAAAAATATATTTCAGGTTAGATCCTTGTCCCAGCACCTTTTTGAGCCTTGCACTATCTTTCAATAATTTGCTTTGTTGAATTTGTGTGCTTACGCGTGTCAATTGTTGCTGGTTACATGTGCATCTTCATCTGCATATCACGCAAACCCCCTGGCTGTGCGCCCCTCCCTTGTGTGTCATTTGGAAAGTTACAAAAAAAATATAGGTTGCCTCATTCTGCTCAACCTCATTTGAGAAAGTTTTGGTTGCCTTCCATACAAAGGGTAGTCAATTATTGCTGGTTGCCTAATATTGATCACACTCATTTGAGAAAGTTTTGGTTGCCTTCCATACAAAGGGCAGTCAATTATTGCTGGTTGCCTAATATTGATCACACTCATTTAAGAAAGTTTTGGTCGCCTACCATACAAAGGGCAGATTGCTTCATTTCTGAAATTCTTGATCACCTACCATACAAAGGGCCATCCATTATTGCTGGTTGCCTAATTTTACTTGCAAGTTTCTCCGGATAAAAAAAAACGAAAAAAAGAAAAAAATGAAGAAAAAAAAGAAAGAAAGGAGAAAAACAGCAAGGAGGCGACCCCCCTGGCCGTGCGCTCCCCCCTCCCATCCCTGCTCACCTCTTCGAATTCCCTTTTCGTGTGCCGCCTTTTGCACTTTGTTTCCAGCAGCTTTTGGTTACGTCTTTCACACTATAATTCAACCTCGCATTATTGTTTGATTGTGCTAATCCTTGTTTTGAGTGCAGCCTACCTAGAACCCCACATAGTTCTACAACGAGCAGATTTTGTTTCTCCAAGCAATCGCTACTCCAATCTTTCGCCGGTTCCACCTATTGGTTGCAGGTCACCCCTGTGTGCTTGGTAAGAACGGATAAGAATTTGATAACAGCACGTCTGTGAGCGACCGATCCACACCCTAGTTGTCATGGGTTTTGCTCTGTGTTGGCGCTAACTATGGCAGGCAACGACGAATCAAAGGATGCACAGCTGCTGGACGTACGGGCACAGGTTGATGGCCTTGCTGCGGACATGAGAACGATGCATGAGCGGTTTGATTCTATGATCACTTCGTCGACCGAGCGGTTCGACCAGATCGACCTCGCTCAGACGGCCATGGTGACCACGCTCGACACCATCATGTCACGACTCGATGCGTTAACTACGTCGCTCACTGAATTACAAAAGGATTATGGCGGCGATACGGAGCAGGATGATGGACCTTGCCACGGTCGTGCACGTCGCGTGGTACGTCATCCCCCTCACGATTCATTTGCTAATATTAAATTTAAAATTCCATCTTTTAATGGCAAATATGATCCTGCTGCTTATCTCGATTGGGAACTATAGGTCGATCAGAAATTTTCATGCCATGACATTCCTGCTCATTCTCAAGTTAAAGCTGCTATTAGCAAATTTACTGATTTTGCTTTAATATGGTGGCGTGAATATAAACTAACACATCCTACTGCCACACCCATCACTTGGACTCAATTAAAGCTGCTATGCGACACAGATTTGTTCCTTCATATTTTGCGCGAGATTTGCTAAAGAAATGCAGAGTTTTCGACAAGGACAGCAATCTGTCGAGGACTACTATCAAGAGATCCAAAAAGGTATGATTCGTTGTGGTTTGTTTGAGACAGATGAAGCTGCGATGGCCTGTTTTCATGGTGGTTTGAATAGAGAAATTCAGGAAATCCTTGATTATAAGGAATATTCTGATATGGCCACATTGTTTGCATATGCTTGCAAAGCTGAACGTGAAGTGCAGGGACGCCGCTCGAAGACATATCCTAACTCTTTTGCAGGTAGAGGCACAGCAATCAATTCAGCGTCTACTCCGCCTACACCATCCACAATCAGCACTCCATCGCGCGAAACGACGGCCAAGCCTACCGCATCCTCGTCCCCAAGCGCTGCTCCTTCCACAGGACGTACACGGGATATTCGGTGCTATCGTTGCCACGGACATGGACACGTGTGTCGGGACTATCCAAACAAGCGTATTTTGCTCATACGTGACAATGGTGAGTATTCATCCGCTAGTGATTCTGAGGAAACCGACAATACTATGCTTGCCACTGACCACGCAGCTAAAACGGAGGTACATGTCGATCCCGGCGATGCCGATAAGTATGAGAGTCTTGTTGTGCAGCGTGTTCTTAGCACACAGGTCACCACGTCTGAGAAAAACCAACGGCACACACTTTTCCACACCAAAGGTGTTGTACAAGAACGATCGATTCGCATCATCATCGATAGTGGCAGCTGCAACAACTTGGCAAGCACAGCTTTGGTCGAGAAGTTGTCCCTGCCCACTCGTAAGCACCCAAACCCATATCACATTCAATGGCTTAATGATGGTGGGAAAATTAGAATCACACGTTCGGTACGCGTTCCTTTTTCATTGGGCTCTTATTCTGATTATGCTGATTGTGATGTCTGTCATTCCGATGGAAGCATGCTCCTTGTTGCTTGGTAGACCTTGGCAATATGATACTGATAGTGTACATCATGGTCGTTCGAATCATTATTCCTTCCTGTTTAAAGGTCAGAAAATAATTATACATCCAATGACCCCCGACCAAATTTTTAAAGATGATCTTGCTAGGGCTACTAAAGCGGCAAAACCACTAGCACCCCAACCAGCCGCCAATGTTACTTCTGAAATCAAGTTGAATGCGCCTGTCTTGCTTGCTACACGTGCTGATTTTGAGGATTTACACAATGATCATTTGCCCTGCTATGCACTTGTCTGTTCTAGTATGCTTGCTGCCCTTGATGCTCCCCCGTCTTTGGATATCCCCCCCGCTGTTTCTAAGCTTTTGCAGGAGTACGCTGATGTGTTTCCCACAGACTTACCCTCGGGTCTCCCTCCACTCCGTGGTATTGAGCACCAGATTGACCTCATCCCCGGAGCCCAACTACCTAACCGCGCCCCATACCGCACGAATCCGGATGAGACGAAGGAGATCCAGCGCCAGGTGCAGGTGTTGCTTGATAAGGGTACATTCGTGAATCTCTTAGCCCTTGCTCGATTCCTGTTTTACTTGTGCCAAAGAAAGATGGGTCATGGCGTATGTGTGTACACTGTCGCGCTATTAATAACATCACCATTCGTTATCGATATCCTATACCATGCCTTGATGATATGCTAGATGAACTTAGTGGTGCCATGATTTTCACTAAGATTTATTTACGTAGTGGCTACCATCAGATTCGCATGAAATTAGGAGATGAATGGAAAACAGCTTTTAAAACGAAATTTGGGTTATATGAATGGTTGGTTATGCCGTTTGGATTGACTAATGCTCCCAGCACCTTTATGCGTTTGATGAATGAAGTTCTTAGACCCTTCATAGGACTGTTTGTTGTTGTCTACTTCGATGATATCCTTATTTACAACAAGACTATGGAAGAGCAATTAGAACATTTGAGTGCTGTTTTTGATGCCTTGCGTGCTGCCCGCTTGTTTGCTAATATGGAAAAATGCATCTTTTGCACACAACGCGTCTCATTTCTTGGTTATGTTGTTACCCCACAGGGCATCGAGGTGGACAGCAGCAAAGTTGATGCAATTCGGGAATGACCCACACCGACGATGGTCACACAGATTCGGAGTTTTCTTGGACTTGCAGGTTTTTACCGTCGGTTCGTACGTGATTTTAGCTCCATTGCAGCACCTCTACATGAGCTTACAAAGAAAGGTGTGCTATTTTCTTGGGGCGACTCGCAGGAGGTAGCGTTCAACACTTTGAAAGATAAGTTAACACATGCCCCCCTCTTGCAATTGCCTGATTTTACTAAAGTATTTGAGCTTGAATGCGATGCTAGCGGGATTGGATTAGGTGCTGTCTTGTTACAAGAGGGAAAACCGGTTGCGTATTTCAGTGAAAAAATAAGCGGTGCTATCTTGCGATATTCTACTTATGATAAGGAGCTGTATGCTTTAGTCCGCACTTTGCACACATGGCAGCACTATCTTTGGCATCGCGAGTTCATAATTCATTCTGATCATGAGGCTTTGAAACATATTCATACCCAAACAAATCTGAACGGTCGTCATGCTAGTTGGGTAGAATTCATCGAGTCTTTTTCTTATATTATTAAACACAAGAACGGGAAGGAGAATGTCATTGCTTATGCGTTGTCTCGTAGATATACCATGCTTTCACAGCTCGATTTTCAAATTTTTGGTTTGCAAACTGTGAAGGATCAATATGTCAACGATGCTGATTTTAAAGATGTTCTAACTCATTGCACGCCTGGCAAACCTTGGGGTCAATTCCACATGCAGGATGGGTTCCTGTTTCGCGCTAACAAGCTGTGTATTCCCGCAAGCTCGGTTCGTCTTTTGTTGTTACAGGAGGCACATGATGGTGGTCTCATGGGACATTTTGGTGTCCACAAGACGCACGAGGTGCTGGCCGCACATTTCTTTTGGCCCCGGATGCGCCGTGATGTCAAGCGCCTTATTGCACGCTGCACTACATGTCAAAAAGCTAAGTCCCGGTTGAATAACCATGGTTTGTATATGCCTTTGCCTGTCCCTACTTCCCCTTGGCTTGATATTTCTATGGACTTTGTTTTGGGATTGCCTAGAACTAAGAAGGGGAGGGATAGCATTTTTGTGGTTGTTGATAGATTTTTCAAAATGGCGCATTTTATACCTTGTCATAAAACTGATGATGCTCCCACTGTTGCTGAATTGTTCTTTCGAGAGATTATTCGTTTGCATGGCATTCCAAATACAATAGTCTCTGATCGTGATGCTAAGTTTCTCAGTCATTTTTGGAGATCTCTGTGGAATAAAGTGGGAACTAAATTGCTGTTTAGCACAACTTGTCATCCTCAAACTGATGGGCAAACTGAGGTAGTTAATAGTACCTTGTCAACCATGCTTAGGGATGTTTTGGATAAAAATTTGCGACGTTGGGAGGATTGCTTGCCTCATATTGAATTTGCTTATAATCATGCCACGCACTCTTCTACAAAGATGTGCCCTTTTCAGATTGTTTATGGTTACATTCCTCGAGCACCTATTGATTTGTTCGCACTTGATGCTGCGGAAGCTCCACATCTCGATGCAGTTGCTCATGTTGAACAAATGATTGACCTTCATGCACAAACACACCAAAACATTGCTGCTGCTAATGCTAAAAATCAGGTTACTGGTAGTAAAGGAAGAAAACATGTTACTTTTGCACCTGGTGATATGGTTTGGTTGCATTTACGAAAGGATCATTTCCCTAATTTGTGCCATTCTAAATTGATGCCTCGTGCTGCTGGTCCTTTTAAAGTGCTAACCAAGATTAATGATAATGCTTATATCCTTGACCTACCTGCGGAGTTTGGTGTTTCCACTAGTTTTAATGTTGCAGATTTGAGACCATATGCGAGCGAGGATGAGGAGTTGCCGTCGAGGACGACTTCGATTCTAGAAGGGGAGGATGATGAGGACATCAGTACATCTACACCAGCAGCACCTTCTTCGGCGCCATCTCCTTCTGGGATAATCACGAGGGCCCGTGCAAAAGAGCTAAATTTCGTCATACTACTAAAGAATGAAGGCCCAGAAGAATAGACGCGGGCCTGCCTAGAGTCGGCCTTCCTAGGGGCGCCCCCCTCCTTGGCCATCCACAATAAGTTCTGCGCCCACCTTTTCCCCCCTTCTATTTAAATAGAGTCTTGTCATTCCTATAGACTTGAGTTTTGATTAACAATTAGCATTTGCTACTTTTGACACGCGCCAAATAGCGCTGTCCGCGTGTGATTCAGAACTCCACCTTGAGTGATATTCATATTGCTCGCATCTCTTTCTTGTTCGTTCTTCGATTGCGAACAGGAAATGATCTTTGTGATCAGGCTGATCTTGCATCACCAAGGTCAGTAACCACAGGGAGTTGGTTCAGCGATTGCATTGGCGCTTCGGGTTCGCTCGTCGTAGTCGGATCGTGAGGGTCTTCTTCCACCAAATCGAAGTTATCTCCACTCACCGAAAGATCGGGCACTTCAGCTCTATCAGTTTCGAGATTAGGGTTTAGACTTCATCGGCCAGATCTACCATCCTTCCTCAAAAGGGCTTCGCCGAATATTATGGCATTAAGTTGATAAACTATTCACCTTACTATTCTCAGGCCAATGGTCAGGCCGAGTCTAGTAATAAAACCGTGATTAAGCTTATTAAGAATAAAATTGAAGAGTTTCCTAAAAGGTGGCATGAAGTGCTTTCCGAGGCATTATGGGCTTGTAGGATTGCGAAGCATGGTTCCACCAAGGTCAGTCCATATGAGTTGGTATATGGACAAGAGGCCCTTCTGCTTGTAGAGGTAGATCTTGGCTCCTTAAGAGTGTTGAAGCAAGACGGCTTATCGGTCAATGAATATGAAGCTCTTCTGAAGGATAATCTGATGGAAGTGACCGATAAGAGACTAAGAGCTTTAGAAGCCATAGAGGTAGACAAGAAGAGAGTAGCTAGAGCCTACAATAAGAAGTTTAAACCAACATCGTTTCAAATAGGAGACTTGGTATGGAAGACGATTTTGCCTTTAGGCATGAAAAGTCCCAAATTCGGCAAATGGTCACCTAGTTGGGAAGGTCCTTTTAAGATAGCTGAAATCGCTCCCGGCAACGCATACGTGTTGGAATCCCTGCAGGGAGAGCGGTTTCGAAGGGCTTTGAATGGTAGGTACTTGAAAGGGTATTTCCTGAGTGTGTGACAAACATCATAAAAGTGTCGAAAACCTGATATAAACAGTATTGTCTCAAGCTCGCTGTGCTTTTAGTTCCCTCACTAGTTCACTAAAAGGTAGGGGGCATGTGTTGATAGCAAAAGATGGCATTAATGGCTAGATTATCAAAATATCAATTTTTGGTGATTTGGGCCGAAAATACACATGTCCAGGGTCTGTCCGAAGCCCTACAGGGCCAAAGCCCATCAAGCTATGGGCTCCGAAAGCCTCCAGCCAGCCCATGGGCTTCGGCCAAGAAGCCTTCGGAGGCCCATGCTGCCGAAGCTTCGGAAGCCTTCGGAGGCCCACGCTGCCGAAGCTTCAGAAGCCCACGCTGTCGAAGCTTCGGCCTAAGAGCAAGCCTTGACGGGCATGGCCGAAGCCCACGATACCAAAGCTTCGGCCCGAGGAGCAAGCCTCAGCGGGCCTGGCCGAAGCCCACCTCGGCAGAGATAAAGTTGGTTGCAACGCCAGCTCAATCTCTATCTCTACCCGGCCGGATTAATAGTAGATTAGATTAGGGGTTAACCCCCTATAAATAGAGAGGCCTGGCCAGCGTGGAGAACCCCCCCATCTCAAACCAAACCAAAGCCATGCTTTGATCGTACCTTTACTTTTCTGTACCTATTCGTTGGTTTGCCTGAAAGCACTCCGTTCGCCACTACGGAATAGTGGTAAGCCTTGGTACTTCTCCCGTGAAGTCCCCATTAATCTACGTAACAGATTGCTATCGCCTTGTTACTTCACCTGTGAAATATCCGCTAATCTGTGTAATAGATTGTTACCTTCGCTACCCGTGCAACGCCTCGCAAAATTCGGTCCTAAGGCTGAATTGGTACTTCGCATCACCTCTGTTGCAAGTTCGCATGTTCAGAGCCCCTTTGCCGGAGGTGTCCGGAGCTGAGAGATTGGTTCCGGAGGTCCCCAGGACACCGTTCAATAGGACCACAGGCTTCGACAACAGGCTCCGCCAGCATACTTCGTCGTGACAGGCTTCACCATGTCTACACTCCGCACCAGACGAAGTTGCACCCGCGTGTGGCCTTCGCGTTACTACTCTGTAATTCACTGCATCAGACATCGCACGCCGAACCCCGTTGTTCGGAGGTGATCACCGTGTTCAGATCTATTCGGAGTCTACCTTCGGCCGGATCAGTATGAACGCCGAAGCACCCTTCGGCGGAGCACTTCACACCGAGCGCCGAAGCACCCTTCGGCGGAGCACTTCGCACCAAACGCTGAAGGTACCCTTCGGCGCACTCTTCGCAGCCTCGATCCTGCAAAATCAATGGTCATAAGGGGGAGCAAACAGTCCGACACCAAGTTTAGCAAAAGAGCTAAGCCAGTGTCGAGCCATTTGCTAAAAAGAAGGAAAGCAGAAAGAATCATAAGAGTCTGGACCAAAGCGCGGCTCAAAGCACGGTCCTCTGTTCTGCCTAAAGTCATGGCCACGAGGTCCAAAGCTGTATCCAGAACAACCTGGAGCTCTGTAGGAGCGAAAACCACCCTCTGGAGCACGGGCGGGAAAGTCGTCTCCTCTACCAGCACCTACACGACGTGCCCTGGCTTCTAGCCTGTCTCCACATCGAGGGACTCTCTGTCTACCACCCTGCTGGTAAAACTGCTCCTGTCCACCTAGAGCTCTCTCTGCTCTCTCAACCCACTTCCTCCTGAAGCAGAACTCCACAAGATATCCATCTCTCTGAAAAACTCACAGTGATAGGTAGGCTTCTTGGGATGTGGTTGAGGCTTGGGTTTCTTGCGCTTGGTGGTGTTGGGTGTTGACTCTTTGGTGTGAGAGGGTCCAGGTAGAGAGTCAAGAGAAGTGTGGAGGTGCTTGGGCTTAAGGATCCAGATAGGCTTCTTGGGTGGAGCTCTAGGTTGTTCTTGGAACACTCCATGCTTCAGCTGACAGGCCTGAAAAGACTCAGTGGAGTGCGTCTTGGGATATCTCTGCTCTGGAGTCATCTTACTCCACTCCACTGCACACAGCTCAGGGCACTCTCAAAGTCAGCCTTGGTGTAGGTGTAACCTACTCCAAACCTGTAACGCGCTGATTTTCGTTAGGCGTTAAAAATAAAATAAAGTAATTAATAAATGAATTTAAAGAAAATAATTCAGTGTAAATCGATAAAAAGGAAAGCTAAAATACAAGCTTAAAAATTTCATTTAAAAATAACAAGTAGCTAGAGTATTTTCCCCAAAATTCTCCTAGCCTTAAATTGTGTTCATAAAATTTTTCCGCGATTCCTGGTGCCAAGGAATGCAATAAGATATAATCAATATCATTTCATCGTAAAACTATAACACTAATTAATAAAATATATTTCAACAACAATGTTGTGTGAATAAAATATATGATAAATCATTTCAATTAAAAATAATATAAGACTAAATAAAATTCGGCTAGAGAAATTTCAAGTAAATTTCTCCCGCCTCAAATAAATTTAGGTTTTTATTAAGGATTTTTATAACTAGAATAGTAATCCATAATATTTCAATGAATAACTTTAATAAAAAATAATTAAATCACTCTCTTTCCAATATAATTTGAATCATAATTTCTGACTATCTATATCTTTTCCCAATCAAAAATCCGGAGGAATCAATGTTCTATTTTCGGTCGCGAAATTAAAATCCCATTTTAACTGCGTGATTAAATTCCATGAAAAACCACTTTAAAAATTACTTTTATATTCCCAAAAATGAAATAAAAACCTTGGTTTGGTGTTCATGTTCGGAATTTATAATTTCGACGTGAAAACAAAATTTATTGATTTTCCAAACCGCCGTTTATTCGCGTGCTATTTCCTTAAAATCCAAGATTTCTAAATTTATTTTAAATTTCAAACTTTCCAAAAACTTTTTACTTTTTCTTAAAAATCCAATTTTGAATTTTCAGAAAATATATTTTCCTATTTTTTCCTCCTTTCCTTTTCTTTTCTTTCTTTTTTTCCTTTTTCTCTTTCCTTCTTTTCCCTTTCCTTTCTCTCTCCTTTCTTTCTCCGTGCGCATGCAGCCTTGCATGCAGCCCTCCACTCCATCCCGCAGCCTCCTCTCTTCCTTTCCTTTTTCTCCCATTCCTTTCCTTTCTCTTTCTTTCTTTCCTTTCTCTTTCTTTCCTATTTTTCCTTCTCTCACCTTCCTTTCTTTCAGGATGGCTTGCCTTTCTTCCTCCTCCATCCCGCAGCCTCCTCTCTCCCTTCTCCTTCCAATTTTTCTCTCCCCTTTCCATTTTCTCCTCATCCTTCCATTTTTTTCCTAGCCTCCTCTCTCTATAAAAACCATGTATTGCCTTCTCTCTTTTCCAAGCTGAGAACGTCGTGCCTCCTCCCCATGCACAACTGCCGTCGTCGGGCTCCTACCATCGCCGAGCGCCGCCGCCATGCAACGCCGCCACCCAAGCCTTCCACCGCTCCGCCGCTCCCCTCCTCCCGAGCCCTCGCCATGCCGCGGCCATATCCCTTCTTCTCCGTTCGGTTGGGTGAGGATCCTCTCCGTTTCCCTATTTTCTTTTCCTGAAATTATATTATATTAATTTATTCTGATTTCAATATATTAAGATGTTATTTCATATTCCCTATTATTTATTCTCGTATCGTCCCTTAGTCCTCAATAATTTTTAATCTAATTTATTCATTATTAGCACTCAACCATTTATCGTCAAATTAATAATATATATCTCGATTTATTAGGTCAAAATCTCTTTTCAACTACATATTTAAACTTCGTTAAAAATCCTTTTTAAAAACTATTTTTATATATTGAATTAAGAAGATAAAAATAAATACAAATCATGATATATAACTCAGGATCTGAGTTGAGTAATTTATGTTAAGTTTCTCAAGACAAAATAAATTTTTATGAGATTTTATAAATTTTATTTTAAATTGCAGAAAATAAAATTTAAATTATATGGACCGTGCAAGAATAATAAAATGGTTAAAACAACGAGAAATTAAGAATCTCAAAAAGAATTCAAATTTTGGGTTTGGAAATTTTCATTAAATTCTTCAAGCTAAAAATATACACTAGGCTTTTATTTGAATTTTTAATATTTTTTATAACTATTACAATAAATACAAACATCATATAATAAATTAGTTAAAAACTTCATTTATATGCTCTCCCATTTCTCTCCTGCTTCCGCTGTAGGCCCGCCTTGCATGTCGCACAGCAGCGTATGTAGACCTGCGTTTTTACGGTTCAAAAATAATTCCAGAATTCATTTTAAACTCCAAAAAATCATATCTCCTTCAATTTAGCTCCAAATTCTACCATTCAAATTTTGTAAAATCTGTCTTTTTATTATCTACACATTTATGCAATAAAAACCGTATATTTATTTTGCACATTTTATTCTTATTAAATAATAATTCGAAAACCCTTTTAGGATAAATATTTATTTCATATAATAAAAATTCAGAACTCCCTGAAAAATGTCCTAAAAATTCAGATAATAATTTCAGAGGATATAATAACTTCATTTCACTATTTTAATCCAATAAAAAAACCTTATATGTTTATATTGGTGATTTTTGGATTGTTTATTAAATGTCGTGTTTATTTTTCGTACCGGAAGACTATGACGCCATCGAGGATCCGGAGTTCTACCCCGAGGTTCTACCTTCACCGTTTGCAGATCAAGGCAAGTCACAACCCACATTTTGATCATCATTGAGCCCATGTTTTAATAAATTATCACTATAACTCATAGGATAATATTGCATTAGTCTAATCTGTGGCGCCCCGATTTATCGGAATCGGAACATTATTGAATTGCATAAGAAAAACAATAATACAAGAGGTTCATAATGCGACAATCGTACATACGACACTTTTCATGGTACGCAGACCATATTTATTACATTAGAGTTTAATAAAAAATAATAAAATTTAAATGCATGACGAACGCCTTCTTCAGGATCTTTTCACTTGACTGGGTCGCTACTCCAGACCGTCTTCATAGTAGGCATCCTCTGAAGTGTTCAAAGGGTATGAGTACAAAAAGTACTCAACAAGCCACCGCAAATGCAGGTAATAATGCAAGGTAATAACAAAGGAAGGATAATTGGCTAAAAGTGCGGAAGAGTACATTTTCAGTTATTGCAGTTAATGTAGTCAAGTTTTATCATGCGGAAAGTAAACGTGAACAACAATAATATCGTCTAACTCGAGGAATGCGTTTTACCTCCTCGCACAACAGTCCTTACATGTCAAACTATCATGCACATACATATCACAAGTAATCTAACTGTGGGATGTCATGCAACCCGCCCTTGACCGTGGGCTCGGCTTTTCGAAAAGATTTAAGACTCTAATCAGAGATGTACTTCTGTACCCACAAGGCACGCACTCATCCCAAACACCAAAGTGTAACGAGATGACCCATACCATGGGAACTCATGCCAAAACCTCAGCATGAAATGCTCCAAGCGATAACCACCCGCTCTACGTTTCGCCGGCGCGTCGGGCCGCATCCCGGCGAACGTCACACTCCCTTTTGCCCCACGTCGGTACAAGCCACCCGCAGGTGCTGCTTGACCCATGTCCAAATGGTGGCCTCAGTTTGGAACACTCCATACCTTAGTTAGGACTTACCCATTAGACTTGTGGTTAGTACGGAAGTGTATTGCAATGGATCCCTCAGACCGGTCCTTATAGTGCCCCGAGTGCTACCGACCAATTCCCTAGCTTGCACCCGGAACCCACCATGCATTCACTCACAACCACAACTCATCACCGACAGAATTCCAAGGATAAGAAGTAATGGGGATCATATAGTAGAACCATTTTGCTACGACTCATTTTTATCCTATAGCGATCGTGTCAATACATTGGACACTAGCTAATAAGACTAATCATATGGTGACAAGGAGGTTAGGCGAGATAGCATGGCTTGGGTTGCACATCAAGGTCGGGGATCCTAAATAAATATATTGTATGGGTTTTCATGGAACTAATGCATGTATAACCTATGTGTTTTAGCGATAGTTTAATAAAACATGGGTTCAATATGCTCAAAAATGTTGTTTGGTGACTTGCCTTGTTCAGCGAATGGGGAGGGAGGAACTTCCGGGTAATATTCCGGCTCCTCGGTGACGTCGTAGTCTTCCCAATATAAATAAAGTAAAATAAAATAAATACAACATTCAATTAAACAATATAAAATCACACAACAAGCACATAGGTTTAAATTGGTTTAATTTAAAGGAAATCAAGTTGTTAAGTTTCTGAAATTTATTTTATAAATAATTTAAAAGGAATTATAATGAAATGTTGTCCTTTGTAAAAAGGGTTTTAAATGTGAGTAACCTCATTTTAAGCTTTCTAATTAATTTAAAATGAAAGGTTCATGGGCAATTTAGTGGTTTTCAGTATATGAACAGAAAGAAATAAATACAAACTTTACTGAAATTTAAATAATTGAATTTACATTTTTACCCTAAGGGCACTTAAATACCTATTTAAATGAACATGAAAAATCCAAAGTAAACGTACTGTTTTTATTGAATGAACATGAAGAGAATAATATTGCAATTTTTCTAAAATTGAAATGATAATTTTTGGAGTTAAAATGCGCCAGATATGAATTTTTCAAGTTTAAAACAGTTTCTAGAATTTATTTTTCAATTTAAATCGCCCCAGGTCCATGGTGAGCCAGGCCCACGGTGAACCCGCACACTGTGCGCGTGGTCCGGCCCCATCTGGACCGTTGGATCCAGATCCAACGCGCGAGGGCGAGGCGGGGCGTTAAGTTGCGATCAACGGCTCAAAGCGCTCGGTACCACTTTGACCAGATGGACGCGCGAGATTAAACGGCGTAAAGGTCCTATTCTACGCCGTCGGATCGAGATCGTGCGGCCAGGATTGAATCCGGCATGACACGTGTCAGGGGGGGCGTAAAGTACCCGTCTTCCCCGACTTAGGCGACGCGACGGCGAGCGATTCCGGAGATGTTGAGGGCTATCCGGGCTAACTAAGGCTAAATACGTAACGAGAGAACTAAGGGGAACACGAGGGTACCCTTGCCGTGGTTCGAGGTCGACAGAGCGAGGCCCGCGATGAGAGGAGGCGGCGAGGTCGTTCGGGTCCTGGTCGGTGACAGCGATCCGGCGGGGTTCGGCGTCGATGTAGGGGTGGCTGAGGTCGGGGTGGCCTTGGCAGTCATGGAGGTGTGGTCGGCGTGGATGAAGAGGGGTTCCGGCGACGGCGAGCGGCAGCTGGAGTGTGGGCGGTGGTGGTGCACTAAAAACCGATGTGAGGGCGTTCTGTTCGTTCTCGTAGCGAGTGAGCGTGGGGGATCAAACGCGGATGGTCAGGGGGGTTAAATAGGGTCACCAGCGGAGCTCGCATGCAAGGAAAGCCAAGGGAGGGAGTTAACTCGCCAGTGAGGGCTCGGCCATGCACGTGCAGCGTGATCCCGGGGTGTAATCGTGAGGATTAACGAGGGGAAACGGTCGGCCGGGCGCGGGGGACCGTTTAATGGTGACGGATTTAAGAGGGGGGCCAGCGAGGCGGATCCGAGGCGGGGGTCATCGGCCGGCGTTATTTGGGGGCGGTGGTGCGAGGTAGATGATGGGTCTGACAGGTGGGGGCCACTGGCCAGCTAGCGCGAGCGCACGAGCGAGGAGGCTGACTGGTGTGGTCAGGCTCGGCCGAGGGAGTGAGCTGGTTGGCGCCGACAGGTGGGGTCGGGCTATCGGGGTGCGTGCGCGAAGGGAGAGGGAGCCACTGACTGGTGGGGTCCAGCGGTCAGATGAGGCACGCGGGAAGGAGTGGGCTGGGCCGGCCGGGAGAGAAAGGGAGGGGAGGGCCCGTTACTATTTCAAAACATTTCTGAATAAAAATAATTATAGAAAATGGATTAAAATCTTAGGGCTACTTCCAAGGTTGATAAAAATTTGTAAAAAATCTCAAAAATATATCTTAGCCTTAGGATCATACATAAAAATTTTCAGCTCCTGGTTTGGCCATTTCCTCTAGGTTGTAGTTCAAAATGGTGAAGGAGGGCATTAATGGGATTTCCAAAATAATAAATTTGAGGAAATTGGATTAAATAATATTTTTATTCCTTTGAAAATTTGGGGTGTTACAAAACTATCCCCCTTACAAAGAATATCGTCCTCGAGATTGGAACGCTACTCAAATAGCTCGGGGTATTGGGCTTTCAGCTCGACTTCCTTTTCACATGTAGCTTCTTCGGCTGGGTGGTTGTCCCACTGAACCTTGCAGAAGCGGACTACACAACTCCTAGTTACCCTTTCCTTGGTTTCCAATATCTTGATGGGTTTCTCGATGTAGGTCAAATCTTCTTGGACGTTGAGTTGTTGAAGATCGGCTTGCTCGGCGGGCACACGAAGAAACTTCTTCAACTGAGAGACATGGAACACATCGCGAACTCCTGCCAACGATGGAGGCAGTTCTACTTGATATGCCACTTCTCCTTGCCATCAGAGGATCTGAAAAGGTCCGACATAGTGGGGTGCTAGCTTGCCTTTCATGTTGAACCTTTGAGTGCCACGAAGGGGAGTGACTCGGAGATAGACATAATCACCCTCCTCAAAGGTTAGGTCTCTTCGGTGGTTATCGGCGTAGCTCTTTTGTCGGGACTGGGCTATCTTCAATCGGTCCCTTATGATCTTGACCTTCTCTTCAGCTTCTCTCAATATATCTATCCCAAACAGTTGCGACTCTCCGGTCTGATCCCAGAGCAGCGGCATTCTGCACTTACGCCCATAAAGTGCTTCGAACGGGGACATTTGCAGGCTGGCTTGATAGCTGTTGTTGTAGGAAAACTCCGCATAGGGCAAGTTCTTGTCCCACATTCCACCAAAGTCTAGAGCGCAAGCCCTAAGCATATCTTCCAGTTTCTGGTTGACCCTTTTGGTTTGACCGTCGGTCTGTGGATGATAGGCGGTGCTAAAGTTCAGCCGGGTGTCGAGTTCCTCTTGAAGGTTCTTCCAAAACTTGGAGGTAAACTGACTCCCACGGTCAGATATGATCTTCTTAGGAACTCCGTGAAGGCATACGATCTGGGTCATATACAACTCGGCCAACATGGTGACAGTGTAAGTTGTCTTGACGGGGATGAACTGAGCCACCTTGGTGAGTCGGTCGATGATCACCCAGATAGAATCATGACCGGCTTGGGTCCTGGGTAGTCCCATGATGAAGTCCATCCCTATTTCTTCCCACTTCCATTCAGGGACCTTGAGAGGTTGCAGAAGTCCGGCAGGTCTCTGATGCTCTGCCTTGACTCGCCGGCATGTGTCGCACTTGGCCACATACTCAGCAATTTCCTTCTTCATGCTGACCCAGCAATATTTCTCCTTTAGATCTTGAAACATCTTTGTACTCCCGGGATGTATGGAGTATAGAGTATCGTGGGCTTCTTGAAGGATGAGGGTCTTCAACTCAGGCTTGTCGGGTACGCATATCCTATTTCCGAACAAGATGGTCCCATGCTCATCCTCGAAAAATCTGGGGCTTTACCCTTTCGCATATTCTGCTGGATCTCCAAGATGTCCGGGTCTTCCTTCTGCTTTTCTCGGATCTGGTCTATTAAGACTGGCCTAGACTCCAATGCAGCGAGGTACGCTCGGGTGGTGATCCCTAAATTCAGCCTTTCCATCTCCTTGTATAGCAAAGGAGCCTGGTCCTGAATCATGATGGCATTGCAGTACCCTTTTCGACTAAGGGTGTCTGCCACCACATTTGCCTTGCCTAGATGATAATGGATGCCCAAGTTGTAATCCTTGATCAGTTCCAACCATCTCCTTTGCCTGAGGTTCAGGTCTGGTTGGGTGAATATATACTTGAGTCTCTTGTGGTCGGTGAAGACCTCACACCGATTTCCCACAAGGTAATGTCTCCATATCTTCAAGGCATGAACCACGCCTGCTAACTCCAGGTCATAGGTTGGGTAGTTCAGCTCATGCGGTCTCAGCTGTCGGGAGGCGTAGGATATCACCTTCCCATCTTGCATCAAGACACATCCCAAACCTTGGCGAGATGCATCGCAGTAGACGTGGAAGTCTTTCTGGATGTCTGCCAGGGTCAGGATCGGGGCTGACACGAGCTTCTGCTTGAGGGTTTGGAAGCTTTCCTCGCAATCTGGGGTCCATTCAAACTTCACTTCCTTTTGAAGCAGCCAGGTCATAGGCTTGGCCATCTTCGAAAAATTCTCGATGAACGAACGGTAGTATCCGGCCAATACGAGAAAACTCCGGATTTTGGTCACGGTCGTGGGCTGCAACTAGTTGGTTACTGCTTCCACGGTGGTCAGGTCCACTGCTATTCCTCTGGCAGATATGACATGACCGAGGAACTTCACCTCAGACGACCAAAATTCGCACTTGCTGTACTTGGCGTACAATTGTTGTTCCCTTAGCTTTCCGAGGGTCAGACGGAGGTGAGTTTTGTGCGCTTCCTTGGTCTTGGAGTAGACGAGGATATCGTCGACGAATACCACGATGAACTTATCCAAGAACTCCATGAAAACATTGTTCATCATGTTCATGAAAAAGGCCGGGGCATTCGTGAGTCCGAACAACATCACAGTATACTCGTAGAGTCCATAGCGGGAGGTGAAGGCAGTCTTGGGCATGTCCTCTTCTCTAATCCTCAACTGGTGATAACCTGACCTGAGGTCAATCTTGGAAAACACCGAGGATCCCTTGAGTTGATCGAACAGGTCGTCGATCCGAGGCAATGGGTACTTGTTCTTGATGGTTATGTCGTTCAGGGCTCTATAGTCCACGCACATCCTTTTGGTCTTGTCCTTCATAGCAAAGATGACCGGTGCACCCCAGGGTAAGGTACTCGGTCGGATGTGCCCTTTCTGCTCCAGGTCTTCTATGTTGCTCTTGACTTCAGCCAATTCATTGGCGGCCATCCGGTATGGGAGCTTGGAGATTGGAGTGATCCAGGGGACAAGTTCGATTCTGAATTCGATGTCCCGCTTGGGAGGCATCCCTGGTAGGTCCTCTGGGAAGACGTCCATGAACTCCTTGACTATGGGCACTTCTTCAAGAGCTAGCGAATGGAGGGACACTTCAAGTGGTTTGCGGCTGGTCATCCGAAAGGTGACGACTTCTCCTTCGGGGTTGGTAACTGTGACGAACTTGTTGGCACAGTCGATCACTCCCTTGTGCTTCATCAACCAATCCATCCCTAGGATGAGGTCGAGTCCAGAGCATTTTATGAGGACTGGCTCGGCCCGAAACAATACTCCTTGGATCTCTATCTTAACCTTAGGACTGTATAAGTGGGCTAAGGTTTTATTGCGTGGAGTGGCAATCATCATGGGGACGGATAGAGGGAGCACGTCCAAGTCGTGGTTTTTCACAAAATCTTCCGAGATGAAAGAATGTGTTGCTCTAGAGTCAAATAAAATCATAGCTGGTACGGAATTTGCGGTAAATGTACCGAGCACGACTTCGGGAGCCTCCTGAGCTTCCTCCGTGTTGATGTGATTAACGCGGGCCTGAACCACCTAGTTGGGTGTCGCGCCTTGGGACTGCTTGGGGTGAGGACACTGGTACGAATAGTGCCCTTCCTTCCAGCAGTTGAAGCAGACGACCGACCTCTCTTGGCTATCCTTCAAGATCGGGGCCTTGGCGGCGGGCATCGGCTGAGCGGTCGGAGCTGGTGGAGCGGGGCGGGGATGCCCAGCGTTGGATCCACCGGCGGCGTGAGGCGGCCTATAGGCGGGCCGTGGATGGTAGGTGGGCACTGGTGGCGGAGGAACGAAGCGGGGCCTCTGGGAATTCGCCTGCTGATGCTTGAAGGTGATCATTTTCCTCTTCTTGAGGTCCAGCTTGTTTTGCTCAGTCTCTTGGATGAGCGCTTTATTTACTAGCCGTTGGAAGTCGGCGTAGTCGGTGGCGACGAGCTAGATGGACAGATCATCCTTAAGTCCCCGGAGGAACTTAGCCTGGCAGAGGGCGTCGGTCCGCACCTCTTCCGGTGCGTAGCAAGCCAGACGGTTGAACTCATGGAGGTACTCCATGACATTTCGACTGCCCTGATGCAGGTCGCAGAACTCCTGCTGCTTGACCACGATAACTTTGGCGGGGACGTGGGCGGCGCGAAAGGCGATGGAGAACTCCGCCCATGTCACCACGTGGTCCTCGGGCTGGGACTCACGGTAGTTGTCGCACAACTCGGCGGCGGGACCCTGGAGCTGGTGAGTGGCGAAGGCCACTCGCTCTCGGTCAGTGCAGGGGAGGAGGTCTAGCTTCTTCCCAATGGTGCGGAGACAATCTCCGGCCTCCATGGGGTTGGGAGTGCTAGAGAAGATGGTTGGGCGCACGCGCAGAAACTCCGAGAGTTGGGGAGCGGATGCGGGTGCTGGTGCGTGAGGTGCAGGCTCCCCATTTTGCAAACGGTCCAACTGAGCCTGTTGGTGCTGCATTTGAGTAAGGAGGGCGGTGATTAGCTGGTTCTGGTTCGCCATCATTTCCGCCAAGGTGGGATGGTTGGCGGATGGCAACCCAGACTATCGTGGGCCTGTTGCACCCCAGTTGGGTACAACACCCTCAGGCACGTCACGGCTTCCTCCATCTCCGTTGTTGGAGCCAGTGTTCTGGTGGTCGGCCATCTTCTGAATATACGACGTTATAAGGCAAAAAGATGATGAAAAGACAATACAATCAAAAATATCTCATAAGGCTCGTGCATATAAACCAAGTGGTAAAAATTGTTTATTACAATCAAGCTCTTATTCTATCTACAACACAACTCGTTGTAGATAGCACCACATACAAAAATTATTTTATTAAAATAGCGGTATCTAGCGCCTACTCGCCACCGGAGGCGGTCTCCGTGCTCTCGGAACCACGAGTACGCGGCTCCCGAGGAATGGTGGGCTCGAGAAAATTCTCGATGATTGGGTTGGAGACGAGGCCGGGGCGTGGTGCAGGGGCGCTGGTGGTGGATGGTCCGGTGGTGGAGGGGTGTGGTGGGATCCTCTTGGGGCGAGGGGCGGGCTCACGGATGGGCTTCCTCTTCCTCGGGAGGAGGGGAACCATCTCCGCGATATCCTTCTGCAGCTATTGGCTAGGCGGGTCTGTTTGGCTTCCTACAGTCAAGTCGGCTCTGATACCATCTTGTGGCGCCCCGATTTATCGAAATCGGAACATTATTGAATTTCATAAGAAAAACAATAATACAAGAGGTTCATCATGTGACAATCGTACATACGATAGTTTTCATGGTACGCAGACCATATTTATTACATCAGAGTTTAATAAAAACAATAAAAAAATTTAAATGCATGACGAACGCCTTCTTCAGGATCATTTCACTTGACTGGGCCGCTACTCCAAACCGTCTTCATAGTAGGCATCCTCTGAGGTGTTCAACGGGTATGAGTACAAAAAGTACTCAACAAGCCACCGCAAATGCAGGTAATAACTCAAGGTAATAACAAAGGAAGGACAATTGGCTAAAAGTGCGGAAGAGTACATTTTCAGTTATTGCAGTTAATGTAGTCAATTTTTATCATGTGGAAAGTAAAAGTGAACAACAATAATATCATCTAACTCGAGGAGTACGTTTTACCTCATCGCACAACAGTCCTTACATGTCAAACCATCATGCACATACATATCACAAGTAATCTAAATGTGGGATGTCACGCAAACCGCCCTTGACCGTGGGCTCGGCTTTTTGAAAAGATTTAAGACTCTGATCAGAGATGTACTACTGTACCCACAAGGCACACACTCATCCCAAACACCAAAGTGTAACGAGATGACCCATACCACGGGAACTCATGCCAAAACGCCAGCATGAAATGCTCCAAGCGATAACCACCCGCTCTAGGTTTCGTCGGCTCGTCAGGCCGCATCCCGACTAATGTCGCACTCCCTTTTGCGCCACATCGGTACAAGCCACCCGCAGGTGCTGCTTGACCCATCTCCAAATGGTGGCCTCGGTTTGGAACACTCCATACCTTAGTTAGGACTTACCCATTAGACTTGTGGTTAGTACGGAAGTGTATTGCAACGGATCCCTCAAACCGGTCCTTATAGTGCCCCGGGTGCTACCGACCAATGCCCTAGCTTGCACCCGGAACCCACCATGCATTCACTCACAACCACAACTCATCACCGACAAAATTCCAAGGATAAGAAGTAATGGGGATCATATAGTAGAACCATTTTGCTACGACTCATTTTTATCCTATAGCGATCGTGTCAATACATTGGACACTAGCTAATAAGACTAATCATATGGTGACAAGGAGGTTAGGCGAGATAGCATGTCTTGGGTTGCACATCAAGGTCGGGGGATCCTAAATAAATATATTGTAAGGGTTTTCATGGAACTAATGCATGTATAACCTATGTGTTTTAGCGATAGTTTAATAAAACATGGGTTCAATATGCTCAAAAATGTTGTTTGGTGACTTGCCTTGTTCAGCGAATGGGGAGGGAGGAACTTCCGGGTAATATTCCGGCTCCTCGGCGGCGTCGTAGTCTTCCCAATATAAATAAAGTAAAATAAAATAAATACAACATTCAATTAAACAATATAAAATCACACAACAAGCACATAGGTTTAAATTGGTTTAATTTAAAGGAAATCAAGTTGTTAAGTTTCTGAAATTTATTTTATAAATAATTTAAAAGGAATTATAATGAAATGTTGTCCTTTGTAAAAAGGGTTTTAAATGTGAGTAACCTCATTTTAAGCTTTCTAATTAATTTAAAATGACAGGTTCATGGGCAATTTAGTGGTTTTCAGTATATGAACAGAAAGAAATAAATACAAACTTTACTGAAATTTAAATAATTGAATTTACATTTTTACCCTAAGGGCACTTAAATACCTATTTAAATGAACATGAAAAATCCAAAGTAAACGTACTGTTTTTATTGAATGAACATGAAGAGAATAATATTGCAATTTTTCTAAAATTGAAATGATAATTTTTGGAGCTAAAATGCGCCAGATATGAATTTTTCAAGTTTAAAACAGTTTCTAGAATTTATTTTTCAATTTAAATCGCCCCAGGTCCATGGTGAGCCAGGCCCACGGTGAACCCGCACACTGTGCGCGTGGTCCGGCCCAATCTGGACCGTTGGATCCAGATCCAACGCGCGAGGGCGAGGCGGGGCGTTAAGTTGCGATCAACGGCTAACAGCGCTCGGTACCTCTTTGACCAGATGGACGCGCGATATTAAATGGCGTAAAGGTCCTATTCTACGGCGTCGGATCGAGATCGTGCGGCCAGGATTGAATCCGGCATGGCACGTGTCGGGGGGGGGGGTAAAGTACCCGTCTTCCCCGACTCAGGCGACGCGACGCCGAGCGATTCCGGCGACGGCGAGGGCTATCCGGCCTAACTAAGGCTAAATACGTAACGAGGGAACTAAGGGGAACACGAGGGTACCCTTGCGGTGGTCCGAGGTCGACGGAGCGAGGTCGGCGATGAGAGGAGGCGGCGAGGTCGTTCGGGTCCTGGTCAGCGACGGTGATCCGGTGGGGTTCAGCATCGATGGAGGGGTGGCCGAGGTCGGGGTGGCCTTGGTGGTCACGGAGGTGCGGTCGGCATGGACGGAGAGGGGTTCCGGCGACGGCGAGCGGCGGCTAGAGTGTGGGCGGCGGTGGTGCGCTAAAAACTGAAGTGAGGGCATTCTGTTTGTTCTCGTAGCGAGTGAGCGTGGTGGATCAAACGCGGACGGTCAGGGGGGTTAAATAGGGTCACAACAGAGCTTGCATGCAAGGAAAGCCGAGGGAGGGACTTAACTCGTCGGAACACCATAGTGGAGGGGGCAAGGGGCAACCTGCGGGTGACTTGTACCGACGTTGCTCAAGGGGGGTATGGTGTGGCCCGAAGTGACTGGGAACCATATGAAACCTTATATGTTTGTATTGGTGATTTTTGGATTGTTTATTGAATGTCGTGTTTATTTTTCGTACCGGAAGACTACGACGCCGTCGAGGATCCGGAGTTCTACCTCGAGGTTCCACCTTCACCGTTTGCAGATCAAGGCAAGTCACAACCCCCATTTTGATCATCATTGAGCCCATGTTTTAATAAATTATCGCTATAACTCATAGGATAATATTGCATTAGTCTAATATCAAGCCCTACATTATATTTATTAGATCCCCGTCCTTGTGTGTAAACCCATGCCATGCTTATCGAACCTTAACTCCTTGTCACTCTACAATATTATATTAGCTAGTGTCTAATGTACCGACACAACTGCTATAGGGTAAAAGAACGAGTCGTAGATAGATGGATTCTGCTATATGATTTACCCCGTTATTCTCATCTCTGGATTATGTTGGAGTTGGCTATGTTATAAGTATGGTGGGTTCCGGGTGCAAGCTCGGGAATTGGTTGGTCGCACCCGGGGCACTATAAGGACCGGTCTGTGTGGGATCCGTTGCAAAGCACTTCCGTACTAACCACAAGTCTAGTGGGTAAGTCCTAACTTGAGGTATGGATCGTACCAATTTGGAACACCATAGTGGAGGGGGCAAGGGGCAACCTGCGGGTGACTTGTACCGACGTGGCTCAAGGGGGGTATGGTGTGGCCCGAAGTGACTGGGAAACCATATGAAACCTATAAGAGGGTGTTATCGAATTGGTGCGTTCCATGCTGAAGGTTTTGGCACGAGCTTCTCGTGACAGGAGCCATTTAACACACTGCGGTGTGCGGGAAATTAGTGCCTTGTGGGTACAGTAGTACACCTCTGATCAGAGATTAAAATCTTTTCGAAAAGCCGAGCCCACGGTCAAGGGCAGGTTGTGTGACCTCTCGTAGTTAGTTTACTATTATACGAATGGTTGTGTTACTCATGACATGTAAGGACTGTTGAGCCAGGGTGCGCTGACTGTACCCCTCGAGTTAGAAGATGATGCTTGAACTCATGTTTACTTTTCTGCATTAATAACTTGATTACATTAATTGGTTTACAAATTATGTTGTTCCGCAAAAGTAAGCCACTACCTTCCTTGTTATTATTGTAGGACCGAAAGTAGCGACCAGAGGGGGGGTGAATGGGCGCCTTAAAAATTCTTTCGAATCTATGGCCTGATCCCAAAACCCAACGCACCTCAAAAATACAATGCAGGAGAAAGTAAACAGTAGGCCTAAGTCTAAAGGTTTCTAACCTAGAAGCAACTGATGATATACAGTGAAAAACTAAAGTGGTGCAACTAGGCAGATAAACAAGTTGTAACAGGCCTATACTTCTCAATGAAATAATCTAAGTAAGTATAAAGTGAAAAGAGAAGTTACTGTCCAAAGTTGTCTCCTGTTCGGTACTTGGCGAAGCCCCCTTCGCACGTCGAGGTCTGCTTCGGAGGTTGGTGTCGGAGTCTGTCCGAAATGCCGAAGGTGTCACTGTCTAGCCTAGTTCGAAGAAGTACTTCGGAGCGAAGTAAAAAGCAGTGCCGGAGCTTGGTTCGAAGTATGCACTTCGAAGACAAGTCTTCGCACACAGCTTCGACTCACGAACTTCGGAGCGAAGTAAAAACAGTGCCGAAGCTTGCTTCGAAGTATGCACTTCGAAGACAAGACTTCGAAGGTACTTCGAACCGAAAGTCTCGAAGCTAAACCTTCGAACACGAACCTTCGAACACAAAGCTTCGAACACACAAACAGACAACCTTCGAAACGTAGAAGCGAAGTCTGTCACGTGACAGAAAATCAAGTCCGAAGCCTACACTCTATCTTCGAAAAGTAAAACTTCGGGAGGAGAAACGAAGGCAGACACGCCACAAAGAAATCCAAGCGAAGTCTATCCGAACGGACAAGCTTCGGACCCAACTTCGAAACCTAGTGAAGTGAGCACTTCGAACAGATAGATTCGGAGTATGCTAGTTCGAAGTATGCAATGCTGTCCATACAGGAGGAGCTTCGAATCTAGCAACTCAGACACAAAGACCGAAGTTCGAAGTCTAAGCGAAGCCTTTAAAGAGGTTCGATCGGAGCCTGCCTCACGGAGTTGAGGGGCTTCGCACGGAACCGAGCTTCGCCAGACACACCAGGAAAAGGCAAAAGAGACTGTCAGCTTCGATCAAAAAGCTGGGGGATAGAAGGTGAAAAGCTGCAGCCGAACACTGTAGCTACAGTAAAGCAGTACTACTCGCAACAGCAAGAACTAGTACTACCACCGTGAAGAACACTCCCAGCCGAAGAGGCTTCTCTTCAAGAATAAATTCAGCAGCCCGTAGGTAAGGCAATAACTCTCCAAACCGAACAAAATGCAAGCAATAAATTCACCAGGGATCAAAGCATTAAAGCATCCAAGAGATTGGAGCCAAATGAGCCACGAACCGAGGAGCACAAGGGCCTGGCGGCGCACACAGGAGAGAGAAGACAGGGGAAAAGAGTGACCCAAGAGTGGTATTCAATTTCAGCAAAAGGGTAGTCCAAACCCTAGGGATTGGGGTGCTATTTATAGGCAGCCCAACACTAGGAATATTCTACCAGCCCCTTAGGGTTTTTACAGACTCAAAAATACAGAAAAAGACTCTACTGCCCTTAGGTATTTTTACAGACACAACTGACTGACTGTGGGCCTAGAGTAACAAATGACATATCCTGAAGCTATTCTTCTGGACAGTCGGATACAGAATCAACGGTTGTCAGTTTTACGCCGAAACTGACAAAGCCTCCACCAGCTTTGCACCAGGTACCCGGATTGGGCCGGCCCGACTCCGCAGCTCTCTCAGCCCGGCAATCGCTCACCGCCCGTGTACCTGAGTCAGTCCTGGTCAACAGCCCAGTGGGTCTTCTACTGCTTCTGGCCCATGCACCCGGATTGGGCCAGCCCGACTTCGCAGCCTCCTCTGCCCGACAGTCGCTCGCTGCCCGTGTACCTGAGTCACACGCGGCCCATGAAACAGCAGATCTCTTCTCTTCTTCAGTCCTCTTTGACTATCGTTGACAATGACTCATCACTTCTAGAGCCATGAGGCCCACGCTATTCAGCATGGCTCCTCAATCTCCCCCTTGATGAGTGCATTGTCAACATTCTTCTTTTCACAGCTCTTCAGCACCTGCGAACAAATGTGGAAACACGAAAACAAAACACAAGAGAACAAAGAAGAAGAAAAATAAGGTAAAAGTTTAACCTTAATGACCAAAAGCCAAACAAAAGCAAGAAACGGTCATTATGGTTAACCAAAACACAAAAGCTCAAAATGAGTGCGATTGCAGAACAACAAGGATATCAACAGAGTAAGAACTCCCCCTTAACTCTGAACCCAATTTTCTCTCCCCCTTGTTGACAAGTGAACTCATCAAGCACTCAAAAGAGACACAGACTCCCCCTGAAATGCAACTCCCCCTCAAAATATGCAGTGAATGCAACTGGGGTGCAGGTGGAGTGTAGAAAGCATGCTTCTCAGATATGATTGACTGCAAATACAATATCTAACAGGTATAGCAAAGGAGATACTGTCTAAGATTACATGGCATGATCAGTGCAAGAGATGATATCTAAAGAAAGTCATTTAGCACGCATTTGTCAATTTTTGCAAATAAAAGCATCACCACATTGTCTAGTAAACAAGCAAGGTAAAGCATGAGATGCAGAAGCTAACTGATATCTACCAAGATAAGCATTATTCAAAACAGAGTGCTTCAGCAAACTTGTTATCCCTTTAAAGTTCAGGCTTTTTCATTTTCCTTTGTCATTTTTGCCAAGGGTTATTTGCATGTCAAACCTTATGCTAACCGACCAAGTCAAGCCTAGGCCAGAACTGGACCATCAGAAGCTTAAGACATTGGTCTTGGCATACACTACACTGTCCTAGTTCATACCAAAGTGCTATGGTAAGCAGTCCAGAACAATATAATGCGACAAAGCAAACCCACTTGGATCTTTTCGACTTAAGCATAAAAAGGAATGGAATTTTCATTCATTTTTTATTTTTATCATTTTTATAGCACATTATCCATGTTAAAGCATAAAGATGTCCAAGTTGCATATCTGCATCTATGTGATGAACTAGCTACAAGGCACGTAACAGATAGCAAAAACACTCAGCGTACACATGCTAGTTACCAGAGGCAATGGTGATCATTTTTCAAGTTGAAAGCGTAAAAGCCATGCATATGACAGATATCAGACATATCAAGCGAACTGAATCAAAGCATGATCATTGACAAGTAATCAAAAGCATACACCAGCTAGACTAAGTAAAGCAGGTCAATCATATAACAGAAGCAAGCTAAAAGGTGTGATATGTGAATATGCAAGATATGAACACACACAAAAAGACTCAAGAAAAGAGTAAAGAGAAAAGAAAACTGACGCAAAAATATCCTAGAAAGGATACACAACACCCAAATCCCCTCTTAAACGCTCAAAAGAAGACTGATCTAGGGGTTTGGTGAAAATGTCAGCCAACTGATGATGGGTATCAACATGAATAAGGTCAATGATACCTTTCTCATATTGATCCCGCAAGAAGTGAAAGCGCACATCAATATGTTTGGTTTTTGAATGAAGACATGGGTTTTTCCCTACACTAATAGCACTCGTGCTGTCGCAAAACAATGGAACCCTGGTAGGAAACAACAACCCAAAGTCTCGTAGAGTGGAAATCATCCAAACCAACTGTGAGCAGCAGCTAGCAGCAGCTACGTACTCAGCCTCTGTGGTCGAAAGAGCAACTCCAGATTGCTTTCGAGAAGACCAAGAGACAAGAGAAGAACCAAGAAACTGGCAAGTACCGGAAGTCGACTTGCGATCCAACCGGCACCCACCAAAGTCGGCGTCCGAAAAGCCAGATAAATCAAGTGATGATGATGCTGAATAATAAAGACCTAGATCAGGCGCATAGGTGAGATACCTAAAAATGCGCTTGACAGCCTGCCGGTGAGACGCGCGTGGTGAAGACTGAAAACGCGCGCAAAGTCCCACGGCGAACTGTATGTCTGGTCTTGTTGCCGTTAAGTACAACAGCGAACCGATCATCCCTCGAAACTCTCTCTCATTGACCTTGACACCGCTCTCGTCCTTGTCCAAACCCCCGGAAGTACCCATCGGGGTCATCTGCGGCTTCAATTCACCACCAAAGTCAAATTTCTTTAACATATCGCGAGTGTACTTACCTTGGTGGATGAAGGTGCCGTCCTTGGTCTGCTTGATCTGGAGCCCTAAGAAATACTTAAGCTCACCCATGAGGCTCATCTCAAACTCACTGTGCATCTGCTCAGAAAACTTGGACACAAGAGAATCAGTAGTACCGCCAAAGATAATATCGTCCACGTAAATCTGAGCAACTAGAAAATCTGAAGCATCTCTGAGCAAGAAAAGAGTTTTGTCCACAGAGCCCATCACAAAGCCCTTCCCAACAAAAACTGCTTTAACCGGTCATACCAAGCCCTGGGGGCTTGCTTCAACCCGTATAAAGCTTTGTGCAATTTAAAAACATGTCGAGGAAACTTAGGGTTCTCAAAACCGGGGGGTTGCCTAACATAAACCTCCTCTTCTATGTACCCGTTCAGAAAAGCACTCTTAACGTCCATTTGAAAAAGCTTAAAACCCTTTGAAACGGCAAAAGCTAGAAGGATACGAATGGACTCAAGACGAGCAACAGGAGCGAAGGTTTCTTCGAAGTCAATACCTTCCTTCTGGCAATAACCCTGGGCAACAAGTCGAGCCTTGTTGCGCACCACAACCCCATCTTCACCTTGTTTGTTTTTGAATACCCACTTGGTGCCTATGGGGTTGCATCCTGGTGGCGGCTCAACTAGTGTCCAAACCCGATTGCGGACAAAATTCTCAAGCTCTTCTTGCATAGCATTAATCCAATTAGAATCAGAAAGAGCATGAGAAATGTCTCTGGGCTCAAAAGATGCAACAAACGCAGATTCAGCAAACACAGCGAGAGAGGCAGAAGAACGTAAAGTCCTCTCAGTCAAATCACCAATGATGAGCTCTGAGGGGTGGTCACGCTGAACTGCTCGGGTTCCCTGGTGATCTGACGTCACCTCACCGGAGTCAGCAGCTGGCACCTCTGGACTCGACTGAAGGGGCTCGATCGAAGTGGAAGAAGTGATCAGAGGTCCGCCTTCATCATCAGTCGAAGTCACAGAGGGTGTGGGCTCTGCGGGGGATGCAGAAGGCCCGCCCTCAACAGCAGCTGGAGTATCCTCATCTTCCTCGAAGATGGACTCTCCGAGCTCATCATCACCAGAAAGCTCAAAAGAAGGAGTCAAAGAAGGCAAGGACTCATCAAAAGAAACCTCACACGTCTCGACAAGCAGCTGGGATTCGAGGTTCCAAACACGGAAGCCTCGAGAATGCAATGCATAACCAAGAAAAATACCATCCCAGCAACGAGACTCAAACTTGTCCAAATGCCCTCCCTTCTTGAGCACAAAGCACTTGCAGCCAAACGCTCGCAAGTGGGTCACCTTGGGCTGTCTGCCAAACCGCAACTCATATGAAGTCTTACCAATGTAAGCTCGAAGAAAAATACGGTTGGCAAGATAGCAAGCCGTGTTCATGGCTTCAGCCCAAAAACGCCTAGGAGTCCTGTGCTCGTCGAGCATCGTCCTGGCCATCTCAACTAGCGTGCGGTTCTTTCGTTCCACAACGCCGTTCTGTGGGGGAGTGTAAGGAGAAGAAAACTGATGGTCCAGACCCTGATCACCACAGAAGCTGACGAACTGAGAGTTCTTGAACTCAGAGCCGTTGTCAGAGCGAATTGCTCGCATCCGACCATTGTTCTCATTCTTCAGCTTCAAAATCAGGTCATGGACAAATTGAAAAGTTTCATCCTTAGACTCCAAAAAGAAAACCCACGAGAAACGAGAAAAGTCGTCAACAATCACAAGTGCATACCACTTCCCACCGACTGAGCGTACCCGAGCTGGACCTACAGTGTCCAAATGTAAAAGCTCTCCTGGATACGAAGTCATCACCTGAGTCACAGGTGAGTGAGAAGCGGCAACCATTTTCCCATGACGACAGGGATGACACACTAGATCCTTCTCCATCTTAAGCTTGGGCAATCCTCGGATGAGGTCCATAGAGCTTAACCTGACTAGCAGATCAAAACTCAAATGACCTAACCTCCTATGCCACTTCCAGAGCTCAGAGGAGGATCCAGCAATCAAACAGCGAGAAGGGCCAAAAGAACTAGAGAAGTCAATTCGAAAAACTTTACCGAAGGGTAAAATCTGACAAACTAAAGACCCTCTAGTATCAATCACAGAAGAATTGCCCTTCTTAAAACGCACTTCCAAACCATCCTCAAGAAGTTGCGAAACAGAGATTAAATTAAAGTTCAGGTTTTTGACCAAGGCAACATTCTTTAAAGAAAAATGGTCTGAGATGCTGATTGAGCCTATGCCACTTACTTTCCCTTGACCGCTGTTCCCGAACGTGATATATTCTTTGGAGCTCGGGGAATGAGACTGGAGAACCATCTGCGATGTCCCGTCATGTGGCGAGAACATCCTGAGTCCATGATCCAAACATCCTCCAGTCCCCGGTCCTGCACAATCAATGTCTGTAAGTGGGAGCAAATGGTCCGGCACCAGGTTTAGCAAAAGAGCTAAACCAGTGTCGAGCCATCTGCTCAAAAGATGGAAAGCGAAAACCATCAAAAGAGTTTGGACCAAAACGCGGCTCAAAGCGCGGTCCACGGTTCTTCCTAACCCTACGGCCACGAGGTCCAGAACCGTAGCCAACTCGGTCTGGAACTCTGCCGGAACGAACACCACCAACTGGAGCACGGGCAAGAAAGCCGTCTCCTCTACCACCACCTACACGACGCGGACTGGCCTCCAGCCTCTCCCCGCGCCGAGGAACACGCAGTCTACCACCCTGCTGGTAGAACTGCACCTGATCACTACGAGCCCTCTCTGCTCTCTCAACCCGCTTCCTCCTGAAGCAAAACTCCGCAAGATGCCCGTCTCTCTGACAATACTCACAATGATAGGTAGGCTTCTTGGGATGTGGTTGAGGCTTGGGGTTCTTGGGCTTGGTAGTGTTTGGTGTGGTCTTCTTGGGCTGAGAGGGTCCAGGAAGAGAATCTAAAGAGGAGTGGAGGTGTTTGGGCTTAGGAACCCAGATAGGTTTCTTGGGTGGAGCTTTAGGTGGTTCATTGATCACTCCATCCTTGGGCTGACAAGCCAGGGAAGACTCAGTAGAGTGGGTCTTGGGATACCTCTGCTCTGGAGTCATTTTACTCCACTCCACTGCCCGGCTAATGGCACTCTCAAAGTCAGCCTTGGTGTAGGTATAACCTACCCCAAACCCATCCTGCCTCTTGAACTGCTGGATCATCATGCCGAGTTGTGGCTCTCTAGCACTGATCCAACTCAGGATAGACCGGAGATAAAAATTTTCATTCTGAGAATCAGCTAGCTCCTCTCTCAAGGAAGCTAGTACCTCCACCTGAGACAAGCAGGTCTCACACTCACTCTCCACTTGGACAGACTTTTCAGATTTCAGCTTGATCAACTCCATTCTAAGAGACAGACAGTTCTCACAGACAGTGGGTGGAACTGACAATGTCTCACGCTCTAGCTTAGTCTGCGCAAGCTCAGCTCTTAACCTCTCCAAATCACCCAAATGTTCATTACCCTTGGATTTCAGCTCAGCTAAGGCAGCTAGATGAGATGGGCAATCAACACAGGGTGCGACGACAGTGGCGTGAGCATCTTTCAGCTCCAGCTGAGCACTTTCAAGCTCAGTGGCCAAAGCGTCCCTCTCATCAACCCTTTCTGTGTACCTGGACTTCAAAGTCGACAGGTCACACAGAAGCACCTCACACTTCGGGCACTCACTGCTATCACCCAAGCAAGGGGAAGAGGATAGACTCTCAATCCTACCGTTGGCCACGGCAAGCTCACTCTCTAACTCGTCTATCCTTTTCTTAGCCCCCCTAAGCAGTTTCTCCCGATACTTCAACTCCTGACGATTGCTCTCTAGTAAATCTACAATTTCGCGCTCATAAGATGATACCTTGCTATCGTCGTCGTCGGAGTCGTCGGAGGAGCTCTTTTCTTCTCTATCCCCAAGAGCCATGGAGCAGAAGCTCTTGCGGGATCTTCGGCGTTGGTGAGATCGGCTCTTCGGCCTGTCTCCGAAAGCCATGAAGCAGAGACCCGCCGGATCGTCCTTGTCCTTCCCCTTCCTGATGGCGATCTCCTCATCGCTTGAGCTCGATGAAGAGGAAGAAGTCGTGGACTGCTTGGAGTAGCTCTTCTCCATCTCGGCGAAGAAGGCCTTGTCGCGCTTCTTGTTCTCCTCGCCGGTAGTCCTTCAGGGCCTTCTTGAAGAACCGAGTCTTCGGCTTGCCCTTGTTGAAGGAGGGGCTCTCATGCTTGCCGGAGTCGTGGAAGCTGCTACCGGCGCCCTTCTTGTATCCACTGCGCTGGGGGCAGTCGGCGATGAAGTGTCCTGGATCACCACATTCAAAGCATCCGGATTTTGTGCCGTGTCTTTTGAACATTCTTTTATCATAGACACGACGCACCCGGTTGTTAAAAAGACACAATCATCATCTCCCAACAACTCAAGCTGGTCCTCAGTGATAGACATCAAGGAGAACCCAGCACAGCTCACAGCAGAGGGATCAACTGAAGGTGCAGCAAGGGCCAGGGATTTTGATCCAGAGCCAGTGAGATTTGATCTCAACTGGATATCTACCTCAGTGGCCTTTAACTTGCTAAAAAGCTCAGAAATGGTCAAGGTATCGTATGAAGTACTCTCAACGATAGATGATACCTTGATCTCCCAGATCTTTGGGTCCAAGGTATGAAGGACCTTGAGCGCCTGCTCATGATATGAGACTAACTGAGCACCCTCAGCCTTGTTGTCCCGAAGCTTGTTAATGATCGACTGAAAACGACCAAACAAGGCTTCAACAGATTCACCCGGCTTCTGTGTGAAATTCTCATATTCACGCCGGTAGGTCTGATAGAGCCGAGCCTTGACCTGTGCTGTTCCCTCATGGTGTGCCTTGAGGGTAGCCCAGATCTCTCTCGCAGTGGAGAGATGACTCACTCGCTCAAATTCAGTGGGACCTAAACCAGCAGTACCTTGCTCAGTAACTGGCAGAATGACAAACGTGGTGTGAACGCAAATGTCCCATATGTCCGAACCCTGGCTCATGAGATAGGCTCGCATGCGAGTCTTCCAATAATTATAGCCATAGGCTTCCAAGGACGGGACCTTGCCAGGAGACGTCATAGTCACTACTGGGGTTTAGAACCGGTTAAGGTATGGAAAAAAAACCTAACCAAGCTCTGATACCACTTGTAGGACCGAAAGTAGCGACCAGAGGGGGGGTGAATGGGCGCCTTAAAAATTCTTTCGAATCTATGGCCTGATCCCAAAACCCAACGCACCTCAAAAATACAATGCAGGAGAAAGTAAACAGTAGGCCTAAGTCTAAAGGTTTCTAACCTAGAAGCAACTGATGATATACAGTGAAAAACTAAAGTGGTGCAACTAGGCAGATAAACAAGTTGTAACAGGCCTATACTTCTCAATGAAATAATCTAAGTAAGTATAAAATGAAAAGAGAAGTTACTGTCCAAAGTTGTCTCATGTTCGGTACTTGGCGAAGCCCCCTTCCCACGTCGAGGTCTGCTTCGGAGGTTGGTGTCGGAGTCTGTCCGAAATGCCGAAGGTGTCACTGTCTAGCCTAGTTCGAAGAAGTACTTCGGAGCGAAGTAAAAAAGCAGTGCCGGAGCTTGGTTCGAAGTATGCACTTCGAAGACAAGTCTTCGCACACAGCTTCGACTCACGAACTTCGGAGCGAAGTAAAACAGTGCCGAAGCTTGCTTCGAAGTATGCACTTCGAAGACAAGACTTCGAAGGTACTTCGAACCGAAAGTCTCGAAGCTAAACCTTCGAACACGAACCTTCGAACACAAGCTTCGAACACACAAACAGACAACCTTCGAAACGTAGAAGCGAAGTCTGTCACGTGACAGAAAATCAAGTCCGAAGCCTACACTCTATCTTCGAAAAGTAAAACTTCGGGAGGAGAAACGAAGGCAGACACGCCACAAAGAAATCCAAGCGAAGTCTATCCGAACGGACAAGCTTCGGACCCAACTTCGAAACCTAGTGAAGTGAGCACTTCGAACAGATAGATTCGGAGTATGCTAGTTCGAAGTATGCAATGCTGTCCATACAGGAGGAGCTTCGAATCTAGCAACTCAGACACAAAGACCGAAGTTCGAAGTCTAAGCGAAGCCTTTAAAGAGGTTCGATCGGAGCCTGCCTCACGGAGTTGAGGGGCTTCGCACGGAACCGAGCTTCGCCAGACACACCAGGAAAAGGCAAAAGAGACTGTCAGCTTCGATCAAAAAGCTGGGGGATAGAAGGTGAAAAGCTGCAGCCGAACACTGTAGCTACAGTAAAGCAGTACTACTCGCAACAGCAAGAACTAGTACTACCACCGTGAAGAACACTCCCAGCCGAAGAGGCTTCTCTTCAAGAATAAATTCAGCAGCCCGTAGGTAAGGCAATAACTCTCCAAACCGAACAAAATGCAAGCAATAAATTCACCAGGGATCAAAGCATTAAAGCATCCAAGAGATTGGAGCCAAAATGAGCCACGAACCGAGGAGCACAAGGGCCTGGCGGCGCACACAGGAGAGAGAAGACAGGGGAAAAGAGTGACCCAAAGAGTGGTATTCAATTTCAGCAAAAGGGTAGTCCAAACCCTAGGGATTGGGGTGCTATTTATAGGCAGCCCAACACTAGGAATATTCTACCAGCCCCTTAGGGTTTTTACAGACTCAAAAATACAGAAAAAGACTCTACTGCCCTTAGGTATTTTTACAGACACAACTGACTGACTGTGGGCCTAGAGTAACAAATGACATATCCTGAAGCTATTCTTCTGGACAGTCGGATACAGAATCAACGGTTGTCAGTTTTACGCCGAAACTGACAAAGCCTCCACCAGCTTTGCACCAGGTACCCGGATTGGGCCGGCCCGACTCCGCAGCTCTCTCAGCCCGGCAATCGCTCACCGCCCGTGTACCTGAGTCAGTCCTGGTCAACAGCCCAGTGGGTCTTCTACTGCTTCTGGCCCATGCACCCGGATTGGGCCAGCCCGACTTCGCAGCCTCCTCTGCCCGACAGTCGCTCGCTGCCCGTGTACCTGAGTCACACGCGGCCCATGAAACAGCAGATCTCTTCTCTTCTTCAGTCCTCTTGACTATCGTTGACAATGACTCATCACTTCTAGAGCCATGAGGCCCACGCTATTCAGCATGGCTCCTCAATTATCTTGCATTATAATTGCATTCGATGGCTTGCTGAGTACGATTGTACTCACCCCCGTTGACTTACACCACCAGAGGCAGTCTATTACGAGGAGGGTGACGGTCTGGAGTAGCGACCCAGTCAAGGCACGAGACTGGAAGAAGACGTTCATCTAGAGGATTTATTTTATTAGTTTCTCTTTATTTAACTCTTTTGTAATAATATGGTCTACGAACCATGATTGATTGGCATATTGTACGCAGTAGTGTGATGAATGTCTTGTATTTCTTGATTTTTTCTGGAATTCAATAAATTCCTGGTTTTATTAAATCGGGGCATTACAAGATGGTATCAGAGCCGACTTGACTGCAGGAAGCCAAACAGACCGTCTTTAGGACTTATTTGCAAAAAAACAGTATCTATGGAAAAAAATTATTCTATTGCTTTCTAACCTTGACTCAATCCAACTTCATTTTCAACTAGTGATCAATTTTTTTTACTAAGATGAGAATCTTTGTTCTCATCTATTCTCGCGAGCACGAAGGATTCGTTGAAGGACTCTACGGACGATGATCTCCCTTTCTTCACCGTCTAAGCGAAGGCAATTGGATCAAAGACGACGAGCCAAGAAGCAGCCCTTAGTATCGTTTGAAGAGAATGTCAAGTGTAGAAGCCCCTAGATATTGTTAGTTTCTGAACGAATTGCTTTATTTTTATAGTGTATGGTTTACATCGTCTCTTGTGATGTAATCATACTAGGTTGTTTGCTTGAGGTATAATTATTGATCAATACATACATCACATCAGTAATAAAGTTGAATAAGGTCCTATCTATAGATCTGATCTCACTCTTTCCTATTATTCAGTTCCCTCTTCCCCATATACCTATTAGATCATAGTCCCAATCTAAAGAAGAGAATCTACCTCAAGCTTCAACTCAACATGATTTGTTTGTCGTCGTTCTGCAAGATCAACTCCAACCATGAAGTAAAGAAACGTTGTCAAGAAAGCCCTAACTAAGTCAAGCCCAATCTCGAAGATGCAGTCTTGAAGCCATCCGTTTAAAGAAGTAATCTAAGAAAAGTTGAAGCATATCCTTAACCTTCTATTTCTAGCCTTTCCGAATCTCAGGACGAGATTCTTGTTAAGGGTGTTAGAATTGTAACGCCCTGATTTTTGTCAAGCGTTAAAAATAAAATAATGTAATTAATAAATGAATTTAAAGAAAATAATTCAGTGTAAATCAATAAAAAGGAAAGCTAAAATATGAGCTTAAAAATTTCATTTAAAAATAACAAGTAGCTAGAGTATTTTCCCAAAATTCTCCTAGCCTTAAATTGCGTTCATAAAGTTTTTCACGATTCCTGGTGCCAAAGAATGCAATAAGATATAATCAATATCATTTCATCGTAAAACTATAACACTAATTAATAAAATATATTTCAACAAGAATGTTGTGTGAATAAAATATATGATAAATCATTTCAATTAAAAATAATATAAGACTAAATAAAATTCGGATAGAGAAATTTCAAGTAAATTTCTCCTGCCTCAAATAAATTTAAGTTTTTATTAAGGATTTTTATAACTAGAATAGTAATCCATAATATTTCAATGAATAAATTTAATAAAAAATAATTAAATCACTCTCTTTCCAATATAATTTGAATCATAATTTCTTACTATCTATATATTTTTCCAATCAAAAATCTGGAGGAATCAACGTTCAATTTTCGGTCGCGAAATTAAAATCTCATTTTAACTGCGTGATTAAATTCCATTAAAAATCACTTTAAAAATTATTTTTATATTCCCAAAAATGAATTAAAAACCTTGGTTTGGTGTTCATGTTCGGAATTGATAATTTCGGCGTGAAAACAAAATTTATTGATTTTCCAAACCACCGTTTATTCGCGCGCTATTTCCTTAAAATCCAAGATTTCTAAATTTATTTTAAATTTCAAACTTTCCAAAAACTTTTTACTTTTTCTTAAAAATACAATTTTTAATTTTCAGAAAAATATTTTCCTATATTTTCCTCCTTTCCTTTTCTTTTCTTTCTTTTTTTTTCCTTTTTCTCTTTCCTTCTTTTCCCTTTCCTTTCTCTCTCCTTTCTTTCTTCCTACGCATGCAGCCTTGCATGCAGCCCTCCACTCCATCCCGCAGCCTCCTCTCTTCCTTTCCTTTTTCTCCCTTTCCTTTCTCTTTCCTTCCTTTCTCTTTCTTTCCTTCTCTCTTCCTCTCTTTCCTATTTTCCTTCTCTCACCTTCCTTTCTTTCACGATGGCTTGCCTTTCTTCCTCCTCCATCCCGCAGCCTCCCCTCTCCCTTCTCCTTCCAATTTTTCTCTCCCCTTTCCATTTTCTCCTCATCCTTCCATTTTTTTCCTAGCCTCCTCTCTCTATAAAAACCTTGTATTGCCTTCTCTCTTTCCCAAGCTGAGAATATCGCGCCTCCTCCCCACGCACAACTACCGTCGCCGCGCTCCTACCATCGCCGAGCGCCGCCACCATGCAACGCTGCCACCCAAGCCCGCCACCGCGCCGCCGCTCCCCTCATCCTGAGCCCTCGCCATGCCGCGACCATACCCCTTCTCCGTTCGGTTGGGTGAGGATCCTCTCCGTTTTCCTATTTTCTTTTCCTGAAATTATATTATATTAATTTATTTTGATTTCAATATATTAAGATGTTATTTCATATTCCCTATTATTTATTCTCGTATCGTCCCTTAGTCCTCAATAATCTATTTAATCTAATTTATCCATTATTATCACTGAACCATTTATCGTCAAATTAATAATATATATCTCGATTTATTAGGTCAAAATCTCTTTTCAACTACATATTTAAACTTCGTTAAAAATCCTTTTTAAAAACTATTTTTATATATTGAATTAAGAAGATAAAAAAATACAAATCATGATATATAACTCAGGATATGAGTTGAGTAATTTATGTTAAGTTTCTCAAGACAAAATATTTTTTTATGAGATTTTATAAATTTTATTTTAAATTGCAGAAAATAAAATTTAAATTATATGGACCGTGCAAGAATAATAAAATGGTCAAAACAACGAGGAATTAAGAATCTCAAAAAGAATTCAAATTTTGGGTTTGGAAATTTTTATTAAATTCTTCAAGCTAAAAATATACACTAGGCTTTTATTTGAATTTTTAATATTTTTATAACTATTACAATAAATACAAACATCATATAAGAAATTAGTTAAAAACTTCATTTATATGCTCTCCCATTTCTCTCATGCTTCCGCTGTAGGCCCTCCTTGGATGCCGCACAGCCCGCGCATGTTGACCTGCGTTTTTACGGTTCAAAAATAATTCCAGAATTCATTTTAAACTCCAAAAAATCATATCTCCTTCAATTTAGCTCCAAATTCTACCATTCAAATTTTGTAAAATCTATATTTTTATTATATACACATTTATGCAATAAAAACCGTATATTTATTTTGCACATTTTATTCTTATTAAATAATAATTCGAAAACCCTTTTAGGATAAATATTTATTTCATATAATAAAAATTCAGAACTCCCTGAAAAATATCCTAAAAATTCAGATAATAATTTCAGAGGATATAATAACTTCATTTCACTATTTTAATCCAATAAAAAACCTTATATGTTTGTATTGGTGATTTTTGGATTGTTTATTGAATGTCGTGTTTATTTTTCATACCGGAAGACTACGACGCCATCGAGGATCCGGAGTTCTACCTCGAGGTTCCACCTTCACCGTTTGCAGATCAAGCCAAGTCACAACCCCCATTTTGATCATCATTGAGCCCATGTTTTAATAAATTATCGCTATAACTCATACGATAATATTCCATTAGTCTAATCTCAAGCCCTACATTATATTTATTAGATCCCCGTCCTTGTGTGTAAACCCATGCCATGCTTATCAAACTTGAACTCCTTGTCACTCTACAATATTATATTAGCTAGTGTCTAATGTACCGACACAACTACTATAGGGTAAAAGAACGAGTCGTAGATAGATGGATTCTGCTATATGATTTTCCCCGTTATTCTCATCTCTAGATTATGTTGGAGTTGGCTATGTTATAAGTATGGTGGGTTCCGGGTGCAAGCTCAGGAATTTGTTGGTCAGACCCAGGGCACTATAAGGACCGGTCTGTGGGATCCGTTGCAAAGCACTTCCGTACTAACCACAAGTCTAGTGGGTAAGTCCTAACTGGAGGTATGGATCATACCAATTTGGAACACCATAGTGGAGGGGGCAAGGGGCAACCTGCGGGTGACTTGTACCAACGTGGCTCAAGGGGGGTATGGTGTGGCCCGAAGTGACTGGGAAACCATATGAAACCTATAAGAGGGTGTTATCGAATTGGTGCGTTCCATGCTGAAGGTTTTGGCATGAGCTTCTCGTGACAGGAGCCATTTAACACACTGCAGTGTGCGGGAAATTAGTGCCTTGTGCGTACAGTAGTACACCTCTGATCAGAGATTTAAATCTTTTCGAAAAGCCGAGCCCACGGTCAAGGGCAGGTTGTGTGATCTCTCATAGTTAGTTTACTATTATATGAATGGTTGTGTTACTCATGACATGTAAGTACTGTTGAGCGAGGGTGGGCTGATTGTACCCCTCGAGTTAGAAGATGATGCTTGAACTCATGTTTACTTTTCTGCATTAATAACTTGATTACATTAATTGCTTTACAAATTATGCTTTTCCACTAAAGTAAGCCACTACCTTCCTTGTTATTATCTTGCATTATAATTGCATTCGGTAGCTTGCTGAGTACGATTGTACTCACCCTCGTTGACTTACACCACCAGAGGCAATCTACTATGAGGAGGGTGACGGTCTGGAGTAGCGACCCAGTCAAGGCACGAGACTGGAAGAAGACGTTCATCTAGAGGATTTATTTTATTAGTTTCTCTTTATTTAACTCTTTTGTAATAATATGGTCTACGAACAATGATTGATTGGCGTATTGTACGCAGTCGTGTGATGAACGTCATGTATTTATTGATTTTTTCTAGAATTTTAATAAATTCCCAGTTTTATTAAATCGGGGCGTTACAATACCCATCTTGCCTCTTGAACTTCTGGATCATCATGCCGAGCTATGGCTCTCTAGCACTTACCGAACTTAGGATCTGACGGAGGTAGAGTTCTCATTCTGAGCATCAGCTAGCTCCTCTCTCAAGGAAGCTAGCACCTCCACCTGAGACAAACAGATCTCACATTCTCTATCAACTTGGGCAGACTTCTCAGCTTTCAGCTTTATTAGTTCCAACCTCAGAGACAAGCAGTTCTCATAGACAGTGGGTGGAACTGACAATGTCTCAAGCTCAATCTTAGTCTGCTCCAGCTCAGCTTTGACTCTCTCTAACTCGCTTAACTGTTCATCACTCTTGGCTCTCTGCTCAGCTAAAACATCTAAATTAGGTGGGCAGTCTCTATAGGGCACGACGATAGTGGCATGAGCATCTTTCAGCTCCACCTGAGCGCTTTCAAGCTTAGTGGCCAAAGCGTCTCTCTCATCAACCCTCTCTATGTACCTAGACTTCAAAGTCGTCAGGTCACACAACATCACCTCACAGTCAGGGCACTCACTGCTCTCACCTAAGCAAGGTAAAGAAGATAGACTCTCAATCTTGCCATTGGCCATGACAAGCTCACTCTCAAGCTCATCTATCCTCTTCTTAGCCCCTCTAATCAGTTTCTCCTGATATCTTAACTCCTGATGGTTTTCTTCAAGTAATTCAATGACTTCTTGTTCATAGAAAGATATCTTCTCATCATCGTCGTCGTTGGAGTTGTCGGGGGAGCCCTTATCTTCCTTATCCCTAAAAGCCATTGAGCAGACGCTCTTGTAGGATCTTTGACTGTGGTGCGAGCGGCTCTTTAGCTTGTCCCCGAAGGCCATGAAGCAGAGGCACACTGGATCATTCTTGTCCTTCCCCCTCTTGATCACGATCTCCTCATCACTTGAGCTTGATGAAGAGGAAGAAGATGATGATCTCTTGGAGTAGCTTCTCTCCATCTCGGTGAAGAAGGCCTTGTGTTGCTTCTTGTTCTCACACCGGTAGTCCTTCAGGGCCTTTCGAAAGTACCTCATCTTGGGCTTTCCCTTTGTGAAGGTGGAGCTGTCGTGCTTGTTGGAGTCGTAGGAGCCACTGTCGGTGCTCTTCTTGTGTGTGTTCCGCTTGGGGCAGTCGGCGATGAAATGACCTGGATCACCACACTCAAAGTAACCATGTTTTGTGCCATGTCATTTGAACATTGTTTTATCATAGACACGACGAACACAGCTATTGAAAAGACCATGGTCATCATCTCCTAGAAAATCCAATTGGTCCTCAGTGATAGACATCAAAGAGGACAAAGCATAGCTCAAAGAAGCAGAATCAGCAGAAGGCGTCGCAAGGGCTAGGGTTTTTAGCCAGGACCAGTGAGATTTGATCTCAACTGGATATCAACCTCTGAGGCCTTGAGCTTGCTGAAAAGCTCTGCGACAGTCAAGGTATCATAGGAAGCGCTCTCAACAATAGAGGATACCTTGATCTCCTAGATCTTAGGGTCCAAGGTATAAAGAACCTTGAGTGCCTATTCATGATCTGAGACTAGCTGATCACGATTGGCCCTGTTGGCCCGAAGCTTGTTAATGATCGACTGAAAGCGACCAAACAAAACCTTGATAGTAGGACCAATACCACTTGTAGGACCGAAAGTAGTGACCAGAGAGGGGTTGAATGGGCGCCTAAAAAATTCTTTGGAATCAATGGCCTTCTCCCAACACCCAACACACCTCAACAGACAATCAGCAGAACCAAAATAAATCACAAGCTCTAAAATAATCTAGCATAAAAATGACCGGTGTCCTAATTGAGAAGACACCAACAAAGTGCTTAAAGGAGGATTAACAGTCATTTAACTCACAGACATTGCAATTAGCACAAGTACTATCGTCAATAATACTCAAGCATCTAATTTGACAGAATAAGAGCAGATAATTAAATGTGCACACAGATGATTCAAAATGCACTACGGATAAAAAGATAGTTCAATGAACATATATAGTGCAGTCTAAAAAATTATGCTTGCTGAAATGAAATTTATCTAGAGAATCTATGCAAGTGCACGTGAAAACGAGTGAAGAAAAATTATTGTGCTATTGATGTCTCTTGTACATTCATTCTACATTCAATGGTTCAACGACAGTGGTAAGGTAAAGGTGACCCGAATGGTAAGGTTAAACTTTGCTATTAGGTCTTACTGTGATATTGTTGATTGTGATATCGTACCTATGCATGCATGCTCTGTATTGTTAGGTAGACCTTGGCAGTATGACAAAGACACTTTACATCATGGAAGAACTAATCAATATTCATTGATACATGGTAATAATAAAATTGTATTGCATCCCATGTCTCCTGATGATATTTTGAAAGATGAGATTGCCAGAGCTAATAAAGTGAGAAACCAGGGAAACCCTAAAAGTGAGAACCAGATTGTAGTCAAGGAACTTGAGGAACATAAGAAGAAAGAATCAAAAGTTGACCACGAAAATAAAAATATGATTAAGATGAAAGGTGTTTGTTTATTGGCTACCAAATCTGATACTGAAAAATTGGATGTTGCTACTACAACTTGTTATGCTTATGTGTGCAAACAAACATTGTTCTCATTTGAGGATATTCCTCCTTCTTTGCCACCTGTTGTCATTGATCTTTTGCTAGAGTATTGTGATGTTTTTTTCAAAGGAGACCCCACCAGGACTGCCACCCATTTGAGGAATCGAGCATCAGATCGACCTGATCCCTGGTGTTGCATTGCCTAATCGTGTGCCATATAGAACTAATCTAGAGGAGACCAAAGAAATTCATCGTCAAGTTTAGGAGTTGCTCAACAAAGGGTATGTACACGAATCCTTGAGCCCATGTGATGTTCCAGTAATTTTGGTACCCAAGAAAGATGGATCTTGGCGCATGTGTGTTGACTGTAGAGTAATTAATAATATCACAATTTGATATCGTTGTTGACACGAAAATGTGCCCCCGCACTTGGGTCAGTTCGACGATCCAAAAGTGTGCGGATACTTAGGGACAAACCTAAGAGTAACACAACACCGACGCCGCGTTCCGACTACCCTTAGCCGTGGTAAGGGGGGTGGAGTCGCCAGGCAATCAGATCACACAAAATAATCCAATTACCTGAAAGAAATATATTAAACAGAATAAATCAGTAAACCGGTCGGAGCCTGTTTGCTTCGAAGTATGGTGTGAATGGGGTCGCTAAAGTGTACCTTCGGCGTCTAGTGTGAAGTGTCCCGCCGAAGGGTACCTTCGGCATTCGTACTAATGTGGCCAAAGATGAACTCCGAACAGATCTAGACGCGAAAATCACCTCCGAACAGCGGGGTTCGACGCGAAGTCTCTGATACAGTAAGATACAGGATAATGGCTCAAACGCAACGCACGAACGTGACTTCATCCGGAGCAGGGTGTGAGCGTAGCGAAGACTGTCGTGACGAAGTCTGTTGACGAAGCGTGCTATCGAAGGAAATGTCTCGCCGAAAGGTGTTCTGGCAACCTCCGAAACCGATCTATTAGCTCTGGACACCTCCGATGAAGTAGCTCCAAATGTAGGTAACCTGCAACAGATAAGATTTGAAGTACTAATTCGTCCTGAGGACCGAATTTTGCCAAGTGTTGCACTAGTAGCGAAGGTAGCAATCTGTTACGTAGATTAGCGGATACTTCACAGGCGCAGTAACAAGGCAATAGCAATCTATTACGTAGATTAACGAATACTTCACAAGCGAAGTAACAAGGATTACCACTATTCCGAAGTGGCCATCAGAGGTCTTCCAGGCAAACCCATGAAGAGGTACAGAAAGTAAAGATAAAGTAAATGCGATCAAAGCTAGGGCTTTATGTTTGATTTGTGTTGGGGGGCCTCTGAACTGGCTTCGCCTCTCTATTTATAGGGGCTAAACCTCTGATCTAATCTGCTATAATTTTGCTGGGTAGAGATAAAAACTTAGCCGGAATCGTGCCCAACTCTATCTCTGCCGAGGTGGGCCTTCGGCCGGGCCCATCGAAGGCCGCTCCTCGGGCCGAAGCTTCGGCGGCATGGGCCTCCGAAGGCTTCCTGGCTGAAGGCTGTGGGCTGGCTAGAAGCTTTCGGATCCCATAGCCCAATGGTCCTTCGGCCCTGTAAGGGTTTGGCCTGATGCGAGACATTTGTATTTTTGGCCCAAATTGCCAAAATTGCTATTTTGACAATCTCAGCCATTGATGTCATTTTTTGCTATCAACACATGCCCCCTACCTTTTAATGAACTAAGTGAACTAAAAGCACAACGAGCTAAAGACGATACCTTCCATATTGGCCTTTCGACACCTTTTACGTCGTTTGCCACACACTTGGGAAATACCTTTTCAAGTATCTACCATTCAAAGCTCTTCGAAACTGCTCTCCTTGCAGAGATTCTAACACGTATGCATTGCTAGGAGCGATTTCGGCTATTTTGAAAGGGCCTTCCCAACTAGGTGACCATCTACCAAACTTGGAACTCTTAGTGCCTAAGGGTAAAATCGTCTTCCAAACCAAGTCTCCCACTTGAAATGATTTTGGTTTAACATTCATATTGTAGGCATTAGCTACCCTCCTCTTGTCTACTTCTATGGCTTCTAAATCCTTCAATCTCTTATCGGTCACTTATTCTAGGTTGTCTTTCAAAAGAGTTTCATACACATCGATCGATAGGCTATCTTGCCTTAACACTCTTAAAGAGCTAAGATCTACTTCTACAGGAAGAACGACTTCTTGTCCATATGTCAACTCATATGGACCGACTTTGGTAGCACCGTGCTTTGCAATTCTACAAGCCCATAGCGCCTCGGAGAGCACTTCATGCCACCTTTTGGGGAATTCTTCAATTTTCTTCTTAATGAGCTTAATCACGGTTTTATTACTAGACTCGGCCTGACCATTGGCCTGAGCATAGTAGGGTGAAGAGTTTATCAACTTAATACCAAAATATTCGGTGAAGTACTTCACTTCTTTATAAACAAAAGAGCTACCCTGATCTGTAGTGAGAGTCTGAGGGATGCCAAATCTATGTATGATGTGCTTCAAGATAAAGTCAAGTACCTCGTGGTGAGTCATATTCTTGAGAGGCACGACCTCGGTCCACTTGGTGAAGTAATCTGTTGCCATCAACACAAACCGATGCCCTTTTGACGAAGGAGGGTGGATTTGGCTGATGAAGTCTAAACCCCAACTTCGGAACGACCATGGCTTGACAATAGGGTTGAGTAATGAGGCAGGAGCTAACTGAATATTGCCAAACTTCTGACACGCTTCACACCCTCTATAATACTTAAAACAATCCTCAGTCATAGTCGGCCAGTAGAAACCTGCTCTCTTGAGCATCCAACTCATTTTCTGGGCCGACTGATGAGTGCCACAAAGTCCCTCATGGACTTCTCCCATAGCCACCCGGGATCGTTTGTGGTCTAGACACTTTAACAGTACTTCGTCAATGGTTCGACGATACAGTGTGTCATCTATTAACACAAATTTGAATGCTTGTCGCCGAACCTTCCGATCAACCCTTTGGCTACGGTCTCTCAAATAATGGACGATAGGAACTCTCCAAGCGCCCTTATGGGATTCGAAGGGTTTTGCTAGCTCACTCCCTGAAAAAGTTTCTAAGCTACTGATTTTGGGATGCCCCCTGAGCCCTTCCTGCTCCTATAGAAACCTTTTCGGACTGTTTGTGCGAAGTGTATCAGGCCGAAGCCTCCGCCGGAGGGTTCGTGCTCCCGGAGGCCCTTCCTTTGCAAAGGACTTCGGCTCATGGTCTTTGGCATGCCAGACCCCTCGGTGGGCAGAGCACTCCGGTCCTAGGTCCTTGGCCCGCAGTAGCCTTTGGCAGCCGGAGGGGTCCGACCCGGAGGGTGCTCTTGCCCGAAGTCACTTGCTTCGACAGTGAGACCAAACATCAGCTTCTCCTGTACAGAAAATTTTCCTCTCTTTACTTGGTAACCAGATGCTTGGTGAGCCAAATCATTTGCAACTGAATTGGCCTCTCTCGACACATGAGAAATTTTGAAGTCATCAAAAGTAGCAACTATGTCCAGGCACCTATCCAAGTAGTTGTTTAGCAAGCCATTAAGACATTGAGCATTCTTAGCCACTTGTTGTACCACCAACAGGGAATCACCATGTGCATTGACATGTTTAACACCCATGGAGTTTAACAATTCAAGCCCTAGCAGTAAAGCCTCGCATTCAGCTTGGTTATTAGTAGAAGGGAATTCTAAACGAGACGAGGTCTCAAAGTGCATTCCGCTAGCTGATATGAGAACCACTCCAATACCTTGGCCATTTTTGCAAGATGAACCATCAAAGTAAAGTTTCCACGGTATTACCTCAATCAAAGCAACATCGTCTTTCCACATGACGTCTATATGGTGACCAACTATAAATTTGGCTACGATCTGGACTTTCATAGCTCTTAGGGGTTCATAGGCCAAATCATACTCGATCAAAGCGTAAGCCTATTTTCCGATTCTTCCACTTAGAATCGGCTTTTGCAACATGTGTTTTATAACATCGGTTTGGAAAACGACAACACATGTGGTAGGAAGAATATAGTGGCACAATTTGGTGCACGCGTAGTAAAGTGATAAACACAAACGTTCCACAAATGCATACCTAGTCTCAGCGTCCAGTAGGCGGTGGCTCAAGAACGTGATGATGTACTCTTTTCCTTCGACCTCCTGAGTTAGCACGACCCCGATCACGCTATCTTCAGCAGCGATATACAATCGAAACAGAATCTCGGCTTTGGGTGCTCTCACCACGGGCGGTGATGACAAGCACTCCTTGATCTTCTCAAAGGCGCTTTGCTGGCTTGCCCCCTAAGCGAACTCGGCTTCGTTCTTTAGCCGGAGTGTGGGGACAAAGCCATCAATTTTGCCAGACAAGTTGGATATAAAGCGACACAAATAATTCATCTTGCCTAGCAACTTCTGCACGTCTTTTTTACATGTCGGTGCCATAATGTTTCTAATCTTCTCAAGCCTCTTAGGATCAATCTCTATGCCTCTTTCGTGAATCATGAAACCTAAGAACTTACCTGCCGACACGCCAAAAGCACACTTGAGTGGGTTCATTTTCAAACCATACTGCCGCATCCTATCAAAGCAACTTCCAAATCAGCTAAATGGTTTCCCATAGCGTCTGATTTAGATACAACATCATCCATGTAAACTTCTAACATAACTCTTAGCAAGTCATGAAAGATTAAGTTCATAGCGCGCTGATACGTGGCGCCAGCATTCTTCAAATCAAAAGTCATAACGACCCATTCGAACAAGCCGACAAAACCAGGGCATCGAAAGGTAGTCTTGTAGATGTCCTCTTTGGCCATAAAGATTTGATTATAACCAGCATTGCCATCAAGAAAACTCAGTACCTTGTGTCCTGAAGCATCATTGATTAGCATGTCGACTGTGGGCATTGGATACTTGTCCTTCAGAGTGGATCTGTTCAGATCTCTGAAATCAATACATACCCGTATCTTGCTGCTCCCTTTCTTTTCTACAGGCACAATGTTAGCAACCCATTCCGCGTACCTGCATGGCCTAATAAATTCAGCTTTGAGCAGTCGCTCTACTTCTTCATTAACTCGGTGATAGACGGCCGAGTTAAAGCGATGAGGAGGTTGTTTATAAGGCCTAAACCTAGACTTGATAGGTAGCCGATGCTCTACGACTAGTGGCTTAGTCCCGGCATCTCGCTATACTCCCATGTGAAACAATAGACATACGACCGAAGTAACTTTATTACTTTGGCCTTTTCATCAGGCTGTAAATGTTGGTTTACAAAAGTCAGCCTCGAGATGCTACCATCACCTATGTCAACTTCTTCTAAGGGATCGGCCGATGCAAAACCTTGTCCTAATTTCTCTACCTCGCTAAAGTCTTCGATGGCCTCGACAATACCGTCTTTATTAGACCGATACTGCTCTACTCGAGACTTTAGCCAATCCAGATTACTCTTGCGAGACATGACTGCTAATACAAAAATAGCCGTGCTACATCAGCTGGCTTTACAGACACTGGTACAAAGCGCCCTCCAGATATGCTAACAAAATTGTAATCCAAAAGATCTCTACCTAACAGACACTCTACTTTGTTGTGAACGGCGTCAACTAATACATCTGCCAATGCCACTTGGGCCGAAGTATCTACGGGAATGACCTCTACTTCATCGCTGTCCCATTGAATCAAGCACTGGTGCAGAGTACAAGGAATGCAGCAATTCGCGTGAATCCAGTCGCGCTCAAGCAGCACGCTGTAGTTACCTTGTACATCGACAACGAAAAACGCTGTTGGCAATGTCTTATTGCCCACTGTCAACTCCATGGAGAGCACGCCCTTGGCCTCGAAACTCTCGCCGTTGAAGCCATTGAGCATGAAGTTAGTCTTCTTTAGACCATCCTCGTCCCTGTCAAGTTTCTTCAATAACGAGTAAGGCATTAAGTTAACAGTGGCGCCACCGTCAACGAGCATCCGGAAAATTGGCTTTTCGTCAATGTTACCTCTAACGTAGAGAGGCTTCAGATGGCGAGCCGAGTCCTCGGGCTTCTCGAAAATAGAGTTGCGCCGGCCGAGGTTCAATTGAGCGACCTCGGCCTCATCCTGCTGTAGGGCGAACTCGGCGAACAGCATGACGACATTGATGTCCATCGCCTGGTGTGCGGGCCCCTCGGACGGGCGAGTAGTCATCGTCGAGCATATCATCGTCGTCGTCGCTCGGACTAGGAGCTAGGTTGGTAATCTCAACCGGCTTAATCCTCCACACCTATTTTGTGGTCGGTCGAGGGCGGATTTCTTCAAAGATAGCGTCGCGCTCGTCCTCGGCCTCCTTCTCGCGCATCTCCTGTGCCCGTAGTCGTTGTAGATGTCTCTTTTGTGATTTGGACATGCCTAGAGGTGCCCAAGATGGTTGTGGCTTGGTGCCAGGTGCTACTGCCTAGTTCCTGCCAACTCTAGCCAAAGTAGTACTACTCCCTTCAGCTTTGTGCACTCTGTACTTGGAGGGACCTTCGCTGTGGACCCCAGCAATCGGACCGGCCTTGTTCGACCGATCGAACCAGGCTTCGGCGCAGGCTCTGACTGAAGCATGGGGCTTACCTTCGACAGACTTCAGTGATAAGGCCTTCGGAATTGGGACTTCCTGAGACCCTACTTTGACCATGATTGCTTAGAACTTCCTGTCTTCGGCCTCCACACGCCTATACTCCTCATCTCCCCCCTACAGGGTTCAATTCGGAGGTACCACAGATAGCCTATGGATGATGCCTCCCTCCGTTGTGTCTTCTTGTCCCTGCCATTCATAATACTTCGAAGGAAAACAAGGCATAGCGTTAAGTTGCGGAGGGTACTCTGCTTGTGGCACGTACGGAGCCCACGGAGTTCCTGCCTAGTTGTACGACAGAGGCATCAGCGGCTCCAGTGGCCTCGCCCACTGTGAGCTGAACCCGTTACCCGGAGGGGGGTTCGGCAGAGTCGACGGTGTCTTGGACCATATCAGTGAGGGGTCCTACCAGGCCAGAGGTACATTCGACCAGTGCGGGTCGAAGCCTCCTGTCGGAGGGTTCGTCCATAGTGGTGCGGGGTTCGGCCATTGGGGGCCGAAGTTACTGTATGGGGGTTCGACCATTGAGGCCTGAAGCCACCGTGTAGAGTGTTAGGCCACTGTGGCCCGAAGTCCCTGTGCGGGGGGTTCGGCCATTGTGCCTCGGAGCTATCACGAGGAGGGCTCAGCCACTGTGGTCTGAAGCCATCCTCCGAACACCTTGGGCCCTTTGGCTGACCTAGCTTTTTAATGCGGGGACCTGTTTCCTTGGCTTTTCTTTGATGCTTATTCAAAATATCTTGTATGTTACCTTCGGCCTCTTTTGAGCCTTACCCGAAGGGATGTTAATGTTCTGTTTCCACACTCCCACCTCGGGGTTCTTTGGTATGAGTGTGCGAGTGCGTGGCTCTCCAACAATTACATCCTTCCCTTTAGTCGACCCGGCCTGTTCTGGCTGAATCAATACCTTCTTCTCGCCGAGGTCGACGGCGTTGACAGGAAAAGGATCTTTGTCCAGCTTCATCTTTGGATTATGGTCTATCTTCAATCATCCTTCTTCTATGGCCGATTGAACCTGCCGTCGAAAAACATTGCAGTCGTTAGTATTATGTGAATGTGAATCATGGCACTTACAGTATGAATGCTTCTTCAACTCATCGGCAGAGGGAATGACTTGACCTTTAGGCAACCTGAGAAGTTGGTTCTTTAAGACAAAATCGAATATTTTATCACACTTAGTTATGTCAAATGAGTACTTGACCTCACTAGGCCGATTCTTCGTGGGAGACGACCATAATTCGGAGCAAGTGATAGGTTTGCTCTTAGCGTTCCAAACCCATTCGGCCACGTACATGTCATACGAATCCTCCTCTTCTGATTCCTCCTCGTCGGAGCATTCCATGATGTGGATTTCAGCCCGAGGTTTGTTAAATGTTTTAATAAACTTTTTATCTTTGGTTCGGCCTTCTTGGACCAGAGCCTGCTGTAGGACTTGGCTAACTTCTAAAAAGTTCTAGTTGTCTAATCTTTCTTTAATCTCAGAACGCAACCCATTAAAAGCTAGTTCTACCAAGTCACTTTCTGAAATGTTAAGGCTGAAACATCAGTTTCTAGTATCCTAAAACGCTTGATGTACTCAGAGGCATTCTCGTTAGATTTTGGCCTAACCGATGTCAAATGTGAAAGCCTAAGTTCCGTCTCACCTGTGTAAAAGTAATCATGAATTTCCGTTCTAAATCATCAAACGTCTGAATGGAGTTCAGCGGGAGCGCTGAAAACCAAGTGAAAGCGGTGCCGGATAGCGAGAGAGAAAATAGTCTAACTTTTAGAGCGTTTATCCCGCTAGCTTCTCCACACCGTGCTAAAAATTGACTAACATGCTCTAGTGTAGTTTTGCTACTCTCGCCATCAAATTTAGTGAATTCAGGGATTCTATAGCCGCGGGTGTAGGGTATTGTATCGAGATGATCGGGATATGGCTTACGGTAAACCCTAACCTGACCCTTAGGCACGAAGCCGGCGCACTCCCTGAATAGTGCGCGGATACGCTCCTCTAGGTCATATTGGCCTACTGCCTGCGCACGTCTCTCGTGCAGGGGTGCGACATGTGGCAGGATATCGGCGTGTCGGCCATAGGCCTCTGCCCTACGTGCTACCTGTATGATGTGCTTGTGCCCGGGTGCCTGCGCATGTGGCATGGGCAGCGCAGGTACCGGTGTGGGTGGTGGCGCATGGTACGCAGTGCTAGTTTGGTCGTAAGCATAATGATTACTCTCGGCCATAAGTGTTGGGGCCAAAGACGTGACGGTCATGCTAGTGTTACCGTCAGTTCTGCTATACACATGATTTACCGGAGGTGCACTAGCAATAGGGACTAGGGGTATGGCCTCAGTAAAGCCGAACCTTCTAAGAGTTTCCTCTACTTGGGAGCTAACTGTCGAATCTAAACGGTTGGCTAGCGAAGCGCTAACGGCCTGATCTACTGATGTGGCTATTTTTTGCTCGATCTCTAAAGAAGACAAATGAGGCGATACGGGTGTTACCTGGGCCCGAGCGAGGTCGGCGGCGATGATGTCGCGCTTGATGAAGCCTGCGCATGTCTTAACATAGCCCCCAAGCATCATGTCTTGGAGCGCCTTCAATGTTGCCTCGATCGCAGCTCGGTCTTCTGTGGGGATATCTTCAAGAGTAGGTGTTAGGATGTTGTGGTTGTTGATATTTGCGCCCCCTATGGTGTCCATCGGCAGTGTAGACGTAGTAGTCGTTGTAGATGTACCGGTGGCCGATATAGACCTACCCTTCATGTTGGCGTAGCTTTCCCTAGCGGAGTCACCAAAAAGTGTGTTGACACGAAAACATGCCCCGCACTTGGGTCAGTTCGATGATCCAAAAGTGTGCGGATACTTAGGGACAAGCCTAAGCGTAACACAACACCGACGCGGCGTTCCGACTACCCTTAGCCATGGTAAGGGGGGTGGAGTCACCAGGCAATCAGATCACACAAAATAATCCAATTAGCTGAAAGAAATATATTAAACAGAATAAATCAGCAAACCGGTTGGAGCCTGTCTGCTTTGAAGTATGGTGCGAAGGGGGTCACCGAAGTGTACCTTTGGTATCAAGTGCTAAGTGTCTTGCCGAAGGGTACCTTCGGTGTTTGGACTGATCTGGCTGAAGATGAACTCCGAACAGATCTAGACGCGACAATCACCTCCGAACAGCGGGGTTCGGCGCGAAGTCTCTGATACAATAAAATATAGGATAAAGGCTCAAATACAACGCACGAATGTGACTTCGTCCGGAGTGGGGTGCAAGCGTAGCGAAGCCTGTTGCGACGAAGTCTACTGACGGAGCGCGCTGTTGAAGAAAAAGTCTCACCGAAGAGTGTTCTGGCAACCTCCGAAACTGATCTCTTAGCTCCGGACACCTCCGACGAAGTAGCTCCGAACGTAGGTAACCTGCAACAAATAAGATTCAAAGTACTAATTCGGCCCGAGGACCGAATTCTGCCAAGTGTTGCACTAGTAGCGAAGGTAGCAATCTGTTACGCAGATTAGCGGATACTTCACAGGTGAAGTAACAAGGCAATAGCAATCTATTACGCAGATTAACGGATACTTCACAAGCGAAGTAACAAGGATTACCACTATTCCGAAGTGCCCGTCGGAGTGCTTCTAGGTAAACCCACAAAGAGGTACAGAAAGTAAAGATAAAGTAAATGCGATCAAAGCTAGGGCTTTGTGTTTGATTTGTGTTGGGGGCCTCTGAACTGACTTCACCTCTCTATTTATAGGGGCTAAACCTCTGATCTAATCTGCTATAATTTGGCTGGATAGAGATAAAAACTTAGCCGAAATCATGCCCAACTCTATCTCTGCCGATGTGGGCCTTCGGCTAGGCCCGTCAAAGCCCGCTCCTCCGGTCGAAGCTTCGGCAGCATGGGCCTCTGAAGGCTTCCTGGCCGAAGGCCCTGGGCTGGCTAGAAGCTTTTGGAGCCCATAGCCCAATGGTCCTTCGGCCCTATAGGGCTTCGGCCTGACCCGGGACATGTGTATTTTTGGTCCAAATTGCCAAAATTGCTATTTTGACAATTTCAGCCATTGATGCCATTTTTTGCTATCAACAATCTTCACCCTATTCCTAGGTTAGATGATATGCTTGATGAACTGAGTGGCTCTACTGTGTTCTCTAAAGTTGATTTGCGTAGTGGATATCATCAAATTCGCATGAAATTGGGAGATGAATGGAAAACGACTTTCAAGACCAAGTTTGGTTTATATGAGTGGTTAGTGATGCCTTTTGGTTTGACTAATGCACCTAGTACATTTATGAGATTGATGAATGAAATTTTAAGAACATTTATTGGACGATTTGTTGTAGTATATTTTGATGATATTCTCATTTATAGCAAATCAATAGCAGAACATCTTGCCCATTTACGTGCTATTTTTGATGCCTTACGCACTGCATGATTTTTTGGTAACATTGAGAAGTGCACATTTTGCATCGATCGAATTGCTTTCCTTGGCTATGTTGTTACTCCACAGGGCATTGAGGTTGATCAAGCTAAGATTGAAGCAATTCATAGTTGGCCAACTCCGAAAACGGTCATGTAGGTGCGGAGTTTATTGGGACTTGCTGGATTTTACCGACGTTTTGTGAAAGATTTCAGCAGCATTGCCGTAGCCTTGAATGAATTGATGAAGAAGGCTGTCCAGTTCCAATGGGGACAACCACAAGAAGATGCATTCAACATCTTGAAACATAGACTGACTAATGCCCCACTACTTCAGCTCCTAGATTTTGGTAAGGCGTTTGAACTTGAGTGCGATGCTAGTGGTATTGGGATTGGAGGGGTACTTATTCAAGAAGGTAAGCATGTTGCCTATTTTAGTGAGAAACTCTCTAGACCTTGTTTAAGATACTCAACATATGATAAAGAACTATATGCTCTGGTAAGGTCGTTAGAAACATGGCAACATTATTTATGGCCCAAAGAATTTGTCATACACTCTGATCATTAGTCATTGAAACACATACGAAGCCAAGCAAAATTGAACCGTAGACATGCCAAGTGGGTTGAATTCATTGAGTCTTTTTCCTATGTCATCAAACATAAGAGAGGAAAGGAAAATATTATTGTTGATGCTCTTTATAGACGTTAACCTTGCTTTCACAACTTGACTTCAAAATTTTTGGTTTAGAAACAATTAAGGAACAATATGCTAATGACAACGATTTCAAAGATGTATTGTTGCATTGCAAAGAGGGAAGAACTTGGAACAAATTCGTCCTTACTGATGGGTTTATATTTAGGGCTAACAAATTATGTATTCCATCTTGTTCCGTTCGTCTATTGCTGTTACAAGAGGCACATGGTGGTGGATTGATGGGACACTTTGGTGTGAAGAAGATAGAGGACATACTTGCTGATCACTTCTTTTGGCCCAAGATGAGGTGGGATGTTGAACGCTTCGTCTCTCGCTGCACGACATGTCAAAAAGCTAAGTCACGATTGCATCCACATGGTCTTTACATGCCTCTTCCTGTTCCTAGCGTACCTTGGGAGGATATATACATGGATTTTGTTTTAGGATTGCCTAGAACAAAGAAGGGGAGGGATAGTATTTTTGTTGTTGTGGATAGATTTTCTAAGATGACACATTTCATTCCATGTCATAAAAGTAATGATGCTACTCATGTTGCTGATTTGTTTTTCCGGGAGGTTGTTCAATTGCATGGTGTAGCAAACACTATTGTTTCAGATTGTGATGTTAAATTCCTAAGTCACTTTTGGAAAACTTTGTGGGATAAATTGGGAACTAAATTGTTATTTTTTACTACTTGTCATCCTCAAACTGATGGGCAAACAAAAGTTGTGAATAGAACATTGTCTACCATGCTTAGGTCCATCTTGAAACAAAATATTAAGATGTGGGAAGAATGCTTGCCTCATATTGAGTTTGCATATAATCGTTCGGCGCATTCTACTACTAAGTTCTGCCCCTTTGAGATTGTGTATGGTTTTACTCCTCGTGCCCCAATTGATTTATTACCCATTCCACCTACGAAGAAATTGAATTTTGATGCGACAAAGCGTGCTGAAATGATTCTGAAACTCCATGAGACAACAAAAACAAACATTGAATCTATGAATGTGAAATATCAACTTGATAGTAGCAAAGGGCGCAAGCATGTAACTTTTGAACCTGGTGATCTTGTTTGGTTGCATTTATGTAAAGAACAATTTCCTGCATTACGTTAGTCTAAATTGATGCCAAGAGCTGATGGTCCCTTTAAGATATTACAATGTATTAATGACAATGCATATAAACTTGAGTTACCTGCAGATTTTGGGGTTAGTCCCACTTTTAACATTGCAGATTTGCGACCCTATTTGGGGGAAGAGAACAAGCATGAGTTGAGGACAACTGAAATGCAAGAAGGGGAGGATGATGAGGGCATCTCCGACATGGTTAAACCCAAGACTCATACAATAGAACCAGCTCCAACAGAAATACAAGGTCCAATCACTTGAGCCCGTGCGCGACAATTAAACTATCATGTGAAATTGTTTCTTGTATTGTATACACATACACAATTGAATGGAGAACTACTAAATTCGTGTGATGCTATTATTTTGCTTAGGAATGAAGGAAAAGAAGAAGAAAACTGAGCTACTTCGTGTTGGGAAAATTGGCCACGTCAACATGTAGATAGACTACATTAAAAGCATCATAACTTTGGAATCCCTTCATCAAATGGAATGTCTGAGTACTCTTTGGAAAGCTGAGAAAGTCTTCTTGGAAGATAATATATTTACTCAACCGAGATATCCCAGCGAAGGAAGAAGAATCACTGCTTTCCTTCTTCTAGTCAATTTGTTTCCTTTTTCTGGATAATCTGTTTAGGTAATAATTTAGTAGTTTCCATATGTAATAAGTTTCCAAACATTGGGAACGTTCCTAGGGCTATAATTATCCTAGAGACTTCAGTTGTGAATCAGGTTTTGATTAGATAAAAGTTTAGCCAATGCTACTAGTCCGTGTAAACATGTGATTGGTTAGATCACCGGTTTCATGTTTCAGAACCCCAACTACCCTTTGTGCATCTTTCATATCCAGCAATTGTAGTTGCTCCTTTATCTTATTCTTGCTCGTTCTTCGATTGCTTGTAGGAACAAGGTTGATCACCGGCTAGATCAACAACCTTGGAGTTGGTGTATCGATCACTAAGGCGCAACACGAAAGTCTTGTACGGTTGTAGGCGGGTCATCAATGTCGTCTCCTTCCAATCGAAGTTATCTTATCATTTTATCCTCCTCTCACCGAAAGATCAGGCCATCCAATTCCTCCATCACAACTTGTCCTAATGCGGAGCTTTCGTAGCAGCTATGGCTTCGCTTCAGGACTGTCTGATCTCCGATGGGCGGTCTTGGATGGTTGCGTCAGTTTTATTACAAAACTAACAAAGCATCAGCTGTCTTCGCACCGGGTACCCGGATTGGCCAGCCCAATTTCGCGGCTCCCTTAGCCCGGCAATCGCTCGCCTCCTGTTTACCTGGGTCAAACCCGGTTAATAGACCAGCAGATCGCCTATCGTTCCTAGCCCATGTACCCGGATTTGGCCGGCCCAACTCCACAGCTCTTCTACCTAGCAATCGCTCGCCGCCCATGTACCTATGTCACACGCGGCCCAAGAACCGACAGGTCTCATCTCATCTTTGTCTCCTCTCTGGATGACTTATGTTGACAATCACTCATCACTTTTGGAGCCATGAGGCCCATGATCTTTAACATGGCTCCTCACTTGGCCCCTCACTTGAAGTATTATCAATGTCGCTGAGGGCGGCCACAAATGCTCTGGCTACTCTTTTAGCCACTTTTCCACGCTTTCCTTTGAAGAAGGGTTTTTTGTCTCTTTTCTGGTGTTTGTGCTCATATTATTTTTTGCTTTTAATTTTGGGCAATTATCTTTGATATGATTAAGATCTCCACACTCAAAACATCCTCGAGGGCCTCCTCTATTTTGATCCCGTCTATCATTATAAAATCGGGTGAACTTTTTGACTATGAGAGCAAGCTCCTCATCGTCCAATGTGTCCACCTGTTCTTTAGTGATTGAGATAAAAGAAGACAAGGCAAAACCTCCGGAGAAAGCACAAACTCTAGAACCACTAGAAAGGTTACCTCTAGATGAGGTGCCACTGCTAGAATCGGAAACTAGTGCCATGAATTGTGGCAAAGAGTTTCAATTCCAGAACGAGACGCCTTGGCAATCTCGGTGCTCTTAAGCTTACTAAAGAGTTCGTCGCAAGTCAAAGTGTCATAGCTTGCCGACTCTTCAATACAAGAGATCTTCACCTCCCATATGCTATGATCAAGAGCATAGAGAAGTTTGATAGCTCTATCATGGTCCGAATAAGTTAAAGTCCAAGTGGAGCGCAAGTTGCTCACAATCCCATCAAACCGAGCAAACATGGCATCTACATATTCGCCAGGGCCTTGCCCAAACATTGATATTCTTGATTATATGTGATTTACCACCTAGCCTTAATCTGAGTAGTGCCATCATGAAAAGTTTTCAAAGTTGTCCAAATCTCACGTGTGGTTCGTAGGTGCTGGACCCTGTAAAACTCATTACGACTCAGACTGACGAACAGTATATTTCTTGCCTTGCTATTACAATCGTACTGTTCCTTCTCAGCCTGAGTGGTGCGAGTTTCACGAATCCCATATCGGGAATCAACAATGTCCGATATAGCACTTCTTTGGTTTGTAGATAAGCCTCCATGCGCACCTTCAAATAGGCAAAATCTCGACCATGAAACATCGGAATCTTAGAATTCTTGTCCATGTCACCAAAAGGATCACAAACTGGTTAAGGTCAACTTGTGATCTAACCTGCTCCGATACCAATTGTGGGATCAGATCAGGCAACTATTGGGGGTGAATAGGCATCTCGACAAATTCTCATGACTAAGATGGCCTGTTTAGAATACCCAACGCTGCTCTACAAATTGCAGAAGCAAAATTGTGACTCACATTACAAATCCAGAACAGAAATCAACCCAAATTAAAATTTATTTCTAAATCGGAGTTTGAAGTGCAAATCTATTCTGTCGGTAATTGAATTTCCGATTTAGAGTCTCTAGATCGGCAAATGAAATACCGACAGGATGCTGTCGATAGATGACTCTCCGATAGAGTTCACAATTTTCAGAAATGAGACTAAAAACAAATTTTGCAGCAATCAAACAATTTTGAGATGATTGATCAACATGTTTTACACACACTGAGGGATAGCTGATGTCTTTCTGAAAACATCCAAGTAATCTATTTGATAACTAATCTTGATGACTCATGAAATTACACATAGATGAAGGTAACACAAGTGAAGACTTCAGAGGTAATCAAATCAATTAAGTTTTCCTCAAGAACATCAAGAGTAACACACATGAAAATTCATTCTAAAAACATATCACTGTTTATGGAAAAATGTTTAGGGACTGAACATGAAACTGTGTTCATGTTAATCAAATACCTGAAACAGTAGATGAAAGATGCAACAAGATATTTTCTATATCTAACTCTGATGGCACTTTCAGAACAAATATTAACCCTCTTTAAGACTGGGACAGCAGTACTGCTTTAATCCATAGAAATAAAGATCATGGAAGAAACATCCCAGAAGTGAAGCATCAAGAATCAAAACAGAATAATGACCATGAATTGAAAGACAAATTCAAAGAAATAGCAAGCTAACTTGACAAAACAACATGAAAACTGAACTGAAGCTTCATTCAACTGTTTTCCTGCACATGCACAACTTGAGAAGATTTGGAGAGATAAGCTTCATGCGAATAACTATGTATGTAAAACCAGCTGAAACTAATTGCAGGAAGTAATCAGATCATCATTGCTTTAACTATTCATGGAAATTTTTATGGCGGTTGTCGGGGTTCTGTTGGACCGAAAACGGCGACCAGAAGGGGGGTGAATGGGAGCTTTTAAAATTTCAGGCTAAAAACAGCCTTCGGTTTTAATCCTGTCTTCTGCGGAACAGGCTTCGAACACTACCTTCGAAGGTCTGGTTCGGAGGTACTTCGACAGCTCCGAACACAGGCTTCGCAGGGGCAAAAGTTCGAAGCCAAGAAGACTTCGCTCCACTTACTACCCTCAAAAATCTACTCTGCTAAGTAAGTGCAAGCTCCGCACACAGGGTGCTTCGAGCAGGCTTCGCACTTCACCCTTCGCAAGAGTGGACAGCCCTCTGAGGACTTCGACCAAGTACTTGGCAACAGCAACTGGTGCTGAGCTTCGTACACGAAGGTCTAAATGCACACAACGCGGACACCACTAAGGGCTTCGACACAGGAAGCAAAACGGGCCTCGATCAGGGCTTCGCTAGTAAGCAGTGAGGTCTAGCCTCAAGTTACACAGAGCGACAGCACGCTGAAAAACACACTTCGCACAGAGTCAACCTTCGCCTAGACAGGCTTCGGTGCACTACAACTAGCGAGGTATGTAACGCAAGCTCAAGCAAAAAGCACAAAGAAGCAGGGCTTCGCTGCTTGAACAAGGAACACAAATAAATTGAACTCTGGATGAATACAGCGAGGTATGTGGCTACAGGAGCTCAACAGTAAATGCTCAAAGTGTTAAATGTTACCTACCGAGCCCCCATATTTATAGCCCACAGTTCACCCAAAGGAAATGACTACTTTACCCCTAGGGTTTACAAAGGATTTGACTCGACAGAACTAAGGGGTACAAAAGGTAGTCCACCTTTATTCTGGAGGCTTCTCTATCAGCTTTGCAGAGGGGACAGTGTCAGCCTTTTACAGAACAGACAGTGTCAGCCTTTGCAGTCTTTGACCTTCTGGAATCCTCCCATCGCACGCGAGGGTGCGGTAGCTTCGGCGAGAAGCCTTGAGCCTGGTGGCCTTTGCTTCGCCGAAGATGGCCTTCGATACAGTGACGGTTTTGAGCCGAAGCCGTCAAAGCTCCTTGGGCCTTCGCACCAACACCTCCGGAGTGGACCACCACGGCTTCGCAGCTTCACCCAGCTCGAACTCCGTCAGTCCGTGTACCGAAGCCATGCAGGCCGAAGCACCTCAAGTCAACCTTGCTCCGGAGCTAGCCTCGCTCCGAAGCCTTCCTCACTCCGAAGCCCCACCTTCGGAGTACCACCCTTCGAAGTCCCTCCTTCGTCCAAGGCCTCCGCATGAAGCATTCCATGAGCCCTTCGTCGCAGTGTCTTTCCCCGAGCACACTCCTCGACGAGCCTCACCCGGACCATGCCTTCGATGCACCTCGACTTCTGAGACCTTCGTTGGGTATCTTCGAATGTCTCCCTCCGGAGCACACTTCGAACACCTTGCCTCCGCAAAGGACTTGTTCCACCCAACTCCGAAGTCACTCCATTCGGAGTACCTTCGAAGTGCCTCACCTCCGAGGACTTTGTCTCAGAGTACCTTCACCCGGAGCCACGCTCCGCACTCTCTGCCTTCACCTGGCACGCCTCAACCCGAGGACCGACCCGGACCACCTTCGTAGCCACCGTGACGGAGCTCCCCGCTCCCCTGGCATCAAGCCTCCCGCTTGACCCAGGTTCACCTGCCGCGAACCTTGTCCGTCTCCTCCGAAGTCCCTGCGTACCACAGACAAGCAAACAAGTGTATCCAGTACTCCGGAGACCTCTCCGGGTTAGCAACCTCCGGTACACACTCCGGTGTACCGCCCAAAGTACCGAACCCTTCGGTACGAACCCAGTCATCGTGTACTGTCGGACCCCTCCGACACGCACACCCCGCTGCAATAGCTGCAGCAACCAAACACCGAACACCCTTCGGTGAAACCACCTCCGAACACCCTCCGGAGGTCCAACCTCCGAACAGAGGTAAAAAGCCTGTCAATCACTCATCACAAGCACTGAAACCAACCCTTGGTTTCTCAATCTCCCCCTTGATGAGTGCATTGACAACCAAATCCAAGTTCAAGAAAAAATTAAAAATTTTCAGCACACAAGTGACCATAAAAACTCATAAAAGAGCCAAATCATGTCACTTGACAACAGAATTTTCCTCCCCCTTTCTCACAAGAGTAAAAAGCCCCTTCGGCAATAAAAACTCCCCCTGAGTTAAATTTTCCCTTTGGCAATAAAGAATCTTCTCCCCCTTTGGAAATTATACCCCCTTTGGCAATAAAGTAAGTCTCTTCTTCTTTAGGAATTTCTCCCCCTTTGGCAATGCAAGCATCAAGGAGCATGTAAAAGATGCAAAACTTCGAAATGAGCAAAATTGCAAAGACATATGAAGCCAAAATATGCCAATAATAACACCAATGATCATGGGCTCAGCTCAAATTAATATTCTCTAAAAACAGGATGAAGCATGTGATTTGATCATTTTTGAAATAAAAGCATCACCACTTACTCAAGGAAACTAGACAAGTAAGAGCAAGGACTGCGCAAAGCTAGTCAATTTCTACTCTAGACAGACAAGTCCAGTTCAAATGGAGCTTGAAAAGAAAACTTGATAAACAATAAATTTTGTTGTTCTTTTCTTAGTGCCAGGGGTTATTTGTTTGTCCACCTTATACTTTCCAATCCGGCCAAGCCTAGGCATGAAAGCCATAAGAAGCTTAAGGCATAGATTTTGGCATACACTACGCTATTCCAGTTCAGACCAATGTGCAATGGTAAGCAGTCTAGAATAGGGTAGTGCGACAAACAAACCCACCTGGATCTTTTAACTTAAAGCATGCAAATCATGGAATTTTTGATTTTAACCAAGTGAACCAATTGTTTGGTACTTTATGAATACCCATGAAAATTGAGAACAATTTTTCAAGTTGCAATTTTTAGCATCCAAAGAAATGTGTCTTGCTATCAAGCAGATAAAAGATAGCTAAAGCAGTCCTGTCTAAACATGCTAGATTCAAGACTAAGCAGTGAGCACGATTCGATTTTGAAAATAAAACACCATGCACATGAATGTTCCAGATGAATTAAAAAGAGCTGAGCTGACATGATTTCATGAATTATAAGCAGGCATATAAGTGCAAAATGTGTAAATGCAATTTCAACACAATTAGACAAAGGCACATCCATCTAAAACAGCTCCCCCTCACAAAATGTCGTAAGGGTGACAAATGCCAAGTTCCCCACGCAAGTAAGCAAATCGAGAAGCATCAAGGGGTTTTGTAAAAATGTCGGCGAGCTAGTGTTGGGTATCAACATATTGAAGTTCAATATCACCCTTCTCATTGTGATCTCTGAGAAAATGATATCTCACATCAATGTGTTTGGTTCTGGAATGCTGAACCGGGTTGTTTGCAATACAAATAGCACTAGTGTTATCACAGAAAAGTGGAACACTCTTATAATCTAACTCGAAATCCCGCAAAGTGGAAACCATCCACAAAATCTGAGAGCAACAGCTAGCTGCAGCAACATATTCGGCCTCAGCCGTTGATTGTGCAACACTAGACTGTTTGCGGGAAGACCAGCAAACCAGTGAAGTACCCAGAAAATGACAAGTACCAGAGGTACTCTTCCTATCAATTCTACACCCAGCAAAATCCGCATCGGAATAACCTTGAAGACACAAAGATGAAGACGCTGAATACCATATGCCAAATTCAAGGGTGTGTTTGAGATACCTTAAGATGCGTTTTACCGCTTGGCGGTGCAAAGCTCGTGGTGAAGCCTGAAAATGAGCGCACAGACACACTGCGAAGTGTATGTCCGGCCTCGTGGCAGTCAAGTAGAGGAGGGAGCCGATCATGCTTCGGAACTCCTTCTGATCTATGGCTTCTCCATCTTCGTCAGGATCCAATGCTACAGATGTAGCCATTGGAGTGGCGAGGGGCTTCGCATCGGACATGTCGAACTTCTTGAGCAGGTCCTTGGTGTACTTCGTCTGATGGATGAAAGTACCTTGTTTGCTTTGCTTGATTTGCAAACCAAGGAAAAAGGTGAGTTCACCCATCATTGACATTTCAAATTCCCTGCTCATGGTATCTGCAAACTCGGCAACCAACGCATGAGAAGAGCCACCAAAGATGATATCATCCACATAAATCTGAACTAGGAGGAAATCTTTGCCATGCTTGAGAGTAAACAAAGTTTTATCAACAGGAGCCCATTAAATACCCTCGCTCAAGCAGAAAAGACTTAAGTCTATCATACCAAGCCCGAGGGGCCTGCTTGAGTCCATAAAGAGCCTTATGAAGTTTAAGGACTTTATGTGGGTACTTGGGGTTTTCAAAACCAGGGGGTTGTTTTACATAAACATCTTCACCTATGAAGCCATTAAGAAAAGCACTTTTGACATCCATTTGATAGAGTTTGAATCCCCGGGATGTCGCAAAGGCAAGCAAAATCCTAATGGCCTCAAGGCGAGCAACAGGTGCAAAAGTTTTAGTAAAATCAATCCCTTCTAGTTGAGAAAAGCCCTGAGCTACAAGTCTAGCCTTGTTTCTAACTATAGTCCCATCCTCCCCTTGTTTATTTTTGAAAATCCATTTTGTTCCAATGAAATGAACATTTGGTGGAGGATCAACTAAAGTCCAGACTTGGTTTCTCTCAAAATTTTCAAGTTCCTCATGCATGGCATTGATCCAACTAGAATCAGAAAGTGCATGACTAACATCTAAGGGCTCGAAAGAAGCAACAAAAGCAGCATTAGTGAAATGGGCATGAGAACGAGTTACCCTTTGATCAAGCTCACCAATGATCTGCTCGGGAGGGTGCATCCTTTGAACATGATGTGGAGCCTCGCGGCGGGATGCAGTCTCCCCCTCAACTTGTGCGTTGGAGTGGTCCAAGATGACCGATGTTGAGGTAGTCGCTTCGGGACCTCGTGCCGAAGTAGTTGAAACGGGGTCAGCTTCGGGGATCGATGTCGAGGGTAGTAGGGGTTCATCCTCGAATACTCCGGGATCTTCTTCTTCAAATAAGGTCTGTTCCATGTCGTGTTCATTTGCCTGTTCAAAAGCAGAACTAACAGAGGGGGTTGATTCATCAAAAGTCACATCACATGACTCGATGACAGTGTTAGTTTCCAAGTTATAAACACGATAAGAATGACCATGAGTAGTGTAACCCAAAAAGATCCCGTCAGAAGATCGCGACTCAAATTTATCCAAGTTACCACGTTTTAGGATAAAGCAGCGACAGCCAAAAACTCGAAGATGAGTAACCTTGGGCTGTCTCCCAAAACACAGCTCATAAGATGTCAAATTTAAAATTGAGCGCAAGAAAATTCGGTTTGAGATGTAGCAAGCAGTGTTCATGGCCTCAGCCCAGAATTTTCTAGGAGTCCTATGCTCATCAAGCATCGTCCTAGCCATCTCAACCAAAGTGCGGTTCTTCCTCTCAACAACACCGTTCTGTTGAGGAACCCGCGGAGCAGAGAATTGATGTTCTATGCCATGCTCCATGCAAAAGTCAACAAAGAGACTATTTTTGAACTCAGTGCCATTATCGCTTCGAATGAATTTTAATGCACCAGGGAGTTCAGTGAAAAGTCTCAAAGCCAAGCTCCGAAAGTGTGAAAACACTTCATCCTTGCTGGCAAGAAAGAAGACCCAAGAGTAGCGAGAGAAATCGTCGACAATTACTAGAACATACCACTTGCCGCCTAAAGAACTAACCCGAGAGGGACCTACAGTGTCCATGTGGAGAAGTTCTCCGGACTGTTCAGTCATCACTGTGGTGACTGGCGAATGCGAAGCGGCAATCATTTTTCCATGTCGACAAGGAACGCAAACTAAATTCTTCTCAAACTTGAGCTTAGGCAATCCTCGGATCAGACCTAGGGCGCTCAGACGAGCGAGCAACTCAAAGCTCATATGCCCTAGTCTCCTATGCCACTTCCAAAGCTCAGAAGTCGAGTGTGCAACAAGACAATGAGAAGAACCAGACGATTCTGAAAAATCAGCTCCAAAAACTCTCCCAACTCTAAAGATCTTACACACCACAACACCATCAGAATTGAGCACTTGCGAAGTATCGCGATGAAATTGCACTTCGAAGCCCTCATCAAGCAACTGAGATACCGACAGCAAATTGTATCCCAGGTTTTCAACCAAAGCAACATCTTTGAGAGTGAAGTTTGAGTTAATTCTTACCACACCTTTACCTTTCACTCTACTCCTTCGATTGTTTCCGAAGGTGATATGTTCCCTTTGCTTGGTTGTGGTGAGGCTGGAGAACCATGCTGCATCTCCGGTCATGTGGCGCGAACAACCGGAGTCCATGATCCACGTGCCCTCCAAGCCTCGATCTGTCGCCTACACACGATAAGAATATCTCGATCGCTCAGTGCTGGGGTGAGTGAAATAATGACGAGGCATCCAGCACTGAGTGACACGAGTAGTAGGCGCAATAAAAGTAGACGGTCTACGCACATAATAATCAGAATAATGCAAAGTGCAAGGTCTACCTACATGCTGTGAACGAACAACATGTCGAGGTCTCCTACTCTGACGAGGTACAAAGCTACTCGCCCGGGGTCTACCACCATATGGAACATGGTGAACACCTCGAGGAGCAAAACCTCTCCGAGAAGCACGAGGAGCCTCAAAAGCAGGACGATAGTAAAACTCAGACTCATGCATACCTAAAGATGGGTAATGCATGTCCTGGTACCTCATCGCCTGAGAGCGTCGCTCATCCTTGATTCAACGAAAACAGAACCCAACCAAATGACCCGCCCGTTGACAGTAGGAACAGTGAAAAACTCTCCTGGGGGCACTCTCATGGGTCACAGGAGCAACTCTCACAGGCTCCTTGGGCTTCTTCTGTGTGGTTTTCTTGGGAGGATTTTTCTTGGTAGGAGGTGTGGTTTTCTTTTGAGCTCGGGTAGGTTTCTTGGCTGGTGGAGTGTCTAACAGAGCTCTTTCTTTCTCTAAGGTAGTGGGAGAGGTAAAAACAGTTTTGGTCTTACTGTCTGAAGAAATCCTCTCAAACCCTAAACCTAGAGCTACCCCTGCTCTGTCAGCACACAACTTGGTCTTGGCCAAGAGCAAATCCATCCTACCCTTTCCCTCGGTGCATTTATTAACCACGAAAAGGAGGTATTCATTTTCAGACATGAGATTCTCAGCTCGCTCTCTAACAGTGCCTAGCTGGTCCTTAAGGGTGATGCAAGTGTCACACACAGGCTGCACATCTTTAGAACTACCGGCCCTCTCCAATCTAGCCTCTAAATCATGAACATGCTTATCACGTAAATTAATGCTTTCGCGTAATAAAGAGCAGTTCATGCAATCAATAACATCATGAGGTCTAGAATCTACCTCCAAAAGCTGCTTCTGTGCAGTCTCAAGCTCAGAAAGAGTTTGAGCATGAACAGAACGCAACTGAGCAAGCTCACTCATGACAACAGAACAGGACTCACATTCAGCATCATTAAACTTAGACTTAAGCATGGCATATTCAGTAGAAACATTTTCTAGCCTAAGTCTAAGGTCTTTTCTTTCTCTAGCGGCTTGCACAAGTAATCTATCCTGACCAAGCACTACTTCATTCAGCTCATCTAATTTAATTAGTAGCTGGTCAGATGATAGGTTTACCTCATATGAGTCAAGCTCATCGCCGCTGTGATCGCTGTCGGCCATGAAGCAAAGGCCGGTGAAGTCTCGTCCCTTCTTGTCCTTCTTGTCCTCCTTCCGTGGGGACTCCTCCTCCTCAGAGCTCGACTCCTCAGTTGAGGAAGTGTCGATGTCGCTGAGAGCAGCAACAAATGCTTTGGAAGCGGCTTTGGCTACTTTCTTAGCCATCTTGCCGCGCTTGCCCTTCACAAAGGGTTTCCTCTCCTTTTTGTGGTATTTGGGGCGCTCACTCTCATCTCTCTTTTTGAGCTTAGGGCAATTAGCCTTGATGTGAGAAGTGTCACCGCATTCAAAACAACCACCAAAACCACTTCTCCTCTGATCCCGTCTCTCATGATGAAAACGGGTGAACCTCCGGGCTATGAGAGCAAGCTCATCATCAGCTAGAGTGTCCACCTGCTCCTTTGTGATGGAGACCAGAGAGGACAAAGCAAAACCATCTGCAAAAACACAAGTACCAGATGTGCTTGGTTCTGCAGTGGTGCCACGGCTAATGCTAGAAACCAATGCCAATGGCTGTGGCAAAGAGCTTCTGTGCACTGCAAGAGATGCCTTGGCAATCTCTGTGGACTTCAGCTTGCTAAAGAGCTCATCACAGGTCAATGTGTCATAACCTGTGGACTCCTCAATGCTGGATATCTTTACTTCCCATATGCTATGGTCTAGAGCATAGAGAAGCTTGATAGCCCTATCATGATCACTGTAAGCAAGCGTCCCGTTGGATCGCAAGTTACTCACTATTGCGTCAAAGCGAGAAAACATGGCATCTATAGATTCACCAGGTGCCTGCACAAACAGCTGATACTGTTGATTGTAGGTGCTTTGGCGCCTGGCCTTAATCTGAGTAGAGCCCTCATGAAAAACAGTGAGTGTTGTCCAGATTTCCCTAGCAGTCCTGAGGTGCTGCACCCTATCAAACTCACTTCTACTCAAACTGATGAACAGTATGTTTCTTGCCTTGGAATTGGCATTATACTGATCCTTCTCAGTCTGAGAGGTGCGAGTCTCAGGGATGGAGTATTGTGAGTCCACAATCTCCCAAATTGCATTTCCTTGGCTTAACAAGTAAGCCTCCATGCGCACCTTCCAGTATGCAAATCTGTCCCATCGAACAGAGGAATTTTACTGCCTCTATCCATGTCGCCAACAGACCACAAAACCGGTTAAGGTCAACTGGTGATCTTAACCCGCTCTGATACCAATTGTTGGACCGAAAACGGCGACCAGAGGGGGGTGAATGGGAGCTTTTAAAATTTCAGGCTAAAAACAGCCTTCGGTTTTAATCCTGTCTTCTGCGGAACAGGCTTCGAACACTACCTTCGAAGGTCTGGTTCGGAGGTACTTCGACAGCTCCGAACACAGGCTTCGCAGGAGCAAAAGTTCGAAGCCAAGAAGACTTCGCTCCACTTACTACCCTCGAAAATCTACTCTGCTAAGTCAGTGCAAGCTCCGCACACAGGGTGCTTCGAGCAGGCTTCGCACTTCACCCTTCGCAAGAGTGGACAGCCCTCTGAGGACTTCGACCAAGTACTTGGCAACAGCAACTGGTGCTGGGCTTCGTACACGAAGGTCTAAATGCACACAACGCGGACACCACTAAGGGCTTCGACACAGGAAGCAAAACAGGCCTCGATCAGGGCTTCGCTAGTAAGCAGTGAGGTCTAGCCTCAAGTTACACAGAGCGACAGCACGCTGAAAAACACACTTCGCACAGAGTCAACCTTCGCCTAGACAGGCTTCGGTGCACTACAACTAGCGAGGTATGTAACGCAAGCTCAAGCAAAAAGCACAAAGAAGCAGGGCTTCGCTGCTTGAACAAGGAACACAAATAAATTGAACACTGGATGAATACAGCGAGGTATGTGGCTACAGGAGCTCAACAGTAAATGCTCAAAGTGTTAAATGTTACCTACCGAGCCCCCATATTTATAGCCCACAGTTCACCCAAAGGAAATGACTACTTTACCCCTAGGGTTTATAAAGGATTTGACTCTACAGAACTAAGGGGTACAAAAGGTAGTCCACCTTTATTCTGGAGGCTTCTCTGTCAGCTTTGCAGAGGGGACAGTGTCAGCCTTTTACAGAACAGACAGTGTCAGCCTTTGCAGTCTTTGACCTTCTGGAATCCTCCCATCGCACGCGAGGGTGCGGTAGCTTCGGCGAGAAGCCTTGAGCCTGGTGGCCTTTGCTTCGCCGAAGATGGCCTTCGATACAGTGACGGTTTTGAGCCGAAGCCGTCAAAGCTCCTTGGGCCTTCGCACAAACACCTCCGGAGTGGACCACCACGGCTTCGCAGCTTCACCCAGCTCGAACTCCGTCAGTCCGTGTACCGAAGCCATGCAGGCCGAAGCACCTCAAGTCAACCTTGCTCCGGAGCTAGCCTCGCTCCGAAGCCTTCCTCACTCCGAAGCCCCACCTTCGGAGTACCACCCTTCGAAGTCCCTCCTTTGTCCAAGGCCTCCGCATGAAGCATTCCATGAGCCCTTCGTCGCAGTGTCTTTCCCCGAGCACACTCCTCGACGAGCCTCACCCGGAACATGCCTTCGATGCGCCTCGACTTCTGAGACCTTCGTTGGGTATCTTCGAATGTCTCCCTCCGGAGCACACTTCCAACACCTTGCCTCCGCAGAGGACTTGTTCCACCCAACTCCGAAGTCACTCCATTCGGAGTACCTTCGAAGTGCCTCACCTCCGAGGACTTTGTCTCGGAGTACCTTCACCCGGAGCCACGCTCCACACTCTCTGCCTTCACCTGGCACGCCTCGACCCGAGGACCGACCCGGACCACCTTCGTAGCCACCGTGACGGAGCTCCCCGCCCCCCTGGCATCAAGCCTCCCGCTTGACCCAGGTTCACCTGCCGCGAACCTTGTCAGTCTCCTCCGAAGTCCCTGCGTACCACAGACAAGCAAACAAGTGTATCCAGTACTCCGGAGACCTCTCCGGGTTAGCAACCTCCGGTACACACTCCGGTGTACCGCCCAAAGTACCGAACCCTTCGGTACGAACCCAGTCATCGTGTACTGTCGGACCCCTCCGACACGCACACTCCGCTGCAATAGCTGCAGCAACCAAACACCGAACACCCTTCGGTGAAACCACCTCCGAACACCCTCCGGAGGTCCAACCTCCGAACAGAGGTAAAAAGCCTGTCAATCACTCATCACAAGCACTGAAACCAACCCTTGGTTTCTCAGGTTCCCACTGATGGCCCCACCGAATTGGAAATGTCCCAGGCCCCTGGGACCATCCCTGGCACTGGGTCCGGAATTGCCCCTGGAACTGCAGGGGGCTGACGTGGACAGTCCCTGGCCTCGAGGTCTGAGTAGACCATTGAAGGGGGGTCGTGCTGGCACCCTTCTTGGTCGACATGCTTTTTTTCTTGGATATAGAGTGGAGAGGACGTTAGCTTCTCGAACTAAGCTCCCCACGAACGGTGCCAACTGTTGGCGTAAAAGATTACGCCGACAGGTTTTAGAGAGAATCAGATTGGACTATAGTAGGTCACAGACGATGCGCTCCGGTCTCAGTGGGTGACATCTCCCGCCGACATACTCCACACATCCTCCTCGCAGCCTTGCTACAGCCGTCTTCGGGGTCACCTTCGAGCAGTCCCTGGCCTCCGGAAGCCTTCTTTTTCTGAACTATAGGTTGGAGGCCGGAGGCTTCAGGATTCTGGGTTCTCGGCCTAGGGCGGATGTCACCCTGGCCCCCAGTTCGGACCTCGGGACGCTAAGCTTCCTGTAGCCGGCTTCGTCCTCAAGCTTCACTGGAATCTTCGGTGCCTGCCGTCGTACAACTCTCTAACTTGCAGAGTCTCCTCTCGGGGTTCCCGCTTCGATCATAACACTCCCTAGGTACAGCCGGGATTATCTCCCCAAACACGCATTTAGGTAATTTCTTGGTAATTAAACCCTAATGGCATTTTGGAAAATACCTTGATAGGCTTGCCTATGTAAAGGACCCCATGCCTAAGAGTTGAGGAGAACTTTTTGGCTGAATTTTTGGGGGCTGAAATTTTTAACCAGAAATTTCATTTTCTTCTTTTTACTGTTGTGTTCTTTCCACTGGTTATTCCTTTTGTTTTGCCATTCCTGTTCTGGACATTATACAGTTGCTGCCGAGGTGTGTGCGTTTTTTGCTAGATCGGCTACAGAAGCAAAAGCAGTCAGCAATCACCAGCACCGCTGCCGCCTATTGTCCATGAGCAATAGAGATAGTTTCCAGGTACTGAGCAAGTTGAGTTCATCCAGAACTTTATTTTCATTCACTTTCTCTGTTTTCTAGCCTCCATCGGCTTCTCTTTTTTGTTGATTGTCGTCTTTGTCCTGGAAGTGCTACAGAGGCTGCCACTGCAATTGTTTTGCACCACAACTTGACAGCGAGTCGCTCAACAAGAATTCAACCGCTGTCAGGTTCTGTTTTTCCCAAGGATACACTGCTTTTGGTATTTTTCCTTCTGTTTCTCTGGTTTTTGCGTTGCCAGAATTGTTCCTATGTTTCTTGTTCGGTTCTTCACTGGGAGCTGATTCGCTCATCTTCAGCATTCTATGCTGCCAGACAGCGCATATCGATGATGTCGTGCATCTTCTTCTTTAGTCGCATCAAGAACACACAAACACCAACGCTGATCGCTAGATCGCTGTTGCCGTGTGTTTTCTGATTTGTTACCGCCTCTGACCCGGACCCTCTACAGCGACAATATTTGCAAGTGCCACGAGCAGCTGGGAGAAAGGATCCATGTACTAGTTCCAGTTTTCTTTCAGAGAGTCATTCTTCGTTGTTTGGTTTTCTTTGTGTTTATCTGCCAAACCGGATACAGTTTGCCTCCAGAATGTTGTTGCCTGACATCTGCACTCACAGTTGTCTATCTTCAGCAGAGGTTTGTTGCAGATTTTTTATGAGTCTTCGGTAGTCTCCATTCTGTCTCTACTAGCTCCGTGAGTTTACATGTTTTGATGGCTGCAACACGGAGTTATTTTTATGAATCTTGTTTAAGTTATCTTCCCTTTACTGTCGATTCAGTTTTGCCAGTATCGCTACAGAAGCAAGGCAAGTACTTGATGCGATACAGGAAGGTTCGATCCTATTCACTTTCATTGAAAATTTTCTCTATTTTTTCTTCAGCTTTCAAATCAAGTGTGTTTTAATTTTGTCTATATGCCACCGTCTTTGCTCTTTGATCACCGGAGCGATAGTGCTACCGACGCCCAAGGAGCTGGTGCCAGGTGCATTTTGATGCTTAATTTTTTTGGTGTTTTGATTCTTGTTTTTCCTTTGATCTGGCCTGGTGTTAGTTGTGGTTTTGTTTTCTCTCAAAATCATCTGTTGTTTTTGGTTTTGTCGGTACTTCAAATTTCGACTAACAGTAGTCGGTAATTCAAAGTACGACAGACTCATTGTGTCGATCACTCATTCTCCGATCAGAGAAGGAAATTTTCTAAAAATATTTTTGAGTACACTTGTTCTTGTAGAGGTGCGTTGGGTGATTTGAAAAGGTCATCTATTCGTGAGAATTTGTTGAGGTGCCTATTCAACCCCCTCTAGTCGTCATTCCAATCCTACAATTAGTATCAGAGCCAGTTAGATCACCAGTTGACCTTAACCGGTTTTGTGATACATTGGCGACATGGACAGGAATACCAAGATTCCGGTGTTCGATGGTCGTGATTTTGCTTATTTTTAAAGATGCGCATGGAGGCTTACTTACTAATCCAAGGAAATGCTATATGGGACATTGTTGATTCCCGACATGTGATCCCTGAAACTCACACCACTCAGGCTGAAAAGGAACAATACAATTGTAACAACAAGGCAAGAAACATATTGTTCATTAGTCTAAGTCGCAATGAGGACGACTCTGAAGACTTTTCATGAGGGAACTACTTAGATTAAAGCTAGGCTCCAAAGCACATTTAATCAAGAATATCAAATGTTTGTGCAAGGCCCTGGTGAATCTGTAGATGTCATGTTTGCTTGATTTGATGGGATTGTGAGCAACTTGCACTCCATTGGGACTTTAGCTTATTCGAGTCATGATAGAGCTATTAAACTTCTCTATGCTCTTGATTGTGGCATATGGGAGGTGTAGATCTCTAGTATTGAAGAGTCGGCAAGCTATGACACATTGACTTGCGACGAGTTCTTCGGTAAGCTTAAGTCCACTGAGATTGTCAAAGCATGTCGTTCTAGAATTGGGAAAACTTTGCCACCATCCATGGCACTAGTTTCCGGTTCTAGCAGTGGCACCTCATCTAGAGGTAATTTTTCTAGTGGTTCTAGAGTTTGTGCTTTTTCTAGAGGTTTTGCCTTGTCTTCTTTGGTCTCTGTCACTAAAGAATAGGTGGACACATTGGACGTTGAGGAGCTTGCCCTCATAGTAAAAAAGTTCACCCGATTTTATAATGAGAGATGGGATCAAAGGAGAGGAGGGTCTCGGGGATGTTTTGAGTGTGGAGATCTTAATCACATTAAGGCTAATTGCCCAAAACTAAAAATGAAGAATGAAAATGAGCACAAACACCAGAAAAGGGACAAGAAACCTTTCTTCAAAGGGAAACGCGGAAAAGTGGCTAAAAAGGTAGCCAGAGCTTTTGTAGCGGCACTCAGTGACATCAACAGTTCATCAAGTGGAGGAGCCAAGCTCGGATGAGGAGGAGCCTCCAATAATGAGGAAAAGAAGGAGAAGAAGGAAAAATACTACATCGGCCTTTGCTTCATGGCCGACGGCATCCATAGCAGCGATGAGCTAGACTCATTTGAGGTATATCTATCCCATGACCAGCTCCTTGTTCAAAACAATGAATTACGTGATGCTGTCATTTCTCAGGATAGATTATTTAAATAACCTGCTTAATAACGAAAGGAACTAAAATTCAGGCTAGAATATATTTCCACTGAACTTGTTGTAGGACCGAAGGAGCGACCAGAGGGGGGTGAATGGCTGCCTAAAAATTTCTTGCTAAACTATGACCTAATCCCAACACCCAAACAAGCTTAACCAGATAAATTATATTAGCAAAGCAAATTATAGAAACTAAGGTTGTCTAGCCTAAAAATGACCGGTGTCCTAATTAAAATGATATTAAAGATAAACTAAATAAAAATACTGCAGTAAATAAAAACACCTAGATATATCACGAAATATTTATATTGCAGTCTAGAAATAAACTACTAATCAAATGAGTAAAGCATGGATCATTAAAAATAAATAATTCAGAAATAAACCTAAAAATATTACACATAAAAACAAGGATAAAAATATTACTGTGACTAATAATAATATATATATAATAATAATTTTTTCCTTTTTATATGAGCAGATAAAAAAAACTTAAACAAATACTACGAGATAACTAATAAAATTTTAGCAGAAAAATTATATTACGAAAATACTAACTAGATTTAAAATAGCTGAAAAATATGAGATTAAGACTTACCTGCATCGAAGTGCGTGACGTGAGCTGCTACCGTGAAGGAGAAAACCAAAACGCCGTGATGTCTGCTGTGGTACGTCGTGCGTTGCCTACCGCCGTAGCCTGCGTAGACTGCACTTGCGAATTTATGCTGCCGTGCTACGCTGCGAAAACCCTTGCCATAGGACCTAGCCCGTGAAGAAAATTTTGCCGTGGAACGCACCGCCACTAGGTTTGCTCATGCCGTGATGAAGAGCGGCCAAAAAAAAAGCTCCCAGGGATTTGACTGCCGTGGGGCCAGCCTCGTGGAAAAGGCAACGCCTGCAGCTTTACATCACGTGGTTTGGTGCGCTGCCAGTAGAGCACTACTACATGCCCTGTAGCTGTTCTCCAGCCGCCCGCCGTGGGCCCTGCGCAGAAACTGCGCCTGTGGGTTTCTGTCGCCGCGCAGACGCCTGGAGGAAAAATAACTCCACCGCTGTCGTGGAAATTTAATTCGCCGTGGGAACAGCGATCGCTAGCGCGGGCCCACACGCTACCTACTGCACGCTACCTGCATCAGCCGCCACCGTGGGAGTCCCGTATAGCAAACAAATTTGTAGCCTATTCCTTGTTGACGACGCCGGAGAAAAAAATCACTCGGAGGAGTGAAGAACAGGCGGCGACGGCGACCAAAAATATAGTAGATCAAAAAATTACTAGTCGCAAAAACCAATATGGACTGTAGATTGATTATGGAGAAAACAGTCATCCTATCCCTAGGGGGTAGGGGCCTATTTATAAGTGAGTCCTAATACATAAAAAAGACTAATTTACCCCTAGGTTAAATTACACTAACTCTAAAATAAATTCTGAAATTACTAAAATACCCTTGGAAAAATCAACTAACACAAATAAAATATTCTCGACTTAAAAACTAAATATTAATATCCTAAAAAAATAATCATAGGTTGTCAGATTTGCGCCGAAACTGACAAAGCATCCACCGTCTTCGCACCGAGTACCCGGATTGGACCGACCCGATCCCGCAGCTTCCTCAGCCCGACAATCGCTCGCCGGCCGTGTACCTGAGTCAAACCTAGTCAACAGACCAGTGTATCCTCTACCGCTCCTAGACCATGTACCCGGATTGGGCCAGCCCGACTCCGCGGCTCCTCTGCCCAGCTGTCGCTCGCTGCCCGTGTACCTGAGTCACACGCGTCTCAGACACGGCAGGTCTTCATGTCTCTTTCTTTGACTTCCGTTGACAATCACTCATCACATCTGGAGTATCAAACTCATGTTCTTCAACATGGTTTCTCACTTTTCATGCTGAAATCTAAATCTGAAAATGTTGAATGTGAGTCTTGTCTTGTTGTAATGAATGAACTTACTTAGCTGCATCCCGTTCATGCTCAAATTATTGAAAAACTTGAAATTGCTCAGAAGTAGCTTTTGGAGGTGGAGTCTAGTCCTGTTGTCATCAATGAATGCATGAACTATCCTTTACTCATTGAAAGCATTAAATTGAGGGATAAGCATGTTGATGAACTTAAGGCTAGATTGGAGAGTGCTGAGTGTTCTAAGGATGTGCAGCCGACTTGTTCCACCTGCATCACCCTTAAGGATCAACTCAACTTTGCTAGAAGGCAAGTCGAAAAACTCAAGTGTGAAAATGATTACCTTCTTTCCATGGTGGATAAATGTACCGAAGGGAAGGGTAAAATGGATTTGCTTTTTTGCCAAAACAAAAATGTGTGCTGACAGGGCAGAGTTAACTCTAGGGTTGGATTATGAGAGAACCACACCAAACACTCCGAGCAAAACATTGTTCACTCCACCTACTACCCTTGAGAAAGAGAGAGCTCAGTTAGACACCACTCATAAAGCAAAGAATCGTACCCAACCTACAAAGAAAACTATACCACCACCAAAGATAGATCCTAAGCAGAAAACCAAAAAATCTATGAGATTTGCACCTGAAACCTATGCACCTATTCCTAGGAAAGTGTATCATTGTTCCTATTGTCAGCGAGTAGGTCATTTGGTTGGGTTATGTTATCGTCGTATCAAGGATGAACGATGTGCTCAGGTGATGAACTTTCAGGACATGTATTACCCATCTTTAGGTATGCATGAGTTTGATTATCGCTTTCATTCTGATTTTGAGGCTCCTCGTGGTTACATGAGAGACTTTGCCCATCGTGGTGTACATTATGCTTCATATGATGTTAGACCATGTGTTAGTGGTTTTGGTCCACATCAGTTTGGGAGACCTCATCGCTTTGCAGTCTCACGCTTTGAAAATAGACCTCACTTTTATCATTATGAATCATATCCTACACAGTCTTCTATTTTTCCTGACACTCGAGTTTTTTACTGCTAGATTCCTAATCAATTTCTTACTAACCCCATCACTGATCACTCGAGATCTTCTTGTTCTGTTTAGGAAACGGATGGAGGCATGGAGAACAAGTGGATCATAGATTCCGGTTGTTCGCACCACATGACCGGGAAATCATCATGGATCTCCAGCTTCACCTTGACCCAGCAATGAGAATTCTTAACCTTCAGAAACAATCGAAGGAGTAGAGTGAAAGGCCAAGGTACGATTAAAATCAATGAAAATTTCACTCTCACAAATGTTGATTTGGTTGAGGATTTGGGATACAACTTGTTTTCCATATCTCAGTTACTTGATGAGGGTTTGGAGGTACACTTTGGACGTGATACTTCTCAAGTACTTGATTCTTCTGGTGCTTTTATTTGCAAGATTTCAAGAGTTGGGAGAGTTTTTGAAGCTGATTTCTCTGGGTCATTTAGTTCTTGAGTGCGAGCGAAGTCTTCTGAACTTCGAACTTTTACCCCATTCGAAGTTTGGGTTCAGAGTGTGTTCGATACCTCCAAACCAGACCCTTTGAAGGGTGTGTTCGAAGCCTGTTCAGCAGAATAGAATTTTAAAATCTCCCATTCACCCCCTCTGGTCACCTTTTTCGGTCCAACAATTAGTATCAGAGCTTGGTTAAGATCAACAGTTGACCTTAATCGGTTTTGTGATATTTTGGTGGCATGGACAGAGTTAGTAAAATACCTCTATTCGACGGAATTGATTTTGCATATTGGAAGGTGTGCATGGAGGCTTACTTGCTAAGCCAAGGAAATGCAATATGGGAGATTGTGGATTCACAATACTTCGTTCCTGAGACTCGCACTACTCAGTCAGAAAAGGGTCAGTATAATTCTAACTCCAAAGCAAGAAATATACTATTCATTAGCTTGAGCAGAAGTGAGTTTGATAGGGTTCAGCACCTTACGACAGCTAGGGAAATTTGGTCTACACTCACTGTTTTTCATGAATGCTCTACACAGACCAAGGCTAGGCGCCAGAGCACATACAATCAACAATATCAACTGTTTGTGCAAGGCCCTGGCGAATCTATAGATGTCATGTTTTCACGCTTTGATGCGATAGTGAGTAACCTGCGATCCACTGGGACGCTTGCTTACAATGACCACGATAGGGCTATCGAGCTTCTCTATGCTCTTGATCGTAGCATATGGAAAGTGAAGATATCCATTATTGAGGAGTCCATAGGATATAACACATTGACCTGTGATGAACACTCCACAAGCTGAAGTCCACAGAGATTGCCAAGGCATCTCTTGTAGGGCATAGAAAATCTTTGCCTCAGCCCTTGACACTAGTTTCTGGCTCTAGTCATGGCACCACTACAGAACCAAGCTCATCTGGCACTTGTGTTCTTACAAGTGGTTTTGCTTTGTCCTACCTAGTCTATGTTACCAAAGAGCAGGTGGATACTCTGGATGATGAAGAGCTTTCTCTCATTGCCAGGAGATTCACTCGTTCTCACAATTAGAGATGGGATCAACGCACAAGTGGTTTTACTGGGCGTTTTGAGTGCGGTGACACTTCTCACATCAATGCCAATTGTCCAAAGCTTAAGATTAGAGAAGAGAGTGAGCGCCACAAACACCACAAGAAGTAGAGAAAACAATACACAAAGGGTAAGCGCAACAAGATGGCTAAGAGGGTAGCTAAAGCTGCTTCTAGATCTTTTATCGCGGCACTCGGTGACATCAACACTTCCTCAACTGAGGAGTCGAGCTTTGATGAGGAGGAAGAGTCTTCAAGGAAGGAGGAAAAGAAGGAGAAGAAGGCAAGAGATTTCACTGGCCTTTACTTCATGGCCGACAACACACACAGCGGCGATGAGCTTGACTCATCTAAGGTATCACTATCCTATGACCAGCTTTCCATTAAAGTAGATGAACTGAATGATGTAGTTCTTGGTCAGGATAGATTACTTGTTCAAGCTGCTAGAGATAGAAAAGACCTTAGACTTAGGCTAGAATCTATTTCAACTGATTATGCCATGCTTAAGTCTAAAATTGATGATGCTGAATGTGAATCTTGCACTGTTGTCATGGGTGAGCCTTGTCAGTTGCATTCTGTGCATGCTCAAACTATTGATGGGCTTGATACTACACAAAAGCAACTTTTGGTGGTGGAGTATAGACCTATTTCTTCTTATGCTTGTTCAAATTGTCCTTTATTGATTGATAGCATTAACTTTACAAACAAGCATGTTAAGGAGCTAGAGGCTAGATTGGAGAGTGTTGAGTGTTCTAAGGATGTGCAGCCTGCTTGTTCCACCTACATCACCCTTAAGGATCAACTCAGTTTTGCTAGAGGGCAAGATGAAAATATCATGACTGAAAATGAATACCTTCTTTCTGTGGTAAACTAATGCACTGAGGGAAAGAGAAGAATGGATTTGCTCTTGGCCAAGACCAAGGTGTGTGCTGACAGGGCAGGGTTAGCCCTAGTGTTGGGTTTTGAGAGATCCTCTACAGACATTCAGAGCACAACTGTGTTTCCTCACCCACTACCTTAGAGAAAGGGAGAGCCCAGTTAGACACTCCACAGAAATCCAAGAAACTCATCCATCCTATCAAGAAAATTCCACCTCCTTCACTCAAGAAAGACCCTCAGCAGAAACCTAAGGAGCCTGTGAGAATTGCTCTTATGACCTAGGCGAGTGCCCTTAGGAGAGTGTTTCATTGTTCTTACTATCAACGGGTGGGTCATTTGGTTAGGTTTTGCTTTCGTTGCATCAAGGATGAGTGACATTCACAGGTGTTGAGTTTTCAGGACATGCATTACCCTTCTTTAGGTATGCATGAGCCTGACTTTTACTCATGTCCTGGTTTTTAGGCTCCGCATGCTTCCCTGAGAGGTTATGTCCCTCGTGGTGTACACCATATCTCATATGGTGCTAGAACACGTGTAGGGGGCTTTGTACCTCGACAGGCTGGGATACATCATCGTTTGTTTGGATTGCATCATGTAGGTAGACCTCACACTTTGCATCACTCTACTTTACCTGTGCATAGTCAGTATACTGTTGCTTTGCCTACTGCTCATATCTCTCAGTGCTGGATGCCTCATCATATTTTTACTCACCCCAGCACTGAGCGATCGAGGTTTCCTCGTTTTGTATAGGCGCCACACCAAGGCTTGGATGGCACGTGGATCATGGACTCCAGTTGTTCGCTCCATATGACTAGAAACTCATCATAGTTCTCCAGCTTCACCACAACCAAGCAAAAGGAGCAAATCACCTTCGACAATAACCGAAGGAGTAGAGTGAAAGGTAAAGGTGTGGTAAGAATCACCTAAAACTTCACTCTAAAAGATGTTGCTTTGGTTTAAAATTTGGGATACAATTTGCTCTGTCTCTCAATTGCTTGATGAGGGCTTCGAAGTGCATTTTCATCGCGATACTTCGCAAGTAATCAATTCTGATGGTGTCAGATCTTTAGAGTTTGGAGAGTTTTTGGAGCCGATTTCTCTAAGTCATCTGGTTCTTCTCACTATTTAGTTGCACATGCTACTTCTGAGCTCTAGAAGTGGCATAGGAGACTAGGGCATATGAGCTTTGAGTTGCTAGCTCGCTTGAGTGCCCTAGGTTTGATCCGATAATTGCCCAAGCTCAAATTTGAGAAGAATTTAGTTTGCTCTCCTTATCGACATGGGAAAATGATTGTTGTTTCGCATTCACCTGTCTCTATGGTGATGACAGAACAACCCGAAGAACTTCTCCATATGGACACTGTATGTCCTTCTCGGGTGAGTTCTTTGGGCGGCAAGTGGTACGTCCTTGTCTTTGTCGATGATTTCTCTCGCTACTCTTGGGTCTTCTTTTTATCTAGCAAGGATGAAGTGTTTTCACATTTTCGGAGCTTAGCTTTGAGACTTTTTACTGAACTTCCAGGTGCATTGAAATTCATTCGAAGTGATAATGGCACCGAGTTCAAAAATAGTTTCTTTGTTGACTTTTTTGCAGAGAGCATTGCATAGAACATCAATTCTCTGCTCCACAGGTTCCTCAACAGGATGGTGTTGTTGAGAGAAAGAGCTGCACTTTGGTTGAGATGGCTAGGACGATGCTCGATGAGCACAAGACTGCTAGAATGTTTTGGGCTGAGGCCATGAACATCGCTTGTTACATCTCAAAACAAATTTTCATGCGCTCAATCTTGAACTTAACTTCATATGAGCTACGTTTTGGGAGACATCCCAAGTTCCTCATCTTCGAGTATTCAGTTGTCGATATTTTATCCTAAAACGTGAGAATTTGGACAAGTTTGAGTCGCGTTCTTCTGATGGGATCTTTTTGGGATACACTACCCATAGTCATTCTTATCGTGTTTACAATTTGGAAACTAACACTGTCATTGAGTCATGTAATGTGATTTTTGATGAATCAACCCCCTGTGTTAGCTCTTCTTCTGAACAGGCAAGTGAACACGATATGAAACATACTATCTTTGAAGAAGATCTAGAAGACTTCGAAGATGATCCTCTACTACCCTTGTCATCAACCCTCGAAGTCGACCCCGCTTCGACCACTTCGGCAAAAGGCCTCGAAGCTACTACCTCGACATCGATAATCCTCGACCACTCACCGGCACAAGTTGAGGGGAGACGAACATCCTACCGTGAGGCTCCTCATCACATTCAAAGGATGCATCCTCTCGAGTAGATCATTGGTGAACTTGATCAAAGGGTAACACGCTCTCACGTTTAGGATGGCTTCACTTCAGGATGGTTTGATCTCTTATCAACGGTCTAGATTGGTGTGTCAGTTTTGTGCCAAAACCGACAAAGCATCTGATGTCTTCGCACAGGGTACCCGGATTGGGCTGGCCCAATTCCACGGGTCCCTCAACCCGGCAATCGCTCGCCGCCAATTTACCTGAGCCAAACCCGATCAATAGATAAGTGGATCCCCTGCCGTTCCTTGCCCATGTACCCGGATTGGGCCAACCCAACTTCATGGCCCCTTTGTCCAGCAGTCACTCGCTGCCCGTGTACCTGAGTCACATGCGGCCCAAGACACGACAGGTATCGTCTCCTCTTCATCTCCTCTCTCTCTCTTCTCATTGACTTCCGTTGACAATCACTAATCACTTCTGGAGCCATGAGGCCCATGATCTTCAACATGGCTCCTCAACCGTCCAGCTGGATCTACTCCCGCACAAGCATCCTGCCAGATCTGCCTCTCCCGCACGTGCCTCCAATCAGATCTAGTCCCACACGACACCTCCCGCCGTCCCATAGTCACCGCGCCCGCCGTCGTCGTCCCGCAGTCACAGTCGCCATCCCGTAGTCTCCGTCCCACGGCCATCGTCCCGTAGTTGCCGCGGCCGCCATCCTGTAGTCGTCGCATCGTCGTCAAGCCCCCGTGGCCACTGCTTCCGCACAATTCTCCCACCACTGTCTAGAGTAGAAGCAAAGCAGGTATTGTCTCCCACCGTCGTCTAGAGCAATAGCAAAGAACAATTTTCTACACTGCCATAGTTATTTGTTGCTGAGAGATTTATTGAGATATACCTAAAAGATCGCTAGACTACACGCAAAATCATTTGGTTTTGTTGAGACTACTACATGAAAATGTATTGGTATTACTGATAAGCTTGTTTTTTAGTAGTAATATAGCTCTGTTTGGCACTCCCAACAAGCCATTCTGATGACAGCAATGCACTGCAACTCTAGATATCCCGCATCTTGTGATGGTCTCATGCCAACATCTCTCATTTGTCAAACTGATATGGCTTGGCAGCAATTACTTTCACAAGTTGAGATGGATGTTGTTATATTTTCCAAAATCATGTCATTGCTTTTACTGTGCACCGATTCTGTTTGCACTGATTATGTTCATATATTAATACTATAAACCTAAAAGAAAGCAGACTAGTTTTCAGTGGAGTTACAATTTTAGAAGTAAAGTTTACAATGAATAAGTTTGACATATATTTTGCTTGCTTTAAGAATGGTTGATAAGGCAGATTGGAGTGATTCCTATGTGAGGCATTTGATTGATGTCTGCAAAGGAGAGATAGAGGCTGGAATAGGACAATGGGAATATACACTTCGAGTGGATGGAAAAATCTTATATCCAAGTTTAAAGAAAAGTCCGGCCAAAAGCGAATAAGGAAACAATTGAAGAACAAGTTGGACAGTATTAAAAAATAATATACAATCTTCATGAAGTTCAAGAATTGTGCCACTGGTCTTGGATGGAATGAGACAAAGCAAATTGTTGATTGTCCAGAGGAATGGTGTGTTGAACACCATGCTGTAAGTTTTGTTCAATGTACATTATTTTTAGCACTTCGTAACTTTCATTGGTTTGCAACCATCTCATTTGCTTGTACTTTGTATTTACTTCCAGAGATGCAATGACACTGAGAAGAGAATCAAATGCAGCCATGTCAAGTTTAGGAAACTAGAACCAAAGTACCTTGATGATCTGCATATATTGTTTGACAAGGCACATGTTACCGGGGCTACTGCATCATGTCCTGGAGATATTTCTAGCAATGAGTCAAGTGAAGATGATGTGGCTGAGATACAGGAAACTCCGGATAGTGATGATGTCGAGCTAGCTTCTTTCAAGAGAGGAAAACAAGGAAAAAACAAGCGCAGAGAGTCCTCAAGTGCTATCGAAGATAAGGAAGACAAGAGTCTATTCCTTCGACTATACAAGAACACATGTTTGAGGATAGAACTGCAGCAGAGAAGATCTCCTCAAGTGTTTCAGCATCATCAACTCCTCCAACAAGTCATGTCCCTTGCATTGCGGAGACTATGAAGATGGTTAAAAAGTGTGGTATTTAATAGAAAACAACTTTAATGCATACAACCACCTTGTTGATTGTGAAGCCTGAATTTAGGGAGATCTTTAGCTCCTTGGAAACAAATGAAGGAAGATTTGATTTTCTTCAAAGGGAGCATGATGAAAGGGAGTTGATGAAACGTTTGTAGTAGTTTCTAGTTATTTTTTCATGTTGTTGTGAACAAATATTTATTTGTTTGCCTATGTTTCCCTGGTAAGTGCTTGAATTGTAAGACATTATTTGCTTATGATGCTGCAATGGTACTTCAACCTATTTGAGAATAATTATTAATGTATTAACATCTTATGTAGATGGATGATGGAATAGCAGAATTGACCAAAAATGGGAAAATGCACTAGTGCTTCTAGCTGAGCTATCCTAGCATGCTGCTACAATGGGAGATAAGGCGAACATGTATATTGATGGAGGAGGGGGTGCCCGATCTTCCGTCAAGTGGGGGATAAACAACGATTCGTGGAGAACACAACGTTGACGATCCGGCTTCCGATCAACGAGATTGGCCCTTGCAATTGCTACACCACTTCTCCGGTTGTTATCAACCAAGCACAGCCTGATTGACCTCGCCAAGAAGGCTAATCCTTGCCTGTGAATCAAAGAACAGAAGCAAGAACGCAGAAAATGCAATCGAATTGAAAATTCTATTGGAATCTATGAATTGGGGTTCACTTACAAATCCGGCGAAACGGCGGCTATCAAAGCAATGTGTAAACTAAACCCAAAAACCCAAGATGTCTGTAAAAACACCTTATATAGTAGTTCGGGATGAACCCCTAATGGGCTCAACTGGATGCACGGCCCAAAAGCCCAATAATGCCGAAAACAACATGCTTACAGATTCTGGACTCTATATTGTTTTGACGATTCCCGTTGTTCTAGAAGGAATTTTGAGATGAAACTAGCTGCATTGGAAAGGTTATGAAGTTATCTTTCCGTGTCTGAGTGGAACATCAAAAACGGAGTCCAGATGCGGTCTGGGCGATGATTTTAGTGCACACTGCTCCTAGAATCCGAGTTGGACACGAATTGTAGTTGGATTGGACTCTCAAATTGGCTTGGACGTCCTTCCTGGTTCTTCTCCAACTCTTTGTTTATGTCCAAGTGATTTTCATCATCTCCATAGTTCCTAACAATAATAATAATATTAGGTAGTAATTTATTCCCAAGATAATATACTAAGATATTTACAAACGTGTTGACATGGAGATTTAATCGTCGTGCTCAAACTCGAATAATTGGATCTTGGTATTCATGTATGGTTGTATCATTGGTCGGGATGTCCTCATCATCCTCCCCTTCTTGATTTAGAGTCATCCTCGACTCAACGTCTATTGGTCCCTAATCAACTTCTATGATAATACAAGAGTTCCATATACATGCATCTCTTCTATTCATATAAGAAAGTATTTCTGAAATTGAAAATGAATGCATCTCATGGTGTAGCATCTTAAGTTCAAATATATAAAAATTAAATCTAACATGGAAAGCATGCACCTTAACTTGTTTCCTCACAATCATGATCCTATCCCAACTGGTGATGTTCTCATCATACACCGAGCGTTATTTGAACAAAGGAGAATATAAGGACACACCTAAAACTAGACATCAATGGGTTATGAGGTGTTTTGGTTAGCCTAGATATTTCTACAAGATGTTTCGGAAGACCACAGAGACTTTCATGGCACTTCAAGACTTGCTAAAGTCAAATTATGATTTAACATCAACTCACAATGTTTCCTCAATTGAATCATTGGCAATGTTTTTGTGAATTGTTGGAGGACCTTAGTCAGTTGCACAAGTAGAAAATCGGTTTACACGGTCACTTTGGAATGTTCACACCAAGTTTTATGATGTCCTGAGATGTTTACGTAAGTTAGCAAAGGACAATATCAAACCAAGAGATCCAACTTTCTCTGCTGACCATGATAGGGTCAAAGAGGACCGTTTTTGGCCTTATTTCAAAGGCGTGATTGGAGCTATAGATGGTTCACATATCTAAGTTGCAGTGCCGAAGGAGAAAGTGGTTAACCACACATGTCGACATGGATCTACATCTCAAAACATACTTGCTATTTGTGACTTTGACATGAGATTTACTTTGCGGTAGCTGGTTGGCTGAGTTCCACAAATGATACAAGGATCCACCATCATGCATTAGACAATTTCCCTTCATTTCATGTCCCTCCTAAAGGTATAAATAATTACTTACTAAATTAGTATGACTTCTAATATTATTTGCCTATACTGATCTCGTCTTATAGAAAAATATTATCTCATCAACTAGGGTTATCCAAACCAAACAGGATACCTTGCCCCTTTCAAGGGAACCACATAGCATATACTAGAATATCGTCATCGTGATGGACGTCCACCTCAAGGGAAGTATGAGATGTTCAATTTTTTGCATTCATCTCTTTGAAATGTCATTGAACGGACTTTTGGAGTCTTGAAGCAAAGGTGGCGTATATTGAAGGTCATACCAAGTTATTGTACTCGTACTTAGAAGCATATCATTCTTGCATGTATAGCATTGCATGATATGGAGTTTCATAGATGTGATGTTGATGAGGACTATCTAGCAGAACTGAGCAATGCAACAACACTAGCACAAAGGGGATGACACTCCACATGGCGAGAATGACGATACCATGAATACCATTCACATTATGATAGTTGATGCTTTGTTTACTACAAGAGGGAGATAATTCATGTATGATTCTATTTATGTGAACCAAATGTTGATGGTGTATGCAAAACTAATGGAGATTAATTTTCCTTTTCCAAAATTTCTAATTACATGTGATTTATTGATTGTCATTATATTTTATAACCATTTTATATATAATCAGCGTTTGAAGTACATAGGGGCATTACAGACTTTTTACACAGCTCACAACTCAAATCAACTTCTCCACATATATTTCATCCAAATGACTTTCAGCTTTCTCATGGCTGACATCCCACAACAGCTTTTCCACATCCCACAGCCCATAACAGCTTTTTTTTCACATCCACAGCTCAACCAAACACACCCTCAAAGAAGGTGAGGAAGCCATCGTGGCATGATATGTCGGTGTCGGGACGGTTGATCCCTGGTGCACTGACTCTGGTCGTACTACTTGCGACGTCAAAGCTCACCATGTTCCCATTCTCGACGATGGTGAGAGATGGCGTTAAGCGCATCAAGCCGATCATCGATGATATATCGACCATTACCGATGTAGGAGCTTCCTCCCTGCTTGTTTTGGCAAGCGCATTTCGAACGTTCGGACGGTCGGGAGCATGAACTCTTGTCTTGAGACCGAGGCTGGTGGGGAGGCATTGGTTTGACCATTTGGACAACCAATGCCTGAGTCAAGGCTCGAGCCCTTCAGAGCTCAAACGTATCAAGGAGTGTAGCCAATGTCATTTTGATGGTGAGTAAGTTTTCTATGGGCATTCGATATCATGGCCTTCGAACTCCATGGTGTATGTAGGTTGTTTGCCCTGTCAAGAAGTTCCAACCCTATCCGAGATCCTAGTCAATGGTCAGCCCAAGCGGTGTTCCACCTTTGACGCTCACGTCAAAGAGTGCTAGACTCGGCATCATTGGAGGGCTCGTCCTCAGAGACAACCCCCTTGACTGCCATGATGGTGAGTGGAAGTGGAGCTTGATGGAGCGATGAGACCAGTTGACGAGATCACTTTGATGTGACCATAGATAATTGTCATCGTTGGAAGGTGCATCCCTCATAGTTGGCGATGATGACATAGTCGGAGGGTGAGTCAACGATAGCTTGGGGATGAATCCTAGTTGGAGCTAGTTGCTCAGACACCTAGGCCATCGGCGGATGTACTGTCGAAGTACATGAAGCTTTCGCCTCGAGCAAGATGGTGACTAGAACATGTTGGTTCATACAATCTCCAATAAAAGTCAGGCTTCCAAATCATAAATAAATAGACAGGTTCGGGCCTCCTAGAGGATAATAGTCGTACTCCTTTGTGTGTAATATGTGGTGAGGAACCCTTCCTTAGAAAATAGAAGGATTCTTTCAGTACAATACAACTCTTCATGAGCGTATCTCCAGGTACTCGTGAAGGCTTCTCCAAAGAGGGAGTGTCTATATGCGACTCTCTCTTCGGATTCAGTTTTTTTGAGATCGTCGATCTTTTTCCATCTTCTCTTTTGTAGACTCCCTCCGACCACTTTATATAAGATGGACCAGAGGTTACAAATCATAAATAAATGACCCAACTAATGACCGAGGAAACGATTAGTTCGTGCGCAATGACCGTTGGAGATAACCATTATGCTTGATGATGATTTTCATGGTGATTGATGATAGGCTGGCCTTTAAGACCGACCATTGGAATGCAAGTTGTCGGTAGGCCTCACTCCTAATGTAGGACTCGGGAACTCGAGGCTCATTGCCACCAGTCTTCTAGAGAAAGCCGACTGGTGAGTAGTCGGCACTAGAATCACTCGGGAGGGAACACAAGATCATATTCCTGACATTTACAAACAATGTTCTTGACCCACATGATAGCACAACACAATTGTTATACGGCCTATACCGTTGTAAAATCAAGAACTAAACAAAGAACAATAGAGGTGTTGAGCAATTGTGTTAGCTACAACAGGTTTTTATGTGGTATATGGCATGTGGAGTGAACCTCGAAGCGTTCTCATAGAGGGAGAGAGAATTTATACTGGTTCAGGCCTCCCTAGAGGGATAATAGCCCTACATCTAGTTTATAGTGGATTTAGCATAGTTTTTGCCTCTACTGAATAACCTGTTTATTACAAGGGAATGACCCTGCTTTTATAGGCATGTAGGCCAAAGGAAAAGACTCAATTGACCTCTACAAGCTGTAGGTTTCATGGGGGAAAGAAGGGAAAAAAAGTTAGGCTACTGTACATTTGACTTTACAAACACAGTAGATAACCATCACTTCTTGAGTAGGTATACGGCATACCAGGGGTGTGGGGCCCCGGTACGACTTTACACTGTAGCGATGCTTGGATATTTTTCTTGGTCCAGAGTACCTCCCGGTCTTCAGTTAGAGGTAGCTGAGGGGACTTCGAGGACGGCTTCAAAGCGGACCCCGAAGAGGGCTCTGAAGCGGACCCCAAAGAGGGCTCTAAAGCGAACCCCCAAATGGACCTCGAAGAGGGCTCTGAGGTGGACTCCAAAGCGGACCCCGAAGAGGGCTCCGAAGAGGGCCCCGAAGCGGACCCCCAAGAGGGCTCCGAAGAGGGCCCCAAAGCGAACCCCGAAACGGACCCCGAAGAGGGTGTTGACACGAAAACGTGCCCCGCACTTGGGTCAGTTCAACGATCCAAAAGTGTGCATATACTTAGGGACAAGCCTAAGAGTAACACAGCACTGACGTCGTGTTCTGACTACCCTTAACCGTGGTAAGGGGGTGGAGTCACTAGGTAATCAGATCACACAAAATAATCCAATAAGCTGAAAGAAATATATTAAACAGAACAAATCAGCAAACCGAGCGGAGCCTGACTGATTCGAAGTATAGTGCGAAGGGTGTTGCCGAAGGGTACCTTCGGCGTCTGGTGTTATGTGTCTCACCGAAGGGTGCCTTCGGCATTCAGACTGATCTAGCCGAAGATGAACTCTAAACTGGATATGGACGCGACAATCACCTCCGAACAGTGGGGTTCGGTGCGAAGTCTCCGATACAGTGAGATACAGAATAGTGACTTAGGCGCAGCGCGCGAGCGTGACTTCGTCTTGAGTGGAGTATGAGCGTGGTGAAGCCTGTCGTGACGAAGTCTGTTGGTGAAGCGTGTTGGCGTGCGGTCGAAGCAGAGATCTCACCAAAGGGTGTTCTTAGAGAGCCAAGATCTACTTCTACAGGTAGAACGACTTCTTGTCCATATACCAACTCATATGGACTAACTTTGGTAGCACCGTGCTTTGCAATTCTACAAGCCCATAGCGTCTCGGAGACCACTTCATGCCACCTTTTAGGGAACTCTTCAATTCTTTTCTTAATGAGTTTAATCATAGTTTTATTACTAGACTCGGCCTGACCATTGGCCTGAGCATAGTAGGGCGAAGAATTTATCAACTTAATACCATAATATTCGGCAAAGTTTCTCACTTCCTTAGAAACAAATGAGCTATCTTGATCTGTAGTGAGAGTTTGAGGAATGCCAAATCTATGTATGATGTGCTTCAAGATAAAGTCAAGTACCTCGTTGTGAGTCATGTTCTTGAGAGGCACGGCCTCGGTACACTTGGTGAAGTAGTCTGTCGCCAACAACACAAACCGATGCCCTTTCGAGGAAGGGGGGTGAATTTGGCCGATGAAGTATAAACCCCAACCTCGGAACGGCCATGGCTTAACACCCTCTATAATACTTAAAACAATCCTCAGTCATAGTCGGCCAGTAGAAACCCGCTCTTTTGAGCATCCAACTCATCTTCTGGGCCGACTGATGAGTGCCACAAAGTCCTTCATGGACTTCTCCCATAGCCAGCTGGGATCGTTCATGGTCTAGACACTTTAACAGTACTCCATCAATGGTTCGGCGATACAGTGTGTCGTCTAGCAACACAAATTTAAACGCTTGTCGTCAAACTTTTCGATCAACCCTTTTGCTAGGGTCTCTCAAATACTGGACAATTGGAGTTCTCCAATCGCCCTTATGGACTTCTGAGGGTTTCGCTAGCTCACTCCATGAAAAAATGTCTAGGCTACTGATTTCGGGGTGTCCCTCGAGCCCTTCTTGCTTCTGCCAAAGCCTGGCTGGACTGGCTGTGCGGAGCACATCAGGCCAAAGCTCCCAACTGGAGGGTCCGGTCTGCTGGAAGCCCTCACTGTCCATAGGACTTCGGCTCACGGTCTCCGGCGTGCCAGACCCTTCGGTGGGAAGAGTATTCTATTCCCGGGACCTCGGCACGCGGTAGTCTCCGGCAGCTAGAGGGGTCCGACCCAGAGGGTGCGCCTGTCCGAAGTCACTAGCTTCGGCAGTGAGACCAAACATTGGCTTCTCCCGTACAGAAAATTTTCCTCTCCTGACTTGGTACCTAGATGCTTGTTGAGCCAAATCATTTGCAACTGAATTGGCCTCTCTTGACACATGAGAAATTTTGAAGTCATCAAAAGTAGAAACTATGTCCATGCACTTATCCAAGTAGCTGTTCAGCAAGCCATTAAAACATTGAGAACTCTTAGCCACTTGTTGCACCACTAACGGGGAATCACCATGTGCATGAACATGTTTAACACCCATGGATTCTAACAATTCAAGCCCTAGCAGTAAAGCTTCGTATTCAGCTTGGTTGTTGGTAGAGGGAAATTTATAAACGAGCCGAGGTTTCAAAGTGCACTCCGCTAGGTGATATGAGAACCACTCCAATACCTTGGCCATTTTTGCAAGCTGAACCATCAAAGTAAAGTTTCCATGGCATTATCTCAATCAAAGCAACATTCTCGCTCCAACTAACGTCTATGTGGTGATCAACTATAAAGTTGGCTACGATCTAGCCTTTCATAGCTCTTAGGGGTTCATAGGCCAAATCATATTCAATCAAAGCGTAAGCCCACTTTCCGATTCTTCCACTTAGAATCGGCTTTTGCAACATGTGTTTTATAACATCGGTTTGGCAAACGACAACACATGTAGTAGGGAGAAGATAGTGGCACAATTTGGTACACGTGTAGTAAAGTGATAAACATAAATGTTCCACAAACACGTACCTGGTCTCGGCGTCTAGCAGGCGGTGGCTCAAGAACATGATGATGTACTCTTTTCCTTCTACCTCCTACGTTAGCACAACCCTGATCACGCTATCTTCAGCAACGATGTACAGCTGAAACGGAATCCCGGCTTTGGGTGCTCTCACCACGGGCGGCGATGACAAGCACTCCTTGATTTTCTCAAAGGCACTTTGCTGGCTTGCTCCCCAAGTGAACTCGGCCTCGTTCTTTATCCGGAGTATGGGGACAAAGGCATCAATCTTGCCAGACAAGTTATATATAAAGCGACGCAAATAATTCATCTTGCCTAGCAACTTTTACACATCTTTTTTGCATGTCGGTGTCGTAACGTTTCTAATTTTCTCAAGCCCCTTAGGATCAATCTCTATGCCTCTTCCATGAATCATGAAACCTAAGAACTTACTCGCCGACACGCCAAAATCATATTTGAGTGGGTTCATTTTTAAGCCATACTGTCGCATCCTATGAAAAGAAACTTTCAAATCGGCTAAATTATTTCCATAGCGTCCGATTTGACTACAACATCATCAATGTAAACTTCTAACATAACTCCTAGCAAGTCATGAAAGATCAAGTTCATAGCACGCTGATATGTGGCGCCATCATTCTTCAAACCAAAAGTCATAACGACCCACTCGAATAAACCGACAAAACCAGGGCATTGAAAGGCTATCTTGTAGATGTCCTCTTCGGCCATAAAGATTTGATTATAACCAGCATTGCCATCAAGAAAACTTAGTACCTTGTGTCCTGAAGCATCACTGATTAGCATGTCGGCTATCGACATCGGATACTCGTCCTTTGGAGTGGCCTTGTTCAGATCCCTGAAATCAATACATACTCATATTTTGCTGCTCCCTTTCTTCTCTACGGGCACAATGTTAGCGACCCATTCTGCGTACCTGCATGGCCTAATAAATTCAGCTTTGAGCAGTCGCTCTACTTCTTCTTTAACTCGGTCATACACGGCCGAGTTAAAGCGATGAGGAGGCTATTTATAAGGCTTAAATCCAGACTTGATAGGTAGCCGATGCTCTACGAGCTCGTGTCTTAGTCCCGGCATCTCGCTGTACTCCCTAGCAAAAAAATCGACATACGACCGAAGCAACTTTATTACTTCAGACTTTTCATCAGGTTGTAAATGTTGGTTTAAAAAAGTCGGCCTTGGGATGCTACCATCCCCTATGTCATCTTCTTCTAAGGGATCGACCGACGCGAAACCCTGTCCTAATTTCTCTACTTCGCTAAAGTCCTCGATGGCTTCGGCGATACCGTCTTTAGTAGACTGATACTGCTCTACATGAGACTTTAGCCAATCCAGATTACTCTTGCTAGACATGACTACTAATATAAAAACAGACGCGCTACACCAGCTGGCTTTATAGACACTGGTACAAAATGTCCTCCAGACACGCTAACAAAACCATAATCCAAAAGATCTCTTCCTGACAAGCACTCTACCTTGTTGTGAACGACGTCAATTGACACATCGACCAATGCCACTTGGGCCGAAGTGTCTACGGGTATGACTTCTACTTCATCGTCGTCCCACTGAATTAGGCACTGGTGCAGAGTAGAAGGAATGCAGCAATTTGCGTGAATCTAGTCACACCCAAGCAGCACGCTGTAGTTACCTTGTACATCGACGACGAAGAATGTTGTTGGCAACGTCTTATTGCCTACTGTAAACTCCATGGAGAGCACACCCTTGGCCTCAGAACTCTCGCTGTTGAAGCCGTTGAGCATCAAGTTGGTCTTCTTCAGATCGTCCTCATCCTTGCCAAGTTTCTTCAACAGCGAGTAGGGCATTAGGTTAATAGTGGTGCCACCGTCAATGTGACCTCTGATGTAGAGAGGCTTTAGATGGCGAGCCGAGTTCTCAGGCTTCTAAAAAATAGCATTGCGCGGGCTGAGGTTCAACTGAGCGACCATAGCCTCATCCTGTGGTAGGGCGAATTCGGCGGGCAGCATGACGACGTTGATGTCCATTGCATGGGGTATGGGGCCCTCGGAGATGGGCGAGTAGTCGTCGTCGAGCATGTCTTCTTTGTCGTCGCTCAGACTAGGAGCCGGATTGGTCATCTCAATCGGCTTAACTTTCCAAATTTGTCTCATAGTAGGTCGAGGGTAGATTTCTTCAAAAATAGTGTTGCGCTCATCCTCGGCCTTCTTCTCGCTCATCTCCTATGCCCGTAGTCATTGTAGGAGCGTCTTTTGTGATTTGGACATGCCTGGAGGTGCCTAAGATGGTTGTGGCTTGGTGCCAGGTGCCACTTCCTGGTTCCTGTAAACTCTAGCCGAAGTGGTACTGCACACCTCGGCCTCACGCACTATGTATTCGGAGGAGCCTTCACTGCAGACCCTGGCAATCAGACCATCCTCGTTCGGCCGATCATACCAGGCTCCGGCACGGGCTTTGGCCGAAGCAGGGGACTTACCTCTGTCAGACTTCGGCGACGGGGCCTTCAGGATTGGGACTTCCTGAGACCCTACTCTTACTGTGATAGCTTCGGACTCCCTGTCCTTTTCCCCTTCGCGCCCGTATCCTTCAACTTCGCTGAGCCGACTTAGAGGTACCACAGACAGCCTGTGGATGATGCCTCCCTCCACTGCGTCTATTTGTCCCTGCAATTCATAACACTCTGAAGGAAAACAAGGCATAGTGTTAAGTTGCGGAGGGTACTCTGGTTGTGATACATATGGAGCCCACGGAGTACCTGTCCAGTTGTATAGTGGAGGCATTGGTGGCTCCAGTGGCTTCGCCCACTGTGGGCCGAACCCATTACCCGGAGGGGGGTTCGGCAGAGTCGACGGTGTCTCGGACCATATCAGTGAGGGGTCCTGCCAGGCCGGAGGTACGTTCGGCCAGTGTGGGTCGAAGCCTCCTATCGAAGGGTTCGTTCAGAGTGGTGCAGGGTTCGACCATTGGGGGCCGAACTCGCTCCGCATGGGGTTTGGCCACTTAGGTCCGAAGCTATTGTACGTGGGGTTTGGCCATTGAGGTCCAAAGCCACTGTACGGAGTGTTAGGCCACTGTGGCCCGAAGTCACCATGTGGAGGGTTCGGCAATTGCGGTCTGAAGCCGTCATGAGGAGGGCTCAGCCACTGTGGTCCGAAGACACCCTCCGGATTCCTTGGGCCCTTCGGCAGACTTAGTTTCTTAGTGCGGGGCCTGTTTCCTTGGCTTTTCTTTGGTGCTTGTTTAACATCTTATATGTTACCTTCGACTTCTTGCAATCCTTAGCCGAAGGAATGCTAACATTTTGCATCCACACTCCCACCTCGGGGTTCTTAGGTATGAGTGTGCGTGTGCGCGGCTCTCCAACAATTACTGCCTTTCCTTTAGTCGACTCAACGTATTCTGGCCGAATCAACACCTTCTTCTCGCCAAGGTCGACAGCGTTGACGGGGAAGGGATCTTTGTCCAGCTTCATCTTTGGATTGTGGTCTATTTTCAATCATACTTCTTCTATGGGCGATTGAACCTACCGCCGAAAAACATTGCAGTCATTAGTATTATGTGAATATGAATCATGCCACTTACAGTATGGATGTTTCTTCAACTCATCGGCAGATGGAATGACTTGTCCTTTAGGCAACCTGAGAAGCTGGTTCTTTAAGATAAAATCAAATATTTTATCACACTTAGCTATGTCAAATGAGTACTTGACCTCACTAGGTCGATTCTTCATGGGAGACGGTCGTAACTCAGAGCAAGTGATAGGTTTACTCTTAGCGTTCCAAACCCATTCGGCCACGTACATGTCGGCCGAATCCTTCTCTTCTTATTCTTCCTCATCGGAGTGTTCCATGACGTGGATTTCAGCCCTAGGTTTGTTAAACGTCATAACAAACTTTTTATCTTTGGCTCAGCCTTCCTGGACCAGAGCCCGCTGCAAGACTTGGCTAACCTCTAAGAAGTTCTGGTTGTCTAGTGTCTCTTTAATCTCAGAATGTAACCCACTAAAAGCTAGATCCACCAAATCCCTTTTTGAAATATTAAGGCTCAAACATCGGTTTCTAGTATCCATAAAACGTTTGATATACTCAGAGACGTTCTCGTTAGATTACTGCCTAACCGATGTCAAGTGTGAAAGCCTAAGTTCTGTCTCACCTGTGTAAAAGTAGTCATAGAATTTTTGTTCCAATTCATCCCATGTCTGAACGGAGTGAGAGCGGTGCCGTATAGTGAGAGTGAAAATAGTCTAAGTTTTAGAGCGTCTCACCCGCTAGCTTCTCCACACTGTGCTAAAAATTGACTAACATGCTCTAGTGTGGTTTTGTTACCTTCGCCGTCGAACTTAGTAAATTCAGGAACTCTATAGCCACGAGGGTAGGGTATTGTATCGAAATGATCGGGATATGGCTTCCGGTAAACCCTAGACCGACGACTAGGCACGAAACCGGCACATTCCCTAAATAGTGCGTGGATTCGCTCCTCTAGGTCATCTTGGCCTGTTGCCTGTGCACGTCTCTCGTGCGGGGGCACGACACGCAGCGGGATATTGGCCTGTAAGCCATGGGCCTCTTCCCTATGCGCTAGCTGTATGAAGTGCTCGAGCCCGGGCACCTGTGCATGTGGTGCGGGCAGCGTGGGCAGGGCTGGCACCGGTGCAGGTGGCGGTGGTGCGTGGTACGCGGTGGTAGCTTAGCCGTAAGCATAATGACTAGTCTCGGCCACGGATGTTGGGACCTGAGACGCAACGGTCTTGCAAGTGCTACCGTCAGTTCTGTTGTACACATGATTTACCGAAGGTATACTAGCAATAGGGGCTGATGGTATGGCCTTAGTAAAGCCGAACATTCTAAGTGTTGCCTCTACTTGGGAGCTAACTGCCGAATCTAAACGGTTGGCTAGAGCAGCGTTAACGGCCTGATCTACCGATGCGGCTATTTTTTGCTCAATCTCTAAAGAAGATAAACAAGGTGATACGGGTGTTACCTGGATCCGAGCAAGGTCGGGGGTGATGATGTCGCACTTGATGAAGCCTGTCCGCATCTTGACGTAGCCTCCAAGCATCATGTCCTGGAGCGCCTTCATCTTTGCCTCGATTTCTGCTCGGTCTTCTACGGGAATGTCTTCAAGAGTGGGCGTCATGATGTTGCGGTTGTCGATGTGCGCGCCTCCCATGGTGTCCATCGGCGGTGTAGACGTAGTAGTCATTGTAGATGTACCGGTGGCCGATGTTGATGTACCCATCATGTTGGCATAGCTTTTCCCCAGCGAAGTCACCAAAAAGTGTGTTGACACGAAAACGTGCCCCCACACTTGGGTCAGTTCGAAGATCCAAAAGTGTATAGATACTTAGGGACAAGCCTAAGCGTAACACAACACTAATGTCGTGTTCTGACTACCCTTAACCGTGGTAAGGGGGGTGGAGTCACCAGGTAATCAGATCACACAAAATAATCCAATTTGCCGAAAGAAATATATTAAACAGAATAAATCAGCAAACCGAGCAGAGCCTGACTAATTCAAAGTATAGTGCGAAGGGTGTCGCCGAAGGGTACCTTTGGCGTATGGTGCGAAGTGTCTCGCTGAAGGGTGCCTTCGGCGTTCGGACTGATCTAGCCAAAGATGAACTTCAAACGGATCTGGATGCGACAATCACCTCCGAATAGTAGAGTTCGGTGTGAAGTCTTCGATACAATGTGATACAGAATAGTGACTTAGGCGCAGCATGCGAGCGTGACTTTGTCTGGAGTGGAGTATGAGTGTGGCAAAGCCTGTCGTGACGAAGTCTATTGGCGAAGCGTGTTAGCGTGCGATCGAAGCAGAGATCTCACTGAAGGGTGTTCTGGTGACCTCCGAAACCAATCTCTCAACTCCGGACACCTCCGGCAGAGTAGCTCCGAACGTAGGTAGCCTGTAACAGAGTAGATTTGAAGTACCAATTCGGCGTGGGGACCAAATTCTTCTATGTGTTGCACTAGTGGCGAAGGTAGCAATCTGTTACGCAGATTAGTGGATACTTCACAGGCGAAGTAACAAAGCGATAGCAATCTATTACGTAGATTAACGGATACTTCACAGGTGAATTAACAAGGATTACCACTATTCTAAAGTGGCCGTCGGAGGGCTTCCAGGCAAACCCACGAAGATTACAGAAAAGTAAAGATAAAGTAAAGTACGATTCAAAGCTAGGGCTTTGTAGTTGATTTGTGTTGGGGGGGCTTTATGAATTGGCCTCACCCCTATATTTATAGGGGCTAGACTTCTAATTTCTAAGCCTAATCTGGTGGAATTATGTTTCATCCCGCATAAAAAGACTTAGTCAAAAATCGGACTCAATCTCTAACTCTTGCCCGAAGTGGGCCTTCGGCCAGGCCCACCGAAGCCTGCTCCTCGGGCTAAAGCTTCGGTGGAGTGGGCCTCCGAAGGCCTCCGGGCTGAAGGCTGTGGGCTGGCTAGAAGCTTCCGAAGCCCGTAGCCCGGTGGTCCTTCGGCCCTGTAGGGCTTCGGCCTAACCCGGGACATGTGCATTTTCGGCCCAAATTACAAAAATTGATATTTTGACAATCTTAACCATTAATGCCATTTTTTGCTATCCACAGAGGGATCCGAGGCGGACCTCGAAGTTGGCTCCGAGGCAGACTCTGAAGTGGACCCCGATGAGGGCTCCGAGGCGGACCCCGAAGAGGGCTCCGATGAGGGCCCCGAAGCGGACCCCGAAGAGCGCTCCGAGGTGGGTTCCAAACCGGCCCCTAGAGGCTTGGCTCCGGAGGGGAAGGTCTTGGCTGCTCTTGGAGTTGACTTCATCGGAGGAGGTTGGAGCTCACCTTCAGGCTCCGCCAGCTGATAGGCTCCGGGCCCGAGGCATTCAGAGGCCGACATCATTTGGCTCTTGTTCAAGGGAAAACTAATTCCCCCAACATGAGGCAATATTTTTGTGCTGCAAAACCTCAGCTTTTCTTCTTTCTTTTCTTCATCAATTACATAGCCCAACCACGGTTAAATAGCTATCTAGCAACTCTCTTCTAGTGCATGCAATGGTATGATAATTACATGCACCATTACCCACATTATGATAATAAGTAATAGGTGCCCACTAACTTAATAATACTAGCCATGCAACATCATGGAGTGCATACAAGAAACAGCTTCTATGCATGCATGCATGATTAACCAAATTTTAATGACTCAATTAACTTAGTGACTCTTCTACTTTCCCATCACCAAACTGAAGACTCGGCCGTAGACACTCCTTCGCCGGCCGTAAATATTTTTACCTTGCACCTGTTGCCTTGATTTCACAGGTTCTATTAGCACACCGTTAATCTAGGCATCCCCATTTCTCCTGCATTAAGAACTAACTTTGTGCAATACTAATTTGGTACAATTCTAGGCACACCGCCTATTACACAAAACTCATACAAATATGCTAACATAAAAATTTGGAGAGATTTCCTATTTTGACACTTCAAATAAGTTATGTTTATATTTTTGACATTCGGATCCATTTTCAGTGACTTAAGTAGTCCTACGTGTCAGCCTCAAAAGTGTCATCCTAAACAAAGTACCCATCTTTGCAGCTCTGACTCCTCTAAGGGCCCGCCGCCGCCCTCTGACACCCAACGCTAGCCGTCGTCGCTCTTTTATGAGTTAGGAATAAACACAGCGCACACATTGATCGTATGGCGATCGTAGTGCGTGTGTTGGTGTGTGGCGTTCTACTGAAGCTAGTTGCGTGCGTTTAGCATAGTGGGGGATGCATGCAGTAGAGCTGTTGCAATTCTGTTGGAGGCAGTTGCGCAGTGTGTGCATGCGTGATGTTGATTGAGTTGTGCTCAGCGTGTGTGGCGTGTCAGAGTTGTTAGGAGCGGCCGTGTTGATTTGGTCTAAGTACGTGAGTTGCATCGTGGGTGTCGTTTGCATCGGTATGCATGCAGCCATGCAAGCACGCTTGAGTGTGTGTCCTGGAGAGTGGCCCGAGGCCTTTATTTATCTCCTGATGTACTACTCGATTGAAGACACACAACAAGAAATAGAAACTACACTGTACGGGGACCTGCAGCATTTAGCGCAACATTTCTTGTCTCGTGCTACTATTCATCATCTTCTTCCTCCCACCTCGCTTTGTTCTCCCATTGTTTTGTTCCTAGAAAGCTAACAATTGGTATCAGAGCATGTATCCTAAGATCCTGCGCTACGACCTCGACTCCATGGCGATGATTCCTCACACTGCTGGTTCTCATGTTGGGGAGAGTACGGTGTCCATGTTGTACCTGGTGTTGTCGCCGATGAGCTACACCGCTTCGGCGATCAAGGTGGAGGTGATCCTTGATGCCCAAGGTCTCTGGGAGGCTGTGGCTCCAGCAGATGGCGCGGTCATCGATGATAAGAAGAACAAGACGGAGTGGGCGCAACTGCTCCAAGCGCTGCCGGATGACATCTTGATGCAGGTGGCGACGAAGCTGATGGCAAAGTAGGTGTGGGACAGACTCAAGACGAGGTTCGTCGAAGCCGATCGCGTGAAGGTTGCTCACCTTGCCACCCTCAAAGGCGAGTTCGATGTGCTGTCCATGGCGGAGGCGTAGGAGCTGGACGACTACGATGGCAAGATCAGTGGTATGGCGGTGAGGTACGACGGACTCGGTGTGACCCTCGACGATGCCGCCATGGTCAAGAAGCTTCTCGACATTGTCCTTGATCGCTTGTACCCTGCGGTGGTGGGGATTGAGCAGTTCTGCGACGTCGATAAGATGCCATTCGAGGAGGCACTCGGTAGGCTGAAAGCGTTCGATGAGCGTTCCCGGCGGCGCACCCGTGCCGGCGGCAAACGATGCGATGACCAACTTATGCTCACGGAGGCTGAGTGGGAAGCTCGGCAGAAATCGAAGAAGTCCTCGATCGGGAAGTGCTCCAACTGCAGCGTTCGTGGTCATTTCGCATGGGACTGCCGCAAGCCCAAGAAGGAGGAGGCGTTGCTCCCTGATATCGAAGAGGAAGCGATGCTCCTGTTAGTGCAGAACGGCGCTGCTGAGTTTAGGGGGAGATTGTTAGGAATAAACACAGCGCGCGCATTGATCGTATGCCGATCATAGTGCGCGCGTCAGCGTGTGGCGTTCTACTGAAGATAGCTGCGTGCGTTTAGCATAGTGGGGGCTGCATGCAGTAGAGCTATTGCAATTCTGTTGGAGGCAGTTGCGCGCAGTGTGTGCATGCGTGATGTTGATTGAGTCGTGCTCAGCGCGTGTGATGCGTTAGAGTTGTTGTAGGACTGAAAGTAGCGACCAGAAGGGGGTGAATGAGCGCCTAAAAATTTCTTGCTAAACTATGACCTAATCCCAACACCCAAATGAACTTAACCAGACAAATAATATTAGCAAAGCAATTTACAGGAACTAAAGTTGTCTAGCATAAAAATGACCAGTGTCCTAAATAAAATGATATTAACGATAAACTAAATAGAAATACTTGCAGTAAATAAAAACACCTAAATATATCACAAAATATTTATATTGAAGTCTAGAAATAAAATGCTAATCAAATGGATAAAACACAGATCAAATAAAAATTAATTCAGTAATATTGCACGTAGAAACTAGAATAAAAATATTACTGTGACTAATACATTTTTCGGTTTCTTTTTATATGAGCAGATTAAACAGATATGTTTAAATAAATAATACGAGATAACTAATAGTCAGATTAAATAAATAAGAATTAGGAAATCATAGAATGCTACAGAATGCTTGCAGAGCACAAAAATCAGTTTACTGTTCTTTGCGCAGGATTTCTAAAGAAATTAATATACCAAAAACAGTACGCATGTACATGTAGCGTGTTTCCCAATGCACAATTGCTTCATGTACGCCTCCTGCTAGCTTTTTCTTGTGCCGAACAGCAATAGGCAACAAAATAAAAACAAAAAGCTCTTGTGTTTCCTGTGCCTCGAGCCGCACGAACACAGGAACGAACTAGAGAAAAAAACTAGGCACAGCTCTGCTCTTGAGACAAGACACCGCCTGCGCCTTCTCTTTTGGCGTCTAATCACCGAAGAACACGCCGTGCGCTCCGTCTTCGCACGCCGGACACCGAAATCAGGTCTGATGTTGCGCGCACGCCTAGCCGCAGTTGTGCCGGCAGTCGCCTCGTCCTCGACGCCAGGCGTGGAAAAAACACGGCGGCGGTGGCGACTTGAAAACAGAGAAAGATGATGGCGAAAAAATATGCGGCGGAGGAGAAAGAACGCGGACTGTAGATTGTAGATTGATCTGAAAAAATAGTCATCTATCCCCATGGGGATAGGGGCCTATTTATAGGCGACTCCTAATACATGAATAGACTAATTTACCCCTAGGGTAAATTAATACTGACTCTAAAATAAATTCCGAAAATTACTAAAATATTATTAGAAAAATCACCTGACTCAAATAAAAATATTCTAAACATAAAAACTAAATATTAATATCCTAAAAACGAATTAATCATAGGTTGTCAGTTTTGCGCCGAAACTGACAAAGCGTCCACCGTCTTCGCACCGGGTACCCGGATTGGGCCGACCCGACCTCGCAGCTTCCTCAGCCCGGCAATCACTCGCCGCCCGTGTACCTGACTCAAACCTAGTCAACAGACTAGTGGATCATCTGCCGCTCCTAGCCATGTACCCGGATTGGGCCAGCCCGACTCCGCGGCTCCTCTGCCCGACCGTCGCTCATTGCCCGTGTACCTGAGTCACATGCGCCTCAAACTCGGCAGGTCTTCCTTTCTCTTCCTTTGACTTCCATTGACAATCACTCATCACATCTGGAGTATCAAAACCATATTCTTCAACATGGTATCTCAATCTCCCCCTTGATGAGTGCATTGTCAACACCCTCTTCAGCTCATCTCCAGAACCTGCAAAACATGTGGAAACAGGAAAACAAAGACAAAAAATAGAAGAAATAAAATAAAAGTTTAACCCTAATGACTAAAAGCCAAACAAACAGAAGCAAGAAAATGACCATTATGGTTAACCAAAAATAAAGACTCAAAAACAAGTGCAATCTCAAAATATTTAAAATTACCAACAAGGAACTCCCCCTGAAATAAATCCTAGAGAAAGCTAAAAAATGTACTCCAAAATTTCTCCCTCTTGTTGACAATTGGACTCATCAAGTTAGACTAAATGCACTCTAAAGAGACATAGACACAAACTCCCCCTGAAATGCAGCTCCCCCTCAAAATATGCCATGAAAGCAGATGGGGTGCAGGTGGAGTGTGAAAAGCATGCTTCTTAGATATGATTAACTGCAATTACAACATCTAACAGGTATAGCAAAAGTTATAATGTCTAAGATACATGACATGATCAGTGCAACAGATGATATCTAAGGAGAGTCATTAGCACACATTTTTCGATTTTTGCAAACAAAAGCATCACCACATTTTATAGTTGACAAGCAATGGTAAAACATGATATGCAAAAGCTAACTGATATCTACCAAGATAAGCATTGTCCAAAACAAAATGCTTCAGCAAACTTGTCATCTTTTTAAATTTTTCAGACTTTTTCTTTTTATTTTTCATTTCTGCCAGGGGTTATTTGCATGTCAAACCTTATGCTAACCGACCAAGTCAAGCCTACGCCAGACCTAGACCATCAGAAGCTTAAGACATTGGTCTTGGCATACATTACACCGTCCTAGTTCATACCAAAGTGCTATGGTAGGAAGTACAGAACAATGCAATGCGACAAAGAAAACCCACCTGGATCTTTTCTGATAATCATAAAAATGCATAAATTTTTCATTTTTCTGAATTTTTTATCATTTTATAGCACAATTTTCATATTTAAAGCATATAGATGTCCAAGTTGCATATCTGCATCTAAGTAAGGATCTAGCTACAAGGCATGTAAAAGATAGCGAAAGCATTCAGCCTACACATGCTAGTTACCAGAAGCAATGGTGATCATTTTTCAATTTTAAAGCATAAAAGCCATGCATATGAGAAATATTAGATATATCATGTGAACTGAAACAGAACATGATCATCGACAAGTAATCAAAAACATATACTAGCTAGAGAAAGTAAAGAAGATTAATCATATAACAGAAGCAAGCTCGAAGTGTGATTGATGATTATGCATAATATGAACGCACACAAAAAGACTCAATAAAAATAAAGAAGAAAAGAAAAACTGACTCAAAGTTTCCCAAAAAGGATACACAACTCCCAAATCAAGATCAATAATCATGAGTGGGAGCAAACGGTCCAATGTCAGGATTAGCAAAAGTGCTAAACCAGTGTCGAGCCATCTGCTCATATGTAGGGAAGCAAAAAGAATCATATGAGTCTGGACCGAAACGCGGATCAAAGCGCGGTCCTTTGTTCTTCCTAAAATCACGGCCACAAGGTCCAACACAGTATCCATAATGATCTGGAACTCTGCTGGAATGGAAACCACCCTCTGGAGCACGATCATAAAACCGTCTCCTCTACCACAACCTACACGACGTGGCCTGGCCTCTAGCCTCTCTCTACGTCGAGGGACTCTCTGTCTACAACCCTGCTGGTAGAACTGCTCCTGCCCACCTCGAGCTCTCTCTACTCGCTCAACCCACTTCCTCCTAAAGCAAAACTCCTCAAGATGCCCGTCTCTCTGACAAAACTCACAGTGATAGGTAGGCTTCTTGTATGTTGTTGTGGCTTAGGGTTCTTAGGCTTGGTGGTGTTGGGTGTAGCATCTTTGGTGTGAGAGGGTCCAGGTAAAGAATCAGGAGAAGTGTGAAGAGTTTTAGGCTTTGGGACCAAGATTTGCTTCTTAGGTGGAGCTTTAGGTTGTTCTTGGAACACTCCATCCTTAGGCTGACTATCCTTAAAGGACTCAGTGGAGTGAGTCTTGGGATATCTCTGTTCGGGAGTCATCTTACTCCACTCCACTGCTCGGCTAATAGCACTCTCAAAATCAGCCTTGGTATAGGTGTAACCTACCCCAAACCCATCAGGTCTCTTGAACTGCTGGATCATCATGCCGAGCTGTGGCTCTCTGGCACTAATCCAACTCCGGATCTGACGGAGGTAAAAGTTCTCGTTCTTAACATCAGCTAGCTCCTCTCTCAAAGAAGCTAACACCTCCACTTGAGACAAGCAGATCTCACACTCTTTATCGACTTCGACAGACTTCTCAGCTTTTAGCTTGATCAACTCCATCCTAATGGACAAGCAGTTCTCACAAACAGTGGGTGGAACTGACAAGGTCTCAAGCTCTAGCTTAGTCTGCTCCAACTCAGCAAACTCGCTCAACTGCTCATCACTCTTGGCTCTCATGTAACACCCCAAGATTTAAAAAGAAATAAAATAAAAGAAATATATTAATAAAGGAATTTCTAGAATTATTTATTAAAGAAAATCCCAAAAGTTCCCTATTAAAGCCAAACAGGGAGAAATATTCGAGATATGGACATGAAAAATTTATGAAATACTCTAGAGGTCAAGACATAATTTTAGGAATTTTTACAAATTTTTATCAACAATAATTCAGCCCTTAATCAAATAAATGAATTTCTGGATTTATTTTAAATCAGAAAACATTTATTAATCTTAATGGGCCTCAACCTCGAATCTACCTCGGCCCAACCCAGCCCAGCACTCGCGTCGCTGACATGTGGGACCTGCCTGTCGGCGCACTCCCCCCTCTCCTCCCCGCGCCTGCGCTCCGCTTGGCCCCACCTGTCGGTCTCACCCACGCGCCCCTCGCCTCTGACCGACCGGGCCCTCCTGTCGGCGTTTCCTTTTCTGCTTCGCCCGCTGACAGGTGGGGGCCACCTGTTAGGACCTTCGTCCCCGATGGAAGGGGATCTATCCCCTTTCCTTCCGGCGACCCCCTTCCTTCCCTTACCATCGGTCGCCCCGATCCGGCTAGATCCGCCCTGGGATCCCTTCCTCAGACCACAGCGACCCCCTTCCATCCTTAGCTCACGCGTAATCGGGTATGTGGAAGCTTATCCGAGGGGAATTGGAACCTCGCCGGAGTTCATGGGAACCCTAGGTTCCTTTCCTCTCTTACACCGGTGACCCCTCCTATAAAACCCCCTCCGACCACCGCAGCCGAGGCCTCACACCCTCGCAAATAGCCACGTACTCCTGAGCCCCTTAGCTATTTCTTCGGATTTTTCCTCTACTTCAACTCCGGCCGCCGCTCGCCGTCGACTCCGGTCCCCTCTGTCCTAGCCACCGCCACCGTCGAGACCGCTAGTGTCCGCCCATCCTCGGCCACACCTCCATCGGCCAAGAAGATCGTCGGATCGCCGTCGCCGTCGAGCACCCGAAAGACCTCCTCGTCTACCCCTCACTGTCGGTCACCGTTGAACGCCCATCGTCACCACCACAGGTATAGTCGTGACCGCCGTCCTCTCCTCATTCCATTTTAGCCGAAACCTAGGCCCCTAGGCCCTCGCCATCGCCATCGCCGCCGCACCCGAGCCCCGCCATCGCCGAAGACGAATGGTAGTTACCCTCTCCGACGCGTGCCATGCCGTACGGGCCCTCGACCACTCGATCTGCGATGAACGGCTGGGATTATAACCCCCTTTGACCTAATCTGGGGCGTTCATTGGGTAAAAACGGTATCGAGCCCTCTCGGTCGTCAATCGCCACTTAAACCGCCCGCTCAATCTGGTGCGTCCACGCGTACCCGTTCGGTGCGTTTTAATCGTGGTCGTCCGATTTCATTTAAAACATCCAGCCTCACGCCTGGCCGCTCGATCTGGATCAAACGGTCTAGATCGATCCGGTCCACACGCATAGTAAACCAGTCCACCGTGGGCCTGGCTCACCGTGTACTAAAATCCATTTCCTCTTTAAATAAAATTCCAGAAATTGATTTAAACTTTGAAAATTCATAACTTGCTCATTTTAACTCCAAATTTCACCATTCCAATTTTATTAAATTCAGCACTTTATTCTCTACACATTAATACCATAAAAACAGTATGCTACTATTGCCCAAAATAATCTTATTAATGAAATGAATAAAAACCCCTTAGGATTAAAATTATTAATTCATAAAATAAATTGGGAAAAGCCTTAAAAACTAATCTTTAATGTTTTTCACCAAACTTCAGAATAATAAAACCTTATTTCACATATTAAAACCCATAAACTTGTATGTTTATCCTTTTGTGATGTTTTATCTGTTTATTGAATACTATGTTTATTTTTCCGTATCGAGAAGACTACGAGTTCGTCGAGGAGCCGGTGTTCTATCCCGAGGTTCCACCTTCACCCTTTGTTGAGCAAGGCAAGTCACAACCCCATTTTGATCATCATTGAGCCCATGTTTTAATAAATTATCGCTATAACTCATATGATAATATTGCATTAGTCTAATCTCAAGCCCTACATTATATATATTAGATCTCCGTCCTTGTGTGCAAACCCAAGCCATGCTTATTGAGCCAACACTCCTTGTCACTCTACAAATATTATATTAGCTAGTGTCCAATGTATCGACACAAATGCTATAGGATAAAAAGAATGAGTCGTAGATAGTTGGATTCTGTTATATGAAATTTCCCCGTTATTCTCGTCTCTAGACTCTCTTGGAGTTGTCTATGTTATAAGTATGGTCGGTTCTGGGTGCAAGCTAGGGCATTGGATGGTCGCACCCGGGGCACTATAAGGACCGGTCCACGGGATCTATTGCAACGCACTTCTGTACCAACCACAAGTCTAATGGGTAAGTCCTAACTAAAAGTATGGAACAATCCGACTCGATGCACCATAATGCAGGGGGCAAGGGGCAACCTGCGGGTGACTTGTACCGACGTGGCTCAAGGGGGGGTATGGTGAGGCTCGACACGTCGGGACACCATATGAAACCCATAAGAGGGTGCTGTCGGGTCGAGGAGGACCATATGGAAGGTTTTGGCACGAGTTCCTGTGGTATGGGTCATCTCGTTACACTTTGGTGTAAGTGATGAATGCGTGCCTTGTGGGTACAGTGGTACACCTCTGATCAGAGTATTTAATCTTTTCGAAAAGCCGAGCCCACGGTCAAGGGCGGGTTGTGTAACTACTCGCAGTTAGTTTACTATTGTTTGAATGGTTGAGTTATTCATGGCATGTTAGGACTGTTGAGCGAGGTGGGGCTGAATGTACCCCTCGAGTTAGAAGATTATGATGCATACACATGTTTACATTTCAGTACTAATAACTTGCTCACATTTAATTGCTTTACAATTATGCTTTTCCGCAAAATTAGCCACTATCCCCCTTGTTATTACTCTGCATTATATTTGCATTCGGTGGCTTGCTGAGTATTTTGTACTCACCCCCGTTGACTTACACCACCAGAGCCCGTCTACTACGAGGAGGATGAAGGTCTGGAGTAGCGACCCAGTCAAGGTGAGACTGGAAGGAGGCGTTCATCTAGGACCCTTTGTTTTATTAGTTTCTCTTCACCTTTATTTACTTTTGTACTAATACGGTCTACGAACCATGAATGATTGCTCGTATTGTACGTGGTCGCATGATGAACGTCTTGTTTTATTGATTTTCTATGGAATTTCAATAAATGTCCGGATTTATTAAATCGGGGCGTGACAAGATGGTATCAGAGCCGACTTGATTGTAGGAAGCCAAACAGACCTGACCCTAGGACTTATATTAACCATATTTTGTTACAAAATCACTTACCCTCTCATCTTCCGAGGTTTTCACAAAACATTTCTCTCTTTTGTAGATGCCGGTCCATACCATGAGCGGGACTCTTCGCGACGAGGCTGGATTCATCCGCGAGCTTCGCATGCTCGTTGGTTTCCTCAGATTCGAGCACGAGCCAATGTTCCATGGTGTCTTCCCCGATGAGGAAGAAAGCTACTGCGAGGTCACGATCGTCATCCAGCCCTCTCCGCAGACAGCCCACACCTATCGAGGCAGAGGACCTACCTTTTTGATTGCCAGCCAGCGCACCGCCCTCTAGGCCCTCACCGAGCTCCGGATGATCTACGACAGTGAGCTCTACGATACGGATTATCGTTTTGTACCCCTTCGCACCCCAGGGAGTCCCCACAGCGACTACGTCAGCACGCTCTCCCAGCGCCACTCTGCGGTTGGACACACCATACGCCTGTTGGAGGTAATGGACGAGCTCCACTATGAGGCACTGCAGGATGCCAACGGACAACGTGACACGATCGAGTTCTACCGCCATTCTTCTGAGGATCTGAACCGTGAGAACGGAGAGCTTCACGATCGTATCCAGCAGGGACACCGATTATCTGCCGAGGCAGAAGAGCTAAGGTGCCAGAATGAGCTCCTACGCCAGCGCGTCGCCGACAACCCTCAGCTTCGCCATCAGATTGGGGAATTAAAGAAGGATCTCGAGGAGATCGCACCCCTTCCGCCCCGCAAGCGGAAATCACTTCGGATCCCCACCGTGAGGCCTAAGAGGTTCTCCCGCAGCGCACCGCCCACCGGACCTTCCAGTTCCACCACCCCGACCGTTTCCATCGAACCCGTGGTCGAGTCATCCCCTGAGCTACCTTAGACGTAGACTTTACGTTTGATTGTTTTCTTTTAATATTTTTGATTGTAATGCCACTCATGTCAAATATAAGGCATGAGTGAAGAATTAAATAAAAGACAATAAATGTAATCGCAAGAACGACACATTTTGAAATAAAGCTTAGTATCATTTCCCCTAAGAAAGTGTTGTCTATTTTGGAAACTTCATGTTGGACCGGAAACGGCGACTAGAGGGGGGTGAATGGGAGCTTTTTTAAAAATTCAGGCTAAAAACAAGCCTTCGGTTTGGTTCTGTCTTCTGCGGAACAGGCTTCGAATACTACCTTCGAAGGTCTGGTTCGGAGGTACTTCGATAGCTCCGAACACAGGCTTCGCAGGAGCACAAGTTCGAAGCCAAGAAGACTTCGCTCCACTAACAACCCTCGAAAAACTACTCTGCTAAGTCAGTGCAGGCTCCGCACACAGGGTGCTTCGAGCAGGCTTCGCACTTCACCCTTCGCAAGAGTGGACGCAAGAGTGGACAGCCCTCTGAGGACTTCGACCAAGTACTTGGCAACAACAACTGGTGCTGGGCTTCGTACAAGAAGGTCTAAACGCACACACACGGACTTCGCTAAAGGCTTTGACACAAGAAGCACAACGGGCCTCGAACAGGGCTTCGCTAGTAAGCAGCGAGGTCTTGCCTCCTGTTACACAGAGCGACAGCACACTGAAAAACACACTTCGCACAGAAACAGCCTTCGCCTAGCCAGGCTTCGGTGCACTATAACTAGCGAGGTATGTAACGCGAGCTCAAGCAAAAAGCACAGGAAGCAGGGCTTCGCTGCTTGAACAAGGAACACAAATAAATTGAACTCTGGATGAATACAGCGAGGTATGTGGCTACAGGAGCTCAACAGTAAATGCTCAAAGTGTTAAATGTTACTTACCGAGCCCCCATATTTATAGCCCACAGTTCACCCAAAGGAAATGACTACTTTACCCCTAGGGTTTACAAAGGATTTGACTCTACAGAACTAAGGGGTACAAAAGGTAGTCCACCTTTATTCTGGAGGCTTCTCTGTCAGCTTTGCAGAGGGGACAGTGTCAGCCTTTTACAGAACAGACAGTGTCAGCCTTTGCAGTCTTTGACCTTCTGGAATCCTCCCTTCGCACGCGAGGGTGCGGTAGCTTCGGCGAGAAGCCTTGAGCCTGGTGGCCTTCGCTTCGCCGAAGATGGCCTTCGATACAGTGACGATTTTGAGCTGAAGCCGTCAAAGCCCTTGGGCCTTCGCACCAACACCTTCGGAGTGGACCTCCACGGCTTCGCAGCTTCACCCAGCTTGAACTCCGTCAGTCCGTGTACCGAAGCCATGCAGGCCGAAGCACCTCAAGTCAACCTTGCTCCGGAGCTAGCCTCGCTCCGAAGCCTTCCTCACTCCGAAGCCCCACCTTCGGAGTACCACCCTTCGAAATCCCTCCTTCGTCCAAGGCCTCCGCATGAAGCATTCCATGAGCCCTTCGTCGCAGTGTCTCTCCCCAAGCACACTCCTCGACGAGCCTCACCCGGACCATGCCTTCGATGCGCCTCAACTTCTGAGACCTTCGTCGGGTACTTTCGAATGTCTCCCTCCGGAGCACACTTTGAATTCCTTGCCTCCGTAGAGGACTTATTCCATCCAACTCCGAAGTCACTCCATCCGGAGTACCTCGAAGTGCCTCACCTCCGAGGACTTTGTCTCGGAGTACCTTCAGCCGGAGCCACGCTCCGCACTCTCTGCCTTCACCTAGCACGCCTCGACCCGAGAACCGACCAGGACCACCTTCGCAGCCATCGTGACGGAGCTCCCCGCTCCCCTGGCATCAAGCCTCCCGCTTGACCCAGGTTCACCAAGCTCGAACCTTGTCCGTTTCCTCCGAAGTCCCTGCGCACCACAGACAAGCAAACAAGTGTTTCCAGTACTCCGGAGACCTCTCCGGGTTAGCAACCTCTGGCACACACTCCGGTGTACCGCCCAAAGTACCGAACCCTTCGGTACGAACCCAATCATCGCGTACTATCGGACCCCTCCGATGAGCACACTCCGCTGCACAGCTGCAGCAAGCAAACACCGAACAGCCTCCGGTAAAACCACCTCCGAAACCCTTCCGGAGGTACCCTCCTCCGATCACCTTCGGAGGTACCCTTCGAACAGAGGGTAAAAGCCTGTCAATCACTCATCACAAGCACCAAAACCAACCCTTGGTTTCTCAATCTCCCCCTTGATGAGTGCATTGACAACCAAATCCAAGTTCAAGAAAAATTAAAAATTTTCAGCACACAAGTGACCATAAGAAACTCATAAAAGAGCCAAATCATGTCACTTGACAACAGAATTTTCCTCCCCCTTTCTCACAATAGTAAAAAGCCCCTTCGGCAATAAAAACTCCCCCTGAGTTAAATTATCCCCCTTTGGCAAACAAAGAGCCTTTATGTCATGATTTCTCCCCCTTTGGAAATTATACCCCTTGCGGCAGAGAACGAAGCAAGTGACTCCCCCTTGAGGAATTTCTCCCCCTTTGGCAATGCAAGCATCAAGGAGCAAGTAAAAGATGCAAAGCTTCGAAATGAGCAGAATTGCAAAGACATATGAAGCAAAAATATGCCAACAATAACACCAATGATCATGGGCTCAGCTCAAATTAATATTCTCTACAAGCATGATGAAGCATGTGATTTGAACATTTTGAAATAAAAGCATCACCACTTACTCAAGGAAACTAGACAAGTAAAAGCAAGGACTGCGCAAAGCTAGTCAATTTCTACTCTAAACAGACAAGTCTAGTTCAAATGGAGCTTGAAAAGCAAACTTGATAATCAATGAATTTTGTTGTTCTTTTCTTAGTGCCAGGGGTTATTTGTTTGTCCACCTTATACTTTCCAATCCGGCCAAGCCTAGGCATAAAAGCCATATGAAGCTTAAGGCATAGATTTTGGCATACAATACGCTATTCCAGTTCAGACCAATGTGCAATGGTAAGCAGTCTAGAATAGGGTAGTGCGACAAACAAACCCACCTGGATCTTTTAACTTAAAGCACGCTAATCATGGAATTTTTGATTTTAACCAAGAGAACCAATTGTTTGGTACTTTGTGAATATCCATGAAAATTTGAGAACAATTTTTCAAGTTGCAATTTTGTAGCATCCAAAGAAATGTGTCTTGCTATCAAGCAGATAAAAGATAGCTAAAGCAGTCCTGTCTAAACATGCTAGATTCAAGACTAAGCAGTGAGCACGATTTGATTTTGAAAATAAAACACCATGCACATGAATGTTCCAGATGAATTAAAAAGAGCTGAGCTGACATGATTTCATGAATTATAAGCAGGCATATAAGTGCAAAATGTGTAAATGCAATTTAGCACACAATTAGCAACGGCATATTCATCTAAAACAGCTCCCCCTCACAAAATGCCGTAAGGGTGACAAATGCCAAGTTCCCCACGCAAGTAAGCAAATCGAGAAGCATCGAGGGGTTTTGTAAAAATGTCGGCAAGCTGGTGTTGGGTATCAACATATTGAAGTTCAATATCACCCTTCTCATTGTGATCTCTGAGAAAATGATACCGTACATCAATGTGTTTGGTTCTGGAGTGCTGAACCGGGTTGTTTGCAATACAAATAGCGCTAGTGTTATCACAGAAAAGTGGAACACTCTTATAATCTAACCCGAAATCCCGCAAAGTGGAGACCATCCACAAAATCTGAGAGCAACAGCTAGCTGCAGCAACATATTCGGCCTCAGCCGTTGATTGTGCAACACTAGACTGTTTACGGGAAGACCAGCAAACCAAAGAAGTACCCAGAAAATGACAAGTACCAGAGGTACTCTTCCTATCAATTCTACACCCAGCAAAATCCACATCGGAATAACCTCGAAGACATAAAGATAAAGATGCTGAATACCATATGCCAAATTCAAGGGTGTGTTTGAGATACCTTAAGATGCGCTTTACCGCTTGGCGGTGCGAAGCTCGTGGTGAAACCTAAAAACGAGCGCTCAGACACACAGCGAAGTGTATGTCTGGCCTCGTGGCAGTCAAGTAGAGGAGGGAGCCGATCATGCTCCGGAACTTCTTCTGATCTACGGCTTCTCCATCTTCGTCAGGGTCCAATGCTACAGATGTAGCCATTGGAGTGGCGAGGGGCTTCGCATCGGTCATGTCGAACTTCTTGAGCAGGTCCTTGGTGTACTTCGTCTGGTGGACGAAAGTACCTTGTTTGCTTTGCTTGATTTGCAAACCAAGGAAAAAGGTGAGTTCACCCATCATTGACATTTCAAATTCCCTGCTCATGGTATCTGCAAACTCGGCAACCAAAGCATGAGAAGAGCCACCAAAGATGATATCATCCACATAAATCTGCACTAGGAGGAAATCTTTGTCATGCTTGAGAGTAAACAAAGTTTTATCAACAGAGCCCATTAAATACCCTCGCTCAAGCAGAAAAGACTTAAGTCTATCATACCAAGCCCGAGGGGCCTGCTTGAGTCCATAAAGAGCCTTATGAAGTTTAAGGACTTTATGTGGGTACTTGGGGTTTTCAAAACCAGGGGGTTGTTTTACATAAACATCTTCACCTATGAAGCCATCAAGAAAAGCACTTTTGACATCCATTTGATAGAGTTTGAATCCCCGGGATGTCGCAAAGGCAAGCAAAATCCTAATGGCCTCAAGGCGAGCAACAGGTGCAAAAGTTTCAGTAAAATCAATCTCTTCTAGTTGAGAAAAGCCCTGAGCTACAAGTCTAGCCTTGTTTCTAACTATAGTCCCATCCTCCCCTTGTTTGTTTTTGAAAATCCATTTTGTTCCAATGAAATGAACATTTGGTGGAGGATCAACTAAAGTCCAGACTTGGTTTCTTTCAAAATTTTCAAGTTCCTCATGCATGGCATTGATCCAACTAGAATCAGAAAGTGCATGACTAACATCTAAGGGCTCGAAAGAAGCAACAAAAGCAACATTAGTGAAATGGGCATGTGAACGAGTTACCCTTTGATCAAGCTCACCAATGATCTGCTCGGGAGGGTGCATCCTTTGAACATGATGTGGAGCCTCGCGGCGGGATGCAGTCTCCCCCTCAACTTGTGCGTTGGAGTGGTCCAAGATGACCGATGTTGAGGTAGTCGCTTCGGGACCTCGTGCCGAAGTAGTTGAAACGGGGTCAGCTTCGGGGATCGATGTCGAGGGTAGTAGGGGTTCATCCTCGAATACTCCGGGATCTTCTTCTTCAAATAAGGTCTGTTCCATGTCGTGTTCATTTGCCTGTTCAAAAGCAGAACTAACAGAGGGGGTTGATTCATCAAAAGTCACATCACATGACTCGATGACAGTGTTAGTTTCCAAGTTATAAACACGATAAGAATGACCATGAGTAGTGTAACCCAAAAAGATCCCGTCAGAAGATCGCGACTCAAATTTATCCAAATTTCCACGTTTTAGGATGAAGCAGCGACAGCCAAAACTCGAAGATGAGTAACCTTGGGCTGTCTCCCAAAACGTAGCTCATAAGATGTCAAGTTTAAAATTGAGCGCAAGAATATACGGTTTGAGATGTAACATGCAGTGTTCATGGCCTCAGCCCAGAATTTTCTAGGAGTCCTATGCTCATCAAGCATCGTCCTAGCCATCTCAACCAAAGTGAGGTTCTTCCTCTCAACGACACCGTTCTGTTGAGGAACCCGCGGAGCAGAGAATTGATGTTGTATGCCATGCTCCATGCAAAAGTCAACAAAGAGACTATTTTTTAACTCAGTGCCATTATCGCTTCGAATGAATTTTAATGCACCAGGGAGTTCAGTGAAAAGTCTCAAAGCCAAGCTCCGAAAGTGTGAAAACACTTCATCCTTGCTGGCAAGAAAGAAGACCCAATAGTAGCGAGAGAAATCGTCGACAATAACTAAAACATACCACTTGCCGCCTAAAGAACTAACCTGAGAAGGACCTACAGTGTCCATGTGGAGAAGTTCTCCGGGCAGTTTAGTCATCACTGTGGTGACTGGCGAATGCGAAGCGGCAATCATTTTTCCATGTCGACAAGGAGCGCAAACTAAATTCTTCTCAAACTTGAGCTTGGGCAATCCTCGGATCAGACCTAGGGCGCTCAGACGAGCAAGCAACTCAAAGCTCATATGCCCTAGTCTCCTATGCCACTTCCACAGCTCAGAAGTTGAATGTGCAACAAGACAATGAGAAGAACCAGATGACTCTGAAAAATCAGCTCCAAAAACTCTCCCAATCCTAAAGATCTTACACACCACAACGCCATCAGAATTGAGCACTTGCGAAGTATCGCGATGAAATCGCACTTCGAAGCCCTCATCAAGCAACTGAGATACCGACAGCAAATTGTATCCCAGGTTTTCAACCAAAGCAACATCTTTGAGAGTGAAATTCGAGTTAATTCTTACCACACCTTTACCTTTCACTCTACTCCTTCGATTGTTTCCGAAGGTGATATGTTCCCTTTGCTTGGTTGTGGTGAGGCTGGAGAACCAAGCTGCATCTCCGGTCATGTGGCGCGAACAACCGGAGTCCATGATCCACGTGCCCTCCAAGCCTCGATCTGTCGCCTACACACGATAAGAATATCTCGATCGCTCAGTGCTGGGGTGAGTAAAATAATGACGAGGCATCCAGCACTGAGTGACACGAGTAGTAGGCACAGTAAAAGTAGACGGTCTACGCACATGATAATCAGAATAATGCAAAGTGCGAGGTCTACCTACATGTTGTGATCGAACAACATGTCGAGGTCTCCTACTCTGACGAGGTACAAAGCTACTCGCCCGAGGTCTACCACCATATGGAACATGGTGAACACCTCGAGGAGCAAAACCTCTCCGAGAAGCACGAGGAGCCTCAAAAGCAGGACGATAGTAAAACTCAGACTCATGCATACCTAAAGATGGGTAATGCATGTCCTGGTAACTCATCGCCTGAGAGCGTCGCTCATCCTTGATGCGATGAAAACAAAACCCAACCAAATGACCCACCCGCTGACAATAGGAACAATGAAACACTCTCCTGGGGGCACTCTCATGGGTCACAGGAGCAACTCTCACAGGCTCCTTGGGTTTTCTCTGAGTGGTTTTCTTGGGAGGGATTTTCTTGGTAGGAGGTGTGGTTTTCTTTGGAGCTCGGGTAGGTTTCTTGGCTGGTGGAGTGTCTAACAGAGCTCTTTCTTTCTCAAAGGTAGTGGGAGAGGTGAAAACAGTTTTGGTCTTACTGTCTGAAGATATCCTCTCAAAATCCAAACCTAGAGCTACCCCTGCTCTGTCAGCACACAACTTGGTCTTGGCCAAGAGCAAATCCATCCTACCCTTTCCCTCAGTGCATTTATTAACCACAGAAAGAAGGTACTCATTTTCAGACATGAGGTTTTCAGCTCGCTCTCTAACAGTGCCTAGCTGGTCCTTAAGGGTGATGCAAGTGTCACAAACAGGTTGCACATCCTTAGAACTACCGGCCCTCTCCAGTCTAGCCTCTAAATCATGAACATGCTTATCACGTAAATTAATGCTTTCGCGTAATAAAGAGCAGTTCATGCAATCAATAACATCATGAGGTCTAGAATCCACCTCCAAAAGCTGCTTCTGTGCAGTCTCAAGCTCAGAAAGAGTTTGAGCATGAACAGAACGCAACTGAGCAAGCTCACTCATGACAACAGAACAGGACTCACATTCAGCATCATTAAACTTAGACTTAAGCATGGCATATTCAGTAGAAACATTTTCTAGCCTAAGTCTAAGGTCTTTTCTTTCTCTAGCGGCTTGCACAAATAATCTATCCTAACCAAGCACTACTTCATTCAGCTCATCTAATTTAATTAGTAGCTGGTCAGATGATAGGTTTACCTCAGATGAGTCAAGCTCATCGCCGCTGTGATCGCTGTCGGCCATGAAGCAAAGGCCGGTGAAGTCTCTTCCCTTCTTGACCTTCTTGTCCTCCTTCCTTGTGGACTCCTCCTCCTCAGAGCTCGACTCCTCAGTTGAGGACGTGTCGATGTCGCTGAGAGCAGCAACAAAAGCTCTGGAAGCGGCCTTGGCTACTTTTTTAGCCATCTTGCCGCGCTTGCCCTTCACAAAGGGTTTCCTCTCCTTGTGGTATTTGGGGCGCTCACTCTCATCTCTCTTTTTGAGCTTAGGGCAATTAGCCTTGATGTGAGAAGTGTCATCGCATTCAAACAACCACCAAAACCACTTCTCCTCTGATCCCGTCTCTCATGATGAAAACGGGTGAACCTCCGGGCTATGAGAGCAAGCTCATCATCAGCTAGAGTGTCCACCTGCTCCTTTGTGACGGAGACCAGAGAGGACAAAGCAAAACCATCTGCAAAAACACAAGTACCAGATGTGCTTGGTTCTGCAGTGGTGCCACGGCTAGTGCTAGAAACCAATGCCAATGGTTGTGGCAAAGAGCTTCTGTGCACTGCAAGAGATGCCTTGGCAATCTCTGTGGACTTCAGCTTGCTAAAGAGCTCATCACAAGTCAATGTGTCATAACCTGTGGACTCCTCAATGCTGGATATCTTTACTTCCCATATGCTACGGTCAAGAGCATAGAGAAGCTTGATAGCCCTATCATGATCACTGTAAGCAAGCGTCCCGTTGGATCGCAAGTTACTCACTATTGCGTCAAAGCGAGAAAACATGGCATCTATAGATTCACCAGGTGCCTGCACAAACAGCTGATACTGTTGATTGTAGGTGCTTTGGCGCCTGGCCTTAATCTGAGTAGAGCCCTCATGGAAAACAGTGAGTGTTGTCCAGATTTCCCTAGCAGTCCTAAGGTGCTGCACCCTATCAAACTCACTTCTACTCAAACCGATGAACAGTATGTTTCTTACCTTGGAATTGGCATTATACTGATCCTTCTCTGTCTGAGAGGTGCGAGTCTCAGGGATGGAGTATTGTGAGTCCACAATCTCCCAAATTGCATTTCCTTGGCATAACAAGTAAGCCTCCATGCGCACCTTCTAGTATGCAAAATCTGTCCCATCGAACAGAGGAATTTTACTGCCTCTATCCATGTCGCCAAAAGATCACAAAACCGGTTAAGGTCAACTGGTGATCTTAACCTGCTCTGATACCAATTGTTGGACCGGAAACGGCGACCAGAGGGGTGGTGAATGGGAGCTTTTTTAAAAATTCAGGCTAAAAACAAGCCTTCGGTTTGGTTCTGTCTTCTGCGGAACAGGCTTCGAATACTACCTTCGAAGGTCTGGTTCGGAGGTACTTCGACAGCTCCGAACACAGGCTTCGCAGGAGCACAAGTTCGAAGCCAAGAAGACTTCGCTCCACTAACAACCCTCGAAAAACTACTCTGCTAAGTCAGTGCAGGCTCCGCACACAGGGTGCTTCGAGCAGGCTTCGCACTTCACCCTTCGCAAGAGTGGACAGCCCTCTGAGGACTTCGACCAAGTACTTGGCAACAGCAACTGGTGCTGGGCTTCGTACACGAAGGTCTAAACGCACACACATGGACTTCGCTAAAGGCTTTGACACAAGAAGCACAACGGGCCTCGAACAGGGCTTCGCTAGTAAGCAGCGAGGTCTTGCCTCCTGTTACACAGAGCGACAGCACACTGAAAAACACACTTCGCACAGAAACAACCTTCGCCTAGCCAGGCTTCGGTGCACTATAACTAGCGAGGTATGTAACGCGAGCTCAAGCAAAAAGCGCAGGAAGCAGGGCTTCGCTGCTTGAACAAGGAACACAAATAAATTGAACTCTGGATGAATACAGCGAGGTATGTGGCTACAGGAGCTCAACAGTAAATGCTCAAAGTGTTAAATGTTACCTACCGAGCCCCCATATTTATAGCCCACAGTTCACCCAAAGGAAATGACTACTTTACCCCTAGGGTTTACAAAGGATTTGACTCTACAGAACTAAGGGGTACAAAAGGTAGTCCACCTTTATTCTGGAGGCTTCTCTGTCAGCTTTGCAGAGGGGACAGTGTCAGCCTTTTACAGAACAGACAGTGTCAGCCTTTGCAGTCTTTGACCTTCTGGAATCCTCCCTTCGCACGCGAGGGTGCGGTAGCTTCGGCGAGAAGCCTTGAGCCTGGTGGCCTTCGCTTCGCCGAAGATGGCCTTCGATACAGTGACGGTTTTGAGCCGAAGCCGTCAAAGCCCTTGGGCCTTCGCACCAACACCTTCGGAGTGGACCTCCACGGCTTCGCAGCTTCACCCAGCTTGAACTCCGTCAGTCCGTGTACCGAAGCCATGCAGGCCGAAGCACCTCAAGTCAACCTTGCTCCGGAGCTAGCCTCGCTCCGAAGCCTTCCTCACTCCAAAGCTCCACCTTCGGAGTACCACCCTTCGAAATCCCTCCTTCGTCCAAGGCCTCCGCATGAAGCATTCCATGAGCCCTTCGTCGCAGTGTCTCTCCCCGAGCACACTCCTCGACGAGCCTCACCTGGACCATGCCTTCGATGCGCCTCGACTTCTGAGACCTTCATCGGGTACTTTCGAATGTCTCCCTCCGGAGCACACTTCGAATTCCTTGCCTCCGTAGAGGACTTGTTCCATCTAACTCCGAAGTCACTCCATCCGGAGTACCTTCGAAGTGCCTCACCTCCGAGGACTTTGTCTCGGAGTACCTTCAGCCGGAGCCACGCTCCGCACTCTCTGCCTTCACCTGGCACGCCTCGACCCGAGAACCGACCCGGACCACCTTCGCAGCCACCGTGACGGAGCTCCCCGCTCCCCTGGCATCAAGCCTCCCGCTTGACCCAGGTTCACCAAGCTTGAACCTTGTCCGTTTCCTCCGAAGTCCCTGCGCACCACAGACAAGCAAACAAGTGTTTCCAGTACTCCGGAGACCTCTCCGGGTTAGCAACCTCCGGCACACACTCCGGTGTACCGCCCAAAGTACCGAACCCTTCGGTACGAACCCAATCATCGCGTACTGTCGGACCCCTCCGACGAGCACACTCCGCTGCACAGCTGCAGCAAGCAAACACCGAACAGCCTCCGGTAAAACCACCTCCGAAACCCTTCCGGAGGTACCCTCCTCCGATCACCTTCGGAGGTACCCTTCGAACAGAGGGTAAAAGCCTGTCAATCACTCATCACAAGCACCGAAACCAACCCTTGGTTTCTCACTTCAGGATGACGAACACTTAGGGTTCCGATGCTCCCCAGAATGGAGGGGACAACGACAACTTGCCCCAATGGGGAGCGACTGGGCAGAGGCAAGCCCCAGTCGCCAACCACCCTACGTTGGTCGAGATGATGGCCAACCAAAATCAGTTGGTCGCTGCACTGTTGAACCAGATGCAACAGCAACAGCAGCACATGCAGGAGCAGCAGGCTCAATTCTTCCGACTCCACCAGTAGCTAGAGCTGCCTCGCCCTGCCACTCCCGCTCCCGCCCCGCCTCTCATCTCTCGGAGTTCCTCCGAGTCCGCCCTTCCCACGTTCTTGAGCACCACCAACCCCATGGAGGCTGGTGATTGGTTGAGGACTATTGTAAAGAAGGTGGACCTCCTGACTTGTACTGAGGAGGAGAGGGTGGCGTTCGCTGCCCATCAGCTCCAGGGTCCCGCCGCAGAATGGTGGGACAACCTGCGCGAGACCTTGCCCTAGGGACACGTCCACACTTGGGCGGAGTTCTCCGCTGCCTTCCGCGCCGCCCATGTCCCTGACGGTATCATCACTCAGAAACAGCAGGAGTTTCGGGACCTGCAACAAGGAAGCAGGTCCGTAACAGAGTATCTACATGAGTTTAACAGGGTGGCCCGGTACGCCCCTAAGGAGGTCTGTACCGATACGGCCAGATAGTCCAAGTTACTCCGAGGACTGAAGGATGAGATGTCCCTTCAGCTTTTCCGGAGATTATGCCAACTTCCAAAAGTTGGTAAACAAAGCTATCATTCAGGAGACCTAGCAGAACAAGGTCGACCTGAAAAAGAAGAGAATGATCGCCTTCCGCCAGAACCAAGGAATGGCGCAGAGGCCCCGCTTTACACCTCCCCCACCGGCGCCACAATATCATCTGCTCCCAGTCTACCGTCCGGCACCACCCACCGCCAACGCTGGAGTCGGACAACCTCGCCCCGCTCCCGCCGCACCAGCCGCTCCACCCGCCCTTGCCAAGAAGGCAGAGGTTCTACGCGACAAGCACGACAAGCCCGTGATATGCTTCAACTGCCGCCAGGAGGGACATTACTCCCATCAGTGTCCTCACCCCAAGCACGCACAAGGTGTCATGACAAACCCTGCCATCCGCGCCCGCGTCAACCACGTCACCACCGAAGAAGCCCAGGCCGCACCGGAAATCGTCATGGGTAAGTTCACGGTACATTCGGCCCTTGTAGTGGTTTTATTTGACACTAGAGCTACGCACTCCTTCATATCAATGGCTTTTGTGGAAAAGAACAATCTGAACATAAGTGAACTACCAAGACCCATACTAATAGCCACCCCTGGCAAACAAACTCTAGCCCATTCCTATAGTCCAAGGGTATGGGTAGATATCCAAAGCACAATATTCTGGGCCGTCCCCATCCTAATAGAATGCCAAGGCTTGGATCTCATTCTAGGAATGGATTGCTTAATAAGCACCAAGGAGTGATAAGATGTGCCCGGAGACAAGTGACTGTGACCAGTGAAGAAGGGGCTGCCGTCACATTCCAGATGTCGAGCCTGAAGTTCGGAAGACCAAGGCTACACCAGATTACCTTGGAGGAGATACCGATAGTCTGCGAGTACCCGGACGTGTTTCTGGAAGATTTACCAGGGATGCCACCCAAGAGGGATATTGAGTTCCAGATAGATTTGGTACCCGGAACCACACCCATCTACAAGCGACCATACCAGATGGCCGCTAATGAGCTAGCTGAAATGAAGCAGCAACTGGAGGACCTTGAGAAGAAAGGCTACATCAGACCTAGCACATCTCTGTGGGGAGCCCCCATCATCTTCGTTGAGAAGAAAGAGGACAAGGCTAAGCGTATGTGTGTGGATTATCGAGCCTTGAATGAGGTAACCATCAAGAAAAAATATCCGTTACCCAGGATCGATGACCTATTTGACCAGCTGAAAGGAGCTACAGTATTTTCCAAGATCGACCTGCGATCCGGATATCATCAGCTGAGGATTCGAGAGGAGGATATACCCAAGACGGCTTTTACCTCTCGATATGGATTATATGAGTGCACGGTTATGTCGTTTGGATTAACCAATGCCCCAGCCTTCTTCATGAATATGGTGTTCATGGAATATTTGGACAAATTTATCGTGGTATTTATAGATGACATCCTCATCTATTCCAAGGACCAAAAGGAGCACGAGACACACATCTGGTTGACCTTAGGAAAGCTAAGGGAACATCAGTTATACGCCAAGTACAGCAAGTGTAAATTCTGGACGGCGGAAGTAAAGTTCCTTGGACACATCATTTCTGCGCAAGGAATCGCAGTGGATCCTACCACCGTGGAAGCAGTTACAGATTGGCTGCCACCCACCAACGTATCATAGATACGAAGTTTTTTTGGTTTGGCAGGTTATTATCGGAGGTTTATCGAGAATTTTTCCAAGATAGCCAAGCCCATGACTAAGTTGTTGCAGAAGGGAGAGAAGTTTGAATGGACTCCCGAGTGCGAGGAAAGTTTTCGCACCCTCAAGACTCGGCTGGTGTCAGCACCTATACTGACCCTACCAGATATCAGAAAGGACTTCCATGTTTATTGCGACGCATCTCGCCAAGGATTGGGGTGTGTCCTTATGCAAGATGGGAAGGTTATTTCATACGCCTCCCGTCAGTTGAGACCACATGAGTTAAACTACCCGACCCATGACTTGGAATTGGCCGCTGTTGTGCACGCCCTCAAGATTTGGAGGCATTATTTGGTCGGAAACCGCTGCGAAGTCTTTACGGATCACAAGAGTTTGAAGTATATCTTCACGCAGCCGGATCTCAACCTTCGGCAAAGGCGATGGTTGGAATTAATAAAGGACTACGACTTGGGTATTCACTACCATCCCGGAAAAGCAAACGTGGTAGCTGATGCATTAAGTCGCAAAGGATATTGCACTGCCATCGTGATTCAGGATCACACGCCTTTGTTATGTAAGGAGATGGAAAAGTTAAACCTTGGGTTAACCACAGGAGCGTATCTAGCCACCATGGAAACCAGACCTGTCTTGTTCGAGCAAATCAAGAAGATCTGGATATAGCCGCCATTAAGAAGAACATGAGACAAGGTAAAGCCCTAGGATTTTCATAAGACGATAATGGCACCATATGGTTTGGAACCCGGATATGTGTGCCAGATAAACTAGAGATAAAAACCCTTATTCTAAGGGAGGCCCACGATACACTATACTCCATCCATCCCAGGAGTACCAAGATGTACTAGGACCTAAAAGAATGCTATTAGTGGGTTAGCATGAAGAAAGAGATTGCTCAGTTTGTCGCAGAGTGTGACACCTACCGACGAGTAAAGGCAGAACATCAGAGACCTGCTAACAAAAGTAGCACACTTCATAGCCGTCAAGACAACCTTCAGTGGCCCTAAGCTCGCAGAGTTGTATATGGCCCGCATTGTGTGTCTTCATGGAGTGCCCAAGAAGATAGTGTCCGACAGAGGAAGTCAGTTTACCTCTCGTTTCTGGAAGAACCTTCAAGAGGAGATGGGAACGAGATTAAACTTCAGCACTGCTTACCACCCTCAGACAGATGGACAAACTGAAAGGGTGAATCAGATATTGGAAGATATGCTTCGGGTATGCGTCTTAGATTTTGGAGGAACTTGGGACAAGAGTTTACCGTACATTGAGTTTTCGTACAATAACAGTTATCAAGCTAGTCTGCAGATGTCCCCGTTCGAAGCCCTATATGGACGTAAGTGCATGACGCCTCTACTTTGGGATCAAACCGATGAATCCCAAGTGTTTGAACAGACATCCTTCGGGAAGCCGAAGAGAAGGTACAGATTATCAAAGACCGACTCAAGATAGCCCAATCTCGACAGAAGAGCTATGCGGACAATCGTCGTCGAGATCTAGCCTTTGAAGAGGGAGATCATGTCTACCTTCGAGTCACACCTCTCCGTGGCACTCAATGGTTTAATATGAGAGGAAATTTGGCCCCTCGATATGTTGGACCTTTTCCCATTTTTCGGTGCCAAGGCAAAGTCGCTTATCAGTTGGAACTGCCACCCTCACTGGCCGGGGTACATGACGTGTTTCATGTGTCCCAACTAAAGAAGTGTCTCCGAGTCCCAACATAACAAGTGGACCTGCAGCAGTTGGATATTCAAGAGGATCTGACCTATGTGGAAAAGCTCGTCAAGATCTTGGAAGTCAAGGAAAGGACCACCAGAAGTCGCGTCATCCGCTTCTGTAAGGTTCAATGGAGCAATCATCCCATAGAGGAAGCTCCATGGGAAAAAGAGGAAGAACTCAAGGCCCAACATCCTGAGCTATTCGAGGATTGATCCGAATCTCGAGGACGAGATTCTCTGTAAGGGGGATAGGATTGTAACACCCCAAGATTTAAAAGGAAATAAAATAAAAGAAATATATTAATAAAGAAATTTCTGGAATTATTTATTAAAGAAAATCCCAAAAGAGCCCTATTAAAGCCAAACAGGGAGAAATATTCAAGATATGGACTTGAAAAATTTATGAAATACTCTAGAGGTCAAGACATAATTTTAGGAATTTTTACAAATTTTTATCAACAATAATTCAGATCTTAATCAAATAAATGAATTTCTGGATTTATTTTAAATGAGAAAACATTTATTAATCTTAATGGGCCTCAACCTAGAATCTGCCTCGGCCCAACCCAGCCCAGCACTCGCGTCGCTGACATGTGGGACCCGCCTATCGGCGCACTCCCCCTCTCTCCTCCCCGCGCCCACGCTCCGCTTGGCCCCACCCGTCGGTCTCACCCGCGCGCCCCTCGCCTCTGACCGACTGGGCCCGCCCTTCCTTTTCTGCTTCGCCCGCTAACAGGTGGGGGCCACCTGTCAGATTCATCTTCCCGATGGAAGGGGATCTCTCCCCTTTCCTACCGGCGACCCCCTTCCTTCCCTCGCCGCCGGCTGCCCCGATCCGGCCAGATCCGCCCTGGGATCCCTTCCTCAGACCACAGCGACCCCCTTCCATCCGTAGCTCACGCGTAATCGGGTTTATGGAAGTTTATCCGAGGGGAATTGGAACCTCGCCGGAGTTCATGGGAACCCAAGGTTCTTTTCCTCTCTTACGCCGGCGACCCCTCCTATAAAAACGCCTCCGACCACCGCAGCCGAGGCCTCACACCCTCGCAGATAGCCACGCACTCCCGAGCCCCTTAGCTATTTCTTCAGATTTTTCCTCTGCTTCAACTCCGGTCACCGCTCGCCATCGACTCCGGTCCCCTTCGTCCTAGGCACCACCACCGTCGAGACCGCCGGTGTCCGCCCATCCTCGGACACACCTCCGTCGGCCGAGAAGATCGCCGGATCGCCGTCGTCGTCGAGCACCCAAAAGACCTCCCCGTCTACCTCCCGCCGCCGGTCACCGTCGAACGCCCATCGTCGCCACCACAGGTACGGTCGTGACCACCGTCCTCTCCTTATTCCATTTTATCCAAAACCTAGGCCCTCTCCATCGCCATCGCCGCCGCACCCGAGCCCCGCCATCGCCGGAGACGAAGGGTAGTTGCCCTCTCCGACGCGTGCCGTGCCGTACGGGCCCTCGGCCGCTCGATCTGCGATGAACGGCTGGGATTATAACCCCCTTTGACCTAATCTGGGGCGTTCATTGGGTCAAAACAGTATCGAGGCCTCTCGGCCGTCGATCGCCACTTAAACCGCCTGCTCAATTTGGTGCGTCCACGCATACCCGTTCGGTGCATTTTAATCGTGCCCGTCCGATTTCATTTAAAACATCCTGCCTCGCGCCTGGCCGCTCGATCTGGATCGGACGATCTAGATCGATCCGATCCACACGCATAGTAAACCAGTCCACCGTGGGCCTGGCTCACCGTGGACTAAAATCCATTTCCTCTTTAAATAAAATTCCAGAAATTGATTTAATCTTTGAAAATTCATAACTTGCTCATTTTAACTCCAAATTTCACCATTCCAATTTTATTAAATTCAGCACTTTATTCTCTACACATTAATACCATAAAAACAGTATGTTACTATTGCCCAAAATAATCTTATTAATTAAATGAATAAAAACCCCTTAGGATTAAAATTATTAATTCATAAAATAAATTGGGAAAAGCCTTAAAAACTAATCTTTAATGTTTTTCACCAAACTTCAGAATAATAAAACCTTATTTCACATATTAAAACCCATAAACTTGTATGTTTATCCTTTTGTGATGTTTTATCTGTTTATTGAATACTATGTTTATTTTTCCGTATCGAGAAGACTATGAGTTCGTCGAGGAGCCGGTGTTCTATCCCGAGGTTCCACCTTCACCTTTTGCTGAGCAAGGCAAGTCACAACCCCCATTTTGATCATCATTGAGCCCATGTTTTAATAAATTATCACTATAACTCATAGGATAATACTGCATTAGTCTAATCTCAAGCCCTACATTATATTTATTAGATCCCCGTGCTTGTGTGAAAACCAAGCCATGCTTATTGAGCCAACACTCCTTGTCACTCTACAAATATTATATTAGCTAGTGTCCAATGTATCGACACAAATGCTATAGGATAAAAAGAATGAGTCGTAGATAGTTGGATTCTGTTATACGAAATTTCCCCGTTATTCGCGTCTCTGGACTCTGTTGGAGTTGGCTATGTTATAAGTATGGTGGGTTCCGGGTGCAAGCTAGGGCATTGGATGGTCGCACCCAGGGCACTATAAGGACCGGTCTGCGGGATCTGTGGCAAAGCACTTCCGTACAAACCACAAGTCTAATGGGTAAGTCCTAACTGAAAGTATGGAACAATCCCACTCGATGCACCATAGTGGAGGGGGCAAGGGGCAACCTGCGGTGACTTGTACCGACGTGGCTCAAGGGAGGGTATGGTGAGGCTCGACGTGTCGGGACACCATATGAAACCCATAAGAGGGTTCTGTCGGGTCGAGGAGGACCATATGGAAGGTTTTGGCACGAGTTCCCATGGTATGGGTCATCTCGTTACACTTTGGTGTAAGTGATGAGTGCGTGCCTTGTGAGTACATTGGTACACCTCTGATCAGAGTATTTAATCTTTTTGAAAAGTCGAGCCCACGGTCAAGGGCGAGTTGTGTAACTACTCGCAGGTAGTTTACTATTGTTTGAATGGTTGAGTTATTCATGGCATGTAAGGACTGTTGAGCGAGGTGGGGCTAACTGTACCCCTCGAGTTAGAAGATTATGATGCATACACATGTTTACATTTTAGTACTAATAACTTGCTCACATTTAATTTCTTTACAATTATGTTTTTCTGCAAAATTAGCCACTATCCCCCTTGTTATTACTCTGCATTATATTTGCATTTGGTGGCTTGATGAGTACGTTTGTACTCACCCCCATTGACTTACACCACCAGAGCCCATCTACTACGAGGAGGATGAAGGTCTGGAGTAGCGACATAGTCAAGGCGAGACTGGAAAGAGGCGTTCATCTAGGACCCTTTGTTTTATTAGTTTCTCTTCACCTTTATTCACTTTTGTACTAATACGGTCTACGAACCATGAATGATTGCTCATATTGTACGTGGTCGCATGATGAACGTCTTATTTTATTGATTTTCTATGGAATTTCAATAAATCTCCTGATTTATTAAATCTGGGCGTGACATCTCAGCTCAGCTATACTGGCTAAATGAGATGGGCAGTCTACACAAGGTGCGACGACAGTGGCATGAGCATCTTTTAGCTCCTGCTGAGCGCTCTCAAGCTCAGTGGCCAAAGCATCTCTCTCATCTACTCTCTCTTTGTACCTAGACTTAAGAGTCGTCAGGTCACACAGCAACACCTCACAGTTAGGGCACTCACCATTATCACCCAAGCAAGGGAAAGAAGACAAACTCTCAATCTTGCCATTCACCGTGGCAAGCTCACTCTCAAGCTCATCTATCCTCTTCTTAGCCCCTCTAAGCAGTTTCTCCCGATACTTCAACTCATGACTGTTCTGTTCTAGTAAATTAACAACTTCTTATTCATAGGAAGATGCTTTCTCATCATCGTTGTCGTCGGAGGAGTCCTTTTCTTTCTTCTCCCCAAGAGCCATTGAGCAGAAGCTCTTGTGGGATCTTCGGCTGTGACGTGAGCGACTCTTCGGCTTGTCCCCGAAGCCCATGAAACAGAGGCCTGCTGGATTGTGCCTGTCCTTCCCCTTCCTGATCATGTTATCTTCATCACTTGAACTTGAAGACGAGGAGGAAGACGAGGATCTCTTGGAGTATCTTTTCTCCATCTCGGCGAAGAAGGTCTTGTCTCACTTCTTGTTCTCACGCCTGTAATCCTTCAGAGCCTTTCGAAAAATTCTTGTCTTGGGCTTACCCTTCGTGGAGTTGTCGTACTTGCCAGAGTTGTAGGAGTTGTCGCCGGTTCCCTTCTTGTAATTCTTCTGCTTGGGACAGTCGGCGATAAAATGACCTAGGTCACCACACTCAAAGCATCCGGATTTTGTGCCGTGTCTCTTAAACATTCGCTTATCATAAACACGTCGCATCCGATTGTTAAACAAGCACTGATCATCATCTCCTAGTGAATCAAGTTGTTCCTCGGAGATAGACATCAAGGAAAAGGCAGTACAACTCATGGCATTAGGATCAGCAGACGGTGTCGCAACCGCCAGAGTCTTTGAGCCAGAATCAGTGAGATTTGATCTCAACTGAATATCGGCCTCTGAGGCCTTGAGCTTACTAAAAAGCTCTGCGATGGTCAAGGTATCATAAGACGCACTCTCAACAATAGAAGAAACCTTGATCTCCCAGATCTTAGGGTTCAAGGTATGGAGTACCTTAAGCGTCTGTTCATGATCCGAGACCAGCTGATCACGCTCGGCCTTGTTGAAGCGAAACTTGTTAATGATCGATTGAAAACGACCAAACAAAGCCTCAACAGTCTCACCCGGCTTCTGTGAGAAATTTTCATACTCACGCCGGTAGGTTTGGTAGAGCCTAGCCTTAACCTGAGCTGTCCCCTCATGGTGTGCCTGGAGGGTAGCCCAGATCTCTCGAGCAGTGGTGAGATGGCTAACACGCTCAAACTCACTAGGACCTAGACCAGAAAATAAAATATTCACCGCCTTACTATTATTTTGATGCTGGGTAATTACATCTGCAGCAGTATCAGCAGCAATAGTCGTTATGGTGAAACTAGGATGAACACAAATCTCCCATATGTCTGAGCTCTGGCTCATAAGGTATTCTCGCATGCGAGTCTTCCAATAAGTGTAGCCAAAAGCTTCTAGGGACGGTATTTTGCCAGAAGACGTCATGGTCACTACCTAGGTTTAGAATCGGTTAAGATATTAGAAAACCCTAACCTCGCTCTGATACCACTTGTAGGACTGAAAGTAGCGACCTAGAGGGGGGGTGAATGAGCGCCTAAAAATTTCTTGCTAAACTATATCTAATCCCAACACCCAAATGGACTTAACCAGACAAATAATATGAGCAAAGCAATTTACAGGAACTAAAGTTGTCTAGCATAAAAATGACCGGTGTCCTAAATAAAATGATATTAACGATAAACTAAATAGAAATACTTGTAGTAAATAAAAACACCTAAATATATCACAAAATATTTATATTGAAGTCTAGAAATTAAATTCTAATCAAATGGATAAAACACGGATCAAATAAAAATTAATTCAGTAATATTGCACGTAGAAACTAGAATAAAAATATTACTGTGACTAATACATTTTTCGGTTTATTTTTATATTAGTAGATTAAACAGATATGTTTAAATAAATAATACGAGATAACTAATAGTCAGTTTAAATAAATAAGAATTAGTTAATCATAGAATACAACAGAATGCTTGCAGAGCACAAAAATCAGTTTACTGTTCTTTGCGCAGGATTTCTAAAGAAATTAATATACCAAAAACAGTACGCATGTACCTGTAGCGTGTTTCCCAATGCACAGTTGCTTCATGTACGCCTCCTGCTAGCTTTTTCTTGTGCCGAACAGCAATAGGCAACAAAATAAAAACAGAAAGCTCTTGTGTTTCCTGTGCCTCGAGCCGCACGAACACAGGAACGAACTAGAGAAAAAAAACTAGGCACAGCCCTGCTCTTGAGACAAGACACCGCATGCGCCTTCCCTGTTGGCGTCTAATCACCGAAGAACACGTCGTGCGCTCCGTCGTCGCACGCCGGACGCGGAAAGCAGGTCTGATTCTGCGCGCACGCCTAGCCACAGCTGTGCCGGCAGTCGCCTCGTCCTCGACGCCAGGCGTGGAAAAAATACGGCGGCGGTGGCGACTTGAAAACAGAGAAAGATGATGGCAAAAAAAATATGCGGCGGAGGAGAAAGAACGCGGACCGTAAATTGTAGATTGATCTGAAAAAAATAGTCATTTATCCCCAGGGGATAGGAGCCTATTTATTGGCGACTCCTAATACATGAATAGACTAATTTACCCCTAGGGTAAATTAATACTGACTCTAAAATAAATTCTAAAAATTACTAAAATATTCTTAGAAAAATCACCTGACTTAAATAAAAATATTCTAAACTTAAAAACAAAATATTAATATCCTAAAAACGAATTAATCATAGGTTGTCAGTTTTTCGCCGAAACTGACAAAGTGTCCACCGTCTTCGCACCGGGTACCCGGATTGGGCCGACCCGACCTCGCAGCTTCCTCAGCCCGGCAATCGCTCGCCGCCCGTGTACCTGAGTCAAACCCAGTCAACAGACTAGTGGATCATCTGCCGCTCCTAGCCATGTACCCGGATTGGGCCAGCCTAACTTTGCGGCTCCTCTGCCCGGTCGTCGCTCACTGCCCGTGTACCTGAGTCACATGCGCCTCAGAATCGGCAGGTCTTCTTTTCTCTTCCTTTGACTTCCGTTGACAATCACTCATCACATCTTGAGTATCAAAACTATATTCTTCAACATGGTTTCTGAGTTGTTAGGAGCGGCCGTGTTGATTTGGTCTAAGTACGTACGCTGCATCATGGGCGTCATTTGCGTTGGGATGCATGCAGCCATGCAAGCACGCTTGAGTGCGTGTACTGGAGAGTGGCCTGGGGCCTTTATTTATCTCCTGATGTACTGCTCGATTGAAGACACACAACAAGAAATAGAAAACTGCATTGTGCGGGCAGCTGCAGGGTTTGGCGCAACATTTCTTGTCTCGTGCTACTATTTATCATCTTCTTCCTCTCACCTCTCTTTGTTTTCAATTGTTTCGTTCCTAGAAAGCTAACATTATGCCCGCCTCCCGGCACGACGCTACTGTCGCTGGAGCACTGATTTGCTGCTGTAGATCTAGTTGTCGCTAAGTGCGAGCTGAGCTCGAGCGGAGCAACCTTCTCAGCTCAGCAGGCCAACCAATGCATTGATTCGTTGTCAGCACTACTTTGAATAACGGGTTAAAATAAGTTATTATGGTGCCTTTCTAACAAATTTGTCTGGTCAGTTCATCGAGGTTGTGCAATGCGTCCAATTTGTACTTAAACAATAGTCAATAGAATCAGATATTCTTCTTGAATCATATGAAGTGTGATTCGTGTAAAATCTTCATTATTAATTTCCCTCAGCCTGTGACAGCAAACAACTACCACTTGTTTACGAGCTGGAAGTATTTAAGGTCCCATTTGGAACTAGGTTTGCTGATTGATTATTGTTAGAAAACATTTTAAATTCAAAATTTCCATCTTTCTAATATTAACTTTTAAAAAACCAACCTTTAATTTTTTTCTAATATTTGATCTATTCTTTGTTGCCCTAAAATAATTGTGATAAACTCGATTTCATGTATATTTAAAAATTGTCATAAACTTGTTTAATTTTCAACTTTCTAATATTAACATTTTAAATCAACCTTTTAACTTTATAATATTTTATTTATTTTTCTCCTCAAATAATTTTCATAAACTTGATTTCATCTATCATCAAAATTGTCATAAATTTGAGTCCATATATAATCAATAATTATGATAAACTCGGTGAAAATTCAACTTTCTAATATTAGCCTTTTATACCAATCTTTTAATTTACTCATATTTGATTTATAATTGGCATAGACTTGGTTTCATCTATAATCAACAACTATCATAAACTATGTTTCATCTATAATCAACAATTGTCAAAAACTCGATTTCATCAATAATATATCATTTTCGTAAAATCAGTTTCAACTACAGTGCATCGTCCATCGACAACTCAGAACAATGCCCTTGGCAACCAACAGCGGCAACAACAGTAGGTCGCATGCTGTTTCTTCCGGTGCTAGAATTGTTTATTCAGCTCGATGACAATCACATGCCCTTGCTCCATGGATATTACTAAACTACTCGCATGTCGAGTTGGAGAGGACCGGAGAGTATCAGGAAAGGGCAGTCTACATGTCATCAGTGACCTGTGCGCATGCATCGTATCGCCTAATCCTTATCTGTGAATGGCGATCGCCTGCACCGCTCGAGCTGGAACACGCCACTTGCTACAACAAAACTGGGAGCGGACGAACGAACCAACGAACAGAGTCACGCCGTCACAAGTTCAGATAAGTCAAAATAGCTCCAAGGAGAAGGTCCAGTGATCAACTTGGTCCTTTAAGGTAGTGTGAGAAACCAAGTGGGATTTGCACTATGATTTTATCTTTGTGATGAGTGATTGACAAATTTATCTATTTCATGGTCTGGAAGTGTGTTTACTGTTTGGGGTTCACTGATGGGATCAGTGGATGTTTTGCATGGAGATTCGTGTTTTGCTTGTCTCATGTGTGCAGGGTTGAGATAAGAGTCAACTGTCAACGGCGGTTGATCGGGGTCAAGCGGGGAGCTTGATGCCAGACGGTCAAGGATGCCGGGTAAAGTTGAAAAAAGATCCCAAACATACACGTGGGGATAGAGCAAGACATGGATGGATGATTGTGACAGTGTGTTGACCAAGTCAGCGAAAGGGAGGTCAGTACAAGTGACAAGGCGGCTCGAGGGATAGAGAGCGGGAGAAGACTTGCTGGCGGTCGAGTTCGCGTATAGGTGACACGTGACGGCGATCCGGTGTGCTTTGTCGATTTCAGCGCAAAACCGTCAGATCGAGATCCAAGTGTCCTAAAACGGAGCCGTAGTCGTATCGGTACAAACTACTTTTAGATAAGATTTTACATTTTTAGCCCTGTGGGCCTTCGCGTCTATAAAAACCCCTAGGGGTATTTTTTTCTTTTTTTTGAATTGCCTATAAAGGCCCCCTAGTCCTAGGGTTTCCACCAACTCTTCCAATTGAAAAAAATCTGAGTTTACTTTACCTTTCATCTAGAAATTTTCCTTTTTCCCACTGTTTGTTGGTTTTTTAATTTTGTGAGACTTCCTAGCCAGTTTTCTTGAGAAAGATTTGTGCGTCGGGTTTTGTAGAATCACCTGTTCCAGTTTCGGGCGGCACAGCATTGTCTCAGCGCTAGGCGCACACGCGTCCTTCAGCGAGTAGCAGCGCCGACGGTGTTGTTTTTTGTTCGGCGCTGTCACAGCGCATGGCCGAGAGCAGTGCAGGGAGGTTTTTGGCGCTGGGCCACCGTCAAGTGCATGGAGCTATCTTCGTCTGGGAGACCGAGAGCGCGAGGGATCTCTCAAAGGCGTCCATCGCATGGAGGCGCAGCGCTGAATGCATTTGAAATCCAACGCACTATTTTTCTGCTTTATGGTTCAGCATGTACTTCCTGCATCATTTTCAGCCCCAGCGTGGTTGTGTTGGTAAGAAGGTATTGTTCTGAGTACTTTGTTGTTTTTGGAACGATTGATTAAATGCAAGATTAATTCGTGTTTAATATTCTATGTTTGTTCCTATTGCTGCAAGCATTTTATTTTCAGTTTGCACTTTGAATGTTCATTGATATATATATATATATGCAATTCAAGTGTCTAGTGTTTGTTGAATCATCTGTGAGCCTAGTTTTTTTCTTGCATTTAGTTAAATACCCGTGAACCATGAATGCTTTTCATGCTCTCGATGAAATATCTGTAGTATGTCGAAATACTTATAGATATGCCATCTGAACCTTGAGTAGTCTTTAATCTGCCTTGTGTGCTGTGGGCGTGTGCCTTTTCAATTAGGACATTGGTTAATTTTTGAAGGCTAGATTGGTTTTGTACTTGTGATCTCTAATACTATCGCATCACACCATATTTAATAGGAGAGTGATAGCACTAGTTTTTTCTGAGTTTTTGCTGTTGTTGGGGGAAAATATTTCATCCTCGAAAAGTCAAGGACACTTCCTTGTAGATACAAGCAGAAGAAATGAAGTTGGAAGCTTCGATCTCTGAAGATCCTAAAAGCTTCAAGGTTTTGCTGTATTAGGAGCCCTGTACAGTAGAGCCCTCCGTCGAGGCTTTGGCGTAACGAAGCCTCCCGAAGTCTTTTCACCCAAAAGGGTGTCGTCAGCAAGGAGAGAAGATTTATCTTCTCACTGATTAGATTACTATTTTACTATTTTGCCCCTATGAAGAATATTAAACAATATATTCTTAGTCGGTTGTAATTAGAGGGTAAAGAAGTCTTTTCCTTTAATATTCAGTCTACAAATACCCCTCTTTACTTTGTAAAGGGTATCAAATACTCAGATATTCAACAGACACTTCAAATTATCTCAAGCTATTATCCATCTTCAGAGGCTTGGAATAGTTCACTCAAACAAACCATCGTTTATTACACACTTAATTTCTTAAACCTGTTAGCGTAATCTTTTACACCAATAGTTAGGCGCCGTTCGTGGGGAACCTAGTACAAAAACTTTGTTCTCTATCAATCTCTTTCTAGAGCCATGCCTCCTAAATGGAGTCTAGGCGCTAGTCCCCTCCAGAGGTCCTCTCGGACCTCTAGATTGAGATCCTCGAATATTGTCGAGGTTGGAGGACCTTCTGTAGTTCCTCCACCTCAGACTCCCGAAATGAATACTCTTCCTTGAACATAAGAAGTCCCTCTAAGGACTCCATCTATGCTTCGAACCGACAGAGCCTCTCTTGTGGCTCTGGCTATGCTCCGAACAGACTTGTTCAATTCTTAAGACCTCGAAGTCCCCTCCAAAAGAAATGAAGATCGTTCTGATGATGTGGCGACCCAGATGGCCCATCTTCAGGCCGAAGTGGCAAGGTGGAGACAGGAAGCCGCAGACAGGCTTCGTCCCCAAGCTATTCCTGTCATTCCAGAGCTGCCCCAAGATGATGACCTCGAGACTTATCCTGAAGCCCTTGAGATTCTAAGAAGCACTAAGAATGCTTTTTTTGATAATGAATCTCTGTTACATCCCGACTTGCAAAAGGTGCGCTTCGATCCAAAGTTTAAAACTTCGAAGCTCTGTAAGTACTCCGGAGAAGAAGATCCAGGAGAATTTTCCCGTTCATATGCTTTACCAATTGAAGCTAACGGAGGGGTTCGAGATACAATGGTGAAATGCTTCCCCCTTGCGCTCAAAGGAGTCGCTTTGCGTTGGTTCTGGTCTTTGAAACCAGGATCAATTATGTCTTGGGAACAACTAAGGAAGAAGTTCATAAGCAACTTCCAAGGTACATTTGTACCCCCTATGTCCAGTGGAAGTCTTTTTCAAGTGAAGCAGCAACCTGAAGAAACATTGAGATAGTCTTTTAAGCGCTTCGCTCATACGAAGTCACACATAAGAGGGATGTCTGCATCATCTGTGGTCGATGTGGCTCGGGAAGGAGTCACAAATGTAGGCCTCCTCGACAAGCTTCACCGGAAGCATATATCCTCAGTAGCGCAATTAATGGCTTATTTTGAGGAATATGCTAGGTCGAAGGAAGGATGGCTCCGAAGGACAGCTTCGTCTTCGCCAACCATCCAAGAAGTTAAACTTGAAGTGAAAACTTCAACTCCTTCACAAGGGCACCACTTAGACAATCAGCGTGATAGATGAAGAGGGCAGAAGCATCCTCACTCCGAAGTCTTGAACATTGCTCCCTCTTCGCAAAATTTTTTTCCCAAGAATCCACAATCTTCGGGAAGCAAGGTCAACGATTGGAGGCCGCCAAGGAAGTCGGCTGGCAAGGGCCAGGCCTTCTTCTGCTATGTCCACGGCGAGAACCGAAGCCATGCTACCGTTGCATTTAAGTATATACTAGCCCTAAGGAGCGAGTACCTCGAAAGGAGCTCTGGTCGAGGCACTACTGACCAACCCTTCCTAAGGCACGTCCGGACCCAGTGCAGATCGTCGGACGTGTAGACAACTTTGAAGCCCCAAGACAGCCTTCGATGGCTAGTGTTATGCCACCTACGAAGCAAGAAGATACTCAAGACCGAGGCAAAAGAGTGGTTCTTCCCATCTCTGGAGGAGGAACCGTGGGCAGCATGTCAAAAAGGCAACGGAGGGAGTATGTTCGTGAAGTAGGGTATATTGGGACCTCCTCGTTGGCGGCTTAAATGCCCGAGTGGTCTCACGTGCCTATCTCGTTGGTGGTTGAAATGCCCGAGTGGTCTCACATGCCTATATCTTTATCCGCAGCTGATGCAGTGGGTATAAAATTTCCTCATGCGGACCCCTTGTTATCACTTCTGATATTGAAGGAACGGAAGTTCAGAGAGTTTTGGTTGATGGAGGAAGCTCTGCAAATATTATATTTGTTTAGGCCTTCGACCATCTTTGCATCCCACAGAAACATCTCCTCCCAGCAGCTCATCCACTTCAAGGCTTCGCAGGACCTCCTCTTAATGCCCTCGGCCAAATAAGTCTTGAGGTTTCCTTCAGAGAGGGGCTCTTAGCCAGAACGGAGGAGGTGATTTTCGACGTACTTGATGCCCCCTATGCCTATAATGTCATCTTCGGAAGGGGCATGTTAAATCAATTCAGAGCCATGGCACATCATAATTATCTATGCCTAAAGATGCCCATGCAAGAAGGAGTGCTTACGGTCTTCAGTGATCAAGCTACAGCACGAAGGGCAGAATATGGCCATGGTCCACCTCTTGATCCTAGACAAGTAAATAATGTGCAAGACTATTCGGAGGATATCCTGTATCAAGTGAATTATCGAAGATGTTCTCTCCAAGGCCAAGCCCCGAAGGAGAAATTGTAACGAAGATCATTGTAAAGGACGACAGAGATTATCCCATCCAGTTTGGCAAGGAATTGCCTCCGAAAATTGCTACATCACTAGAAAAAGTAATTAAAGAGAATTTGGACCTGTTCGCCAGGGGCTCTGTAAATTATCAACGGAGAGAGCAAGCCTTGCTAAGGCAGAAGTGGAGAAATTGTTGAAGGCAGGGATTATTAGAGAAGTGGCTCATACTGACTGGTTAGCCAACCCAGTCTTCGTCAAGAAAAAGGCCTCCGAAAAGTGGCGTATGTGCATTGATTTTACATCCATCAATAAAGCATGCCCACGTGACCCCTACCCCATGCCCCGCATTGATCAATTAGTCGACTCCACTGCTGGCTCGGAGCTCTTGAGCTTCCTCGATGCGTACTCCTGATATCATCAAATATGGTTAAAACGCGAAGATGAAATCAAGATAAGCTTTGTAACTCCTTCGGGAGTCTTTTGCTAGGTAAGAATGTCCTTCGACTTGCGAAATGCTAGTGCAACTTTTTCAAGATTAATTGCTAAAGCTCTAGGTCACCAAATAGGCCGTGATGTCGAAGCCTATATGGATGACATTGTAATAAAAAGTTCTTTAAAGCACCAACATAGTCTAGACTTAGGAGAAACATTTGAGAGCCTCCGAGTATGTGGAGTACACCTCAACCCCGAAAAATGTATCTTCGGAGCTCAAGCTAGGAAACTGCTAGGGTATTTAGTTTCGAGCAGAGGGATCGAAGCTAGGCCAACTCAAATAACCGCATTGCAAAGAATGGCTCCACCGAAAAATTTAAAGCAAGTTTAGAAACTTATCGGATGTCTTGCAGCACTTAGCAGATTTCTGGCAAGGTCCGCAGAGCGAAGCCTCCCAATATTCAAAGCCTTGAAATGATCCAAAGATTTTGCATGGACACCGGAGTGCCAAAAGAGTTTTGATGATATTAAAGATTATCTCGACAACCTTGCAACACTCACTGTGCCCATTGTAGATGAAACTCTTCTTCTTTATATTGCATCTATGGGCTCCGCTGTATGTGTGGCCCTTGTTTGAGAGATGAATTTCAATGGGAAGTTGGTACAAAATCCAGTATATTTTTTATCAGAAGCTTTATCCAAAGCAAAAACTAGATACTCCGAGTTGGAAAAATTCACTTATGCTCTAGTGATGGCTTTAAGGAAACTACGACATTATTTTCTAGCACATAATGTAATTGTACCAACTTCTTATCCTCTAGGAGATATACTTCGAAGCAAAGATTCTACAGGGAGAATTGGAAAATGGGCCGTCGAATTAGCACCCTTCGGCATCTCTTTTGTAGCAAGAACAACAATCAAGTCACAAGTGGTGGCTGATTTTGTAGCAGAATGGACTCCATCTATAGTATGGGCTTCGGAAAAATTAAGTGAAGGAATATGGACCATATACTCCGATGGAGCTTTTCAAGCATACGGAGCAGGTGTCGGAGCAGTGATAATTTCACCTTCAGGGCAAAAATCAATGTATTCCTCAAGGATTAACTTTAAGTCCACCAATAATATTGTGGAGTACGAAGGAATTTTTCTAGGTCTTCGCAAGGCACATGTCCTTGGTGCTACAAGAGTTGTTATAAAAACAGATTCCCAAATTGTAGCAGGACACGTTGATAAAAGTTTCCAAGATTGGCATTCGGAGCTTGCTAAATATCTAGAAGAAATCTGTAAGATCGAAGCAGCATTTAAAGGGATTTCTATTCAAAGCATCCCAAGAGCCGACAATGCACAAGCCGATATCTTAGTCAAGGCTGCAGCCAGAGCCATAGACATTCCGGAAGAAGATTTCTATGAAGTGCTTGCTTCTCCTTCGGTGCCCCAACTCCCTCCTACGGAGGTCCTTTGCATACCGAGCACCGACTGGTGGAGTTCAATTATAGAATTGTTGTAAGGGTTAGCTAATTTACCCGAAGGCCCGAAGCTTTCAAGATTACAATTAAGGGACTGAAATTATCATATTATCAACGATATCTTATACAAGGCCGGGGTATGTTCTCCCTTACTCCGATGTATTTCCCAAGCCGAAGGCCAAGATATACTCTGAGAAATTCACGAAGGCCTTTGTGGTAGTCATCTTGCCCCTCGAGCCTTAGCAGGAAAAACACTTTGCCAGGGGTTTATTGGCCTACAATAGTAGCTGATGCAGAAGCCTTGGTCCACACTTGTCAAGGTTGTCAATGGATGGGAAGAAGTCATCGTCTGCCAACACCTCTTCAAGTTATTTCTCTGGTGTGACTCATGACCAGGTGGGGTATGGATCTCATTGGCACCTTCCCAATGGCAAAAGGAAGTCTAAAATTTGCAGTGGTAGCAATTGAATATTTTTCTAAATGGGTCGAAGCAAAACCCCTCACAGCTATCACTTCCAAGAATGTACAAAAAAATTCTGGCAAAATATTATACGTAGGTTCAGAGTACCTCGATAGTTGACAATCGACAATGGAACCCAATTCGATGTCGAACCCTTCAAAGAGTTCTGCGAAAGTCTTGGCATTGAAATGTGTTTTGCAGCTGTCCATCATCCTCAATCTAATGGAGCCGTCGAGCGAGCTAATGGTAATATTTTAGCAGGCCTGAATCGAAGGATAGTAGGATTGGCGAAGGGGTTGTGGACCGAAGAGCTCCCGAAGATTTTATGGTCCATTCAAACCACTCAAGCAAGGTCCACATGTTTTACCCCTTTCAGATTACTATTCAGAGATGAAGTCATCATGCCGACAGAGCCTAAAGGAGGATCTCTTCGCACCATCAAACCTGAGAAAGAAGATGAGAGACAAGCTTCGCTAGACCTAACAGAAGAAACAAGGCTTCGAGCTGTTGCAAATCTAACGAAGTATCAACATCAGACAAAGACTTGGTTTGATCCGAAGATTAAACTTAATGAACTTAAACCGGGTCATTTAGTTTTCAGAAGCATTATAGCACTAGGGAAGTTAGGAAATAAATGGGAAGGTCCATATATCAGCCTTCGTTCAGGACGCCCTGGGTCTTTTAAATTAGCTAATTTAGAAGGTGAGGAATTAAAGCATGCATGGCATGCGGAGCACCTTAAGTGATACTTCGCATAGGGACTCCTTGGAATTATTTGTAAACACTTTCTAAATGAATAAAGTTCATGGTTCGAGTAATACCTACTTCTCAAAACAATTCCTACTTCTAGTGGACGCACTAGGAGAACGGAGCTGATTGTGAAGATAAGTGTTATTCATTCGAACCAAATTTATGGACTTCGAACCATTGGTTCGAAGCCTCCGGCAAGGTGGGAAAGTCACATTACATGGATTTCAAGCCACCGGCTTGAAAGCATCCATAAAAAGAGTCCAAAGATACCAAATGATACGAATTCCAAGCAACTAGCTTGAAATCATCCGTAAAAAGAGTCCAAGGAGACCACAAAAGCGGATTCCGAACCACCGGTTTGATAGCTTTCGTAAAAAGAGTCCAAGGAGACCAAATAATACAGACTCTAAGCAATTATCTTGAAAATTTCTGTAAAAGAGTCCGAAGCGACCACATTCGAAAAAGAGTCTGAAGCGACCACATTCAAAAAAGTCGAAAATATTTTCGAGGTCCTTAGTGACCATTTTTTCGGACTTCCAGTCTTTAATTACTCTTTAATATAATAAGGGGCTCCGAGCCTCCGAAATAAAAGCTATTGAAATTGTACTCCTAACTAACGTTATTATCGTTGTGCGTAACCACTTTTGATCAAATTTTGAAGGTGCTTACCCCCAAAGAGGGGCTGGGAAGTAATAAGACAATTTTGAAGTGTTCTAGTTTATATTATTTAAATATATTACATTACATTATGAAAAATTTGTGTCCAAGCCAAGGAGAAAGCGGAGACCCCTTCGATCCCTAGAGTTGTTTTCAGAATTAGCCCGGTTTCGAAGGCGACTTGTCCCAGAGCCTAGAGTATTTAAAACTTTACGCTTAACTCTTTTCCCTTCCTTTGAAGCCCGGAAATCTTTTTGTTCTTGCTAAAGCTCGACCCAGGTTTGAAGTCGTTTGGGGCTTCTCTCCCAGCTTCGATGTCATTCGGGGCTTTTTCCACTTGCTCCTCGCCAGTATATTCTTATTTGGACCATTCAATGTCCTCTGAAGATGAAGATGCTATACTAAATTATTTTTCCTCCTTTTTAATGTAAGCTAACACTTCTTTACATATATCAGGTTTAACCTCTCCAGAACTTCCCCGAGGAATTGAAAATCGAGGACGCCTGTGAGGCCTTAAGGCTTCGAAGGTAGCCCATTGTAGGCGAAGTTCTTTGCTAAACTCTAATACTTCGAGCTCATCCAAAAAAGAGTGAGAAGCCTAAAAACATTTCCAAATAAGTCTTTTTATTCAAAAGAGAACAAAAGATAAATTTTACATTAGGCGGAACCCAAAAGGAAACTAAACCTTCAGGCTCGAAGGAGGTTTGCTGCTTGAAGGTTGAGCCCTCACTTGTTTTTGTCGAAGGCCTTCATCGATCCATGATTTTATAGCTGATCGGCCTTCAGCTCTCTACGATGTTTGAAAAGCCTACCAAGCTGCGTCCACATCAGGTGAAGGAGTCAGAAGTCGGTCATCGCCAAAGTTGGCGGGGGCTGCTCCAGGCTCCGACGAAACAGATAATCCAAGGTCTTCGTAGTAACGAAGTATTCCGAGGGCAGATACTTGGCCGGAGATCTCTCCATACCGAGTACCTGCAACCTTCATAGTATTTACCGCTGCTTGGATCATTTTCCTCTTTTGCAGCAGGGAGTCGTCACCAGTCGAAGAAGAAGTGCAAGAAGTGCCGATGTATTCCAGGACACCCCGAAGGGCGTCCATGGTCTCCGAAGCCACTTTCTCGCACTTTATCTTTTCCACAGACAAGGTCTTGTTTGACGTAGTCAGCTCATCCATCAAAGATGAAAGTCTAGCTACCTCCGTCATTAAATAACTTTTTTGTCCAAGTAGCTTTTTGGTCTCCTCCGTCAAATTTAGCTGCTCCTCTCAAAGCTTGACCAATTCAGCTCTTGTAGCTGCCTGCTCTTCCCGTAGTCTTTCTAGCTTGGCCCGGAGCACAACCCGCTCAGCTTCAAGTTCATTTTTTGTAGCCTCCAAGCTAGTCATAGCATTCCGCTGTGCAGCTACCATTTCTTCCACGTTTGAAGTCCGAGTCTCGGAGCTAGAAAGACTCCCTTGAAGAGTTGTTACCTTCTCCTTGAGTCGGTTATATTCTCGCTCATGTGATATAGCTGCAGCTCGAGCTAGAACTACTTGCTACAAAGGAAGAAGAACAATGTAAGTAAATTATGTACATATGTTTGAACTAAATTTATTTTTGCAGATGCTTCGTACCTGGTAAGCTGCATCTAGCTTCGACCCCTTTGCTTCTATAAGAATGGAAACCAAGTCAGTCTCCCCAACCTCGTGACTAGCCCGAGCCAAAGGCTCCAGCAAAGTCCGAAGTCCTGTTCTCCGCTCCAGAAAAGGAGCTAAGAGGGGAGGCCTTGACAAGACGCTTTGATCATATTCGTTGGGAAATGGATTGGAGTGTAGCGAAGCATCGTCGAATGCCTCCGTAGATTGACCTCCATCCGTAGATCTTGATGGAGTCCACCCTAGAATAGGAGTAGGCAAAGGCCAACCTTTACCTTTACCTTTTCTAGGACCCATCGTTTTCTTTGAAGTTGTTTCTCAAACCAGAGCCACTTGTGTTACGACTGGAGCTGACTTCGGAGCTATGGCCTGCTCCAGCACAACCTCTGTAATTGAAGCCACCTCCTTCGGAGTCAATCCTAAACAAAACAAAGGTAAATGATATTATTTTAATTATACAGGTAAAATATGAAAGAACATAAACTGAAGATTACCTCCGGCATCTCGCTGCGGGATAAGTTTGGGACTGCTTGGGGGCTCAAACATTTGCTCGAAGTCTTCTTGGGATTCTAGTCTTTGAACCGAAGGAATAGCTACTGAGATATCTTCGACAACTGCAACTATTACTTCATCTGAATCGACTTGACTTTCTTCAGCAGTAGGATCATTCACGTGACCAGGTGGTACATTCACAGGCTCCACATGTTCAAGGTCACCTTCTGTCACGCCCCGATTTAATAAATCAGGACCTTTATTGAAATTCAATAGAAAATCAATAAACCAAGACGTTCATCATGCGACCACGTACAAATACGAGCAATCATTCACGGTTCGTACACCGTATTAGTACAAAAGTGAATAAAGATGAAGAGAAACTAATAAATCAAAGGGTCCTAGATGAACGCCTCCTTCTAGTCTCGCCTTGACAGGGTCGCTACTCTAGACCTTCATCCTCCTCGTAGTAGACGGGCTCTGGTGGTGTAAGTCAACGGGGTGAGTATAAACGTACTCAGCAAGCCACCGAATGCAAATATAATGCAGAGTAATAACAAGGGAGATACTGGCTAATTTTGCGGAAGAGCATAATTTGTAAAGCAATTAAATGTGAACAATTTATTGGTACTGAAACGTAAACATGTGTATGCATCATCATCTTCTAACTCGAGGGGTACAGTAAGCCCCACCTCGCTCAATAGTCCTTACATGCCATGAATAACTTGATCATGCAAACAATTGTAAACTAACTGCGAGTAGTCACACAACCTGCCCTTGACCGTGGGCTCGACTTTTCGAAAAGATTAAATACTCTGATCAGAGATGTACCACTGTACCCACAAGGCACGCACTCACCACTTACACCCAAGTGTAACGAGATGACCCATTCCACGGGAACTCGTGCCAAAACCTTCCATATGGTCCTCCTCGACCCGACAACACCCTCTTATGGGTTTCGTATCGTGTCTCGACGCGTCGAGCCTCACCATATCCCCCTTGAGCCACGTCCGGTCAAGTCACCCGCAGGTTGCCCCTTGCCCCCTCCACTATGGTGCATCGAGTCGGATTGTTCCATACTTTCAGTTAGGACTTACCCATTAGACTTGTGGTTGGTACGGAAGTGCTTTGCAACAGATCCCGCCGATCGGTCCTTATAGTGCCCCGGGTGTGACCAACCAATGCCCTAGCTTGCACCCGGAACCCACCATACTTATAACATAGCCAACTCCAACAGAGTCGAGAGACATGAATAATGGGGAAATTTCATATAGTAGAATCCATCTATCTACGACTCATTCTTTTTATCCTATAGTAGTTGTGCCGGTACATTGGGCACTAGCTAATATAATATTTGTAGAGTGACAAGGAGTTAAGGCTCAATAAGCATGGCTTGGGTTTGCACACAAGGATGGGGATCTGATAAATATAAGTGTAGGGCTTGATGTTTGACTAATGCAATATTATCCTATGAGTTATAGCGATAGTTATGAAAAACTGGGCTCAATGATGATCAACTATTTCCACAGGAGGGTTCGATGACTTGCCTTGCTCAGCAAAGGGTGAAGGTGGAACCTCGGGATGGAACTCCGGCTCCTCGACGAACTCGTAGTCTTCTCGAGACGGAAAATTAAACAATTCATTCAATAAACAGATAAAAATCCACCAAGTAATTAACATACATGTTTATGGGTTTGATTATGTGAAATAAGGTTTCAATATTCTGAGGTTTGGTGAAAAACAGTAAAACTTATATTTTAAGGTTTTTCCTAATTTATTTTCTGAAATAATAATTTTAACCCTAAGGGGTTTTTATTCATTTAATTAATAAGATTATTTTGGGAATAGTAACATATTGTTTTTATGACTTTATTGTGTAGAGAATAAAATAATGAATTCAACATAATTTGAATGGTGAAATTTGGAGTTAAAATGAGCAAGTTATGAATTTTCAAAGTTTAAACAATTTTCTGGAATTTTATGTAAACTGGAAAATAGGATTTAGTCCACGGTGAGCCAGGCTCACGGTGGACCGCAGTACTGTGCGCGTGGACTGGATCAACCAGATCTGTTGGATCCAGATCCGGCGATCAGGCGCGAGGCGGGTGGCTTAAGTGGAAACGGACGGCCACGATTAAATCATACCGAAACGGTACGCGTGGACGCACCAGATTGAATCCAGGTTTTAAGTTGTGATCAACGGTCAGGATCACAAGGTACCGGTTTGACCAGATCTGAGGGCCTAGATTAAATCCGGAAGGGAGTTAATCGTGGCCTTTCGATCGCGATCGGACAGCCATGACACGATCCGACACGGCACGGGATTACGAGGGTATTTTACCCTTTGTCTCCGGCAACGGTGGCCTCTGGCGCGGCGGCGACGGCAACGGCGAGCGCCTAAATGCCTAGCTATCAGCAGAAATGGAACGAGGGGATTATGGCGGTCACGACGGTACCTTCAACGATGACGAAGGGCGACGGATGACGGCCGGCGGTGAGGGGTAGACGGGAAGGTCCTTCGGGTGCTCGATGGCGGCGGTGATCCGGCGGCGTCCACGGCGAACGGAGGTGTGGCCGAGGACGGGTGGTCGACGATGGATCCGATGGTGGCGGTGGCTAGGGCGGGGGAGGACGGAATCAATGGTGAGCGGCGGCCGGAGTTGAGATAGAGAGAAAACCCGAAAGAGGGGTGGCGGCACTCTGAATCGCACAAGCTCAGGCTACGGCGGTGTGGCGGAGTGCGGTGCTCGGGTAGGGTTTAAATAGGAGGGGTAACCGGCGTCCAAATGGAAGGGAACCGAGAGTTCCCTTGAACTCCAGCGAGGTTTCCTTTGGCTCAGCCATGCTTCCATCTAGGTGAAACTGCGTCGGCTTTCTATGGAATGGAGTCGTCGTCGCAGAGGGAAAGTGATCCGGGGCGAATCCAGGCGAATCGGGGCAGCAGGCGGTGAGGGAAGGAAGGGTGTCGTCGGAAGGAAAGGGGAGAGATCCCCTTCCATCGGGGAAGATGAATCTAACAGGTGGCCCCCACCTGTCAGCGGGCGAAGCAGAAAAGGAAGGGCCGACAGGTGGGCCCTAGCGACCATAGAGACAGAGGCGGGCGCGTGAGGCTGACGGGTGGGCTGGGCGGAGCACGGGTGCGGGGAGTAGAGAGGGGGAGTGCGCCGACAGGCGGGTCCCACTTGTCAGCGACACAGAGCTGGGTTGGGCTGGGCTGGAGGCTAATTCAAGGTTCAGGCCTATTTAGATTTTTAATTGTTTTCTAATTTAAAATAAATCCAGTAATTCATTTATTTGATTAAGGGTTGTATCACTGTTGATAAAAATTTGTAAAAATTCCTGAAATTGTGTTTTGGCCTCTTGTTTATCTCATAAAATTTTCAAGTCCATATTTTGAATATTCCCCCCTGTTTGGCTTTAATAGGGCTCTTTTAGGGTTTTTCTTCGATAATTAAATTCAGAAATGTCTTTAATAATATTTTTCTTTTATTTTATTTCCTTTTAATTCTTGGGGTGTTACAATCCTATCCCCCTTACAGAGAATCTCGTCCTCGAGATTCGGATCAATCTTCGAATAGCTCAGGATGCTGAGCCTTGAGTTCATCTTCTTTTTCCCATGTAGCTTCCTCTACGGGATGATTGCTCCACTGAACCTTACGAAAGCGGATGACGCGACTTCTGGTGGTCCTTTCTTTGACTTCTAATATCTTGATGGGCTTTTCCACGTAGGTCAAATATTCTTGAACATCCAACTGTTGCAGGTCCACTTGCTCTGTCGGGACGCGAAGACACTTGTTCAGTTGGGACACATGAAACACATCATGCACTTCGGTCAGTGAGGGTGGCGGTTCCAACTGGTAAGCGACTTCGCCTTGGCGTTGAACAATGGGAAATGGTCCAACATATCGAGGGGCCAACTTTCCTCTCATGTTAAACCATTGAGTGCCACGGAGGGGTGTGACACGGAGGTAGACATGGTCTCCCTCTTCAAAGGCTAAATCTCGACGATGATTGTCTGCATAGATCTTTTGGCGAGATTGGGCTGTCTTGAGCCGGTATCTGATAATCCATACCTTCTCTTCAGCTTCTCGAAAGATGTCTGTTCCAAATACTTTGGATTCCCCGGTTTGGTCCCAAAGTAGGGGCGTCCTACACTTTCGTCCATATAGGGCTTCGAACGGGGACATTTGAAGGCTGGCTTGATAACTGTTGTTGTACGAAAACTCAGCGTACGGTAAACTCTTGTCCCAAGTTGCTCCAAAACCCAAGACGCATTCCCATAGCATATCTTCTAATATCTGATTCACCCTTTCAGTTTGGCCATCTGTCTAAGGGTGGTATGCAGTAGTGAAGTTCAGTTTCGTGCCCATCTCTTCTTGAAGGTTCTTCCAGAAACGAGAGGTAAACTGACTTCCTCTGTCGGATACTATCTTCTTAGGCACTCCATGAAGACACACAATACAGGCCATATACAATTCTGCGAGCTTAGGGCCACTGAAGGTCGTCTTAACGGCTATGAAGTGTGATACTTTCGTTAGCCAGTCAATGATTACCCAAATAGAATCATATCGAAGCTGGGTCTTTGGGAGTCCGGTGATGAAGTCCATTCCGATTTCTTCCCATTTCCATTCAGGCACTTTAAGTGGCTGTAACAGTCCTGCAGGTCTCTGATGTTCTACCTTTACTCGTCTACAGGTGTCACATTCCGCGACAAACTGAGCAATCTCTTTCTTCATGTTAACCCACCAATAGCGTTCCTTCAGGTCCTGGTACATCTTGGTACTTCCAGGATGGATGGAGTATAAAGTATCATGGGCTTCCCTTAGGATAAGGGTCTTTATCTCCGGTTTATCCGGCACACATATCCGGGTTCCAAACCATACGGTGCCATTCTCGTCTTCTGAAAATCCTGGGGCTTTACCTTGTCTCATGTTCTTCTTAATGGCAGCTATATCCGGGTCTTCCAACTAAGCCTCATGGATCTGCTCAAATAGAACCGGTTGAGTCTCCAAGGTGGCTAGATATGCTCCTGTGGTTACCCCAAGGTTTAGCTTTTCCATCTCCTTATAGAGTAAGGGCGCGTGATCCTGAATTACGATGGCGGTGCAATATCCCTTACGACTTAATGCATCAGCTACCACATTTGCTTTTCCGGGGTGGTAGTGAATACCTAAGTCGTAGTCTTTTATTAATTCCAACCATCGTCTTTGCCTCAGATTGAGGTCCGGCTGCGTGAAGATGTACTTCAAACTCTTGTGATCCGTAAAGATTTCGCAGCGGTTTTTGACCAAATAATGCCTCCATATCTTAAGGGCGTGAACAACAGCGGCCAACTCCAAGTCATGTGTATGGTAGTTCAACTCATGGGGTCTCAATTGACGAGAGGCGTATGAAATAACCTTTCCGTCCTGCAGGAGAACATATCCCAATCCTTGGCGAGATGCGTCGCAATAAACATGGAAGTCCTTCCTGATATCTGGTAGGGTCAGTATGGGTGCTGACACTAGCCGGGTCTTAAGGGTGCGAAAACTTTCCTCGCATTCGGGAGTCCATTCAAACTTTTCTCCCTTCTATAATAACTTGGTCTTAGGCTTGGCTATCTTCGAAAAATTCTCGATAAACCTCCGATAATACCCAGCCAAACCCTGAAAACTTCGTATCTCAGATACATTCGTGGGTGGCAGCCAATCCGTAACTGCTTCTACGGTGGCAGGGTCCACTGCGATACCTTGAGCAGAGATGATATGTCCAAGGAACTTTACTTCTGCCGTCCAAAATTTACACTTGCTATACTTGGCATACAACCGGTGTTCCCTTATCTTTCCTAAGGTTAACCGGAGGTGAGTCTTGTGCTCCTTCTGATCCTTAGAATAAATGAGGATGTCGTCTATAAAGACCACGATGAATTTGTCCAAATACTCCATGAACACCTTATTCATCATATTCATAAAGAAAGCAGGGGCGTTGGTCAATCCAAAGGACATAACTGTACACTCATATAATCCATAACGGGTGGTAAAAGCCGTCTTGGGTATATCTTCCTCTCGAATCCTCAGCTGATGATATCCGGATCGCAGGTCGATCTTGGAAAATACCGTAGCTCCCTTCAGCTGGTCAAAAAGATCATCGATCCTGGGTAACGGGTACTTGTTCTTGATGGTCACCTCGTTTAAGGCTCGGTAGTCCACACACATACGCTTAGCCTTGTCTTCTTTCTTCTCGACGAAGATGTCGGGGGCAACCTACGGAGATGGGCTAGGTCTGATATAGCCTTTCTTCTCAAGATCCTCCAACTGCTGCTTCATCTCAGCTAACTCATTGGCGGCCATCTGGTATGGTCGCTTGTAAATGGGGGTGGTCCCGGGCACCAAATCAATCCGGAACTCGATGTCCCTCTTGGGTGGCATTCCTGGTAAATCCTCCGGAAACACATCCAGGTACTCGCAGACTACTGGTATCTCTTCCAAGGTAATCTGGTGCAGCCTTGGTCATCCGAACTTCAGGCTTGGCATCTGAAACGTGACGACAGTCCCTTCTTCACTGGTCACAGTTACTTGTCTCCGGGCACATCTTATTACTCCTTGGTGTTTATTGAGCCAATCCATTCCTAGAATGAAGTCCAAGCCTTGGCATTCTATTAGGATGGGGTCGGCCCAAAATATGGTGCCGTGGATATCTACCCATACCCTTGAACTATAGGATTGGGCTAGAGTTTGTTTCCCAGGGGTGACTATTAGCATGGCTCTCGGTAGTTCATTTATGTTTAGGTTGTTCTTTTCCACAAACGCGGTTGATATGAAGAAGTGCGTAGCTCCAGTGTCGAATAAAACCACTGCAAGGGCTGAATGTACCATAAACTTACCCATGACGATCTCTGGCGCGACATTGGCTTCTTCAGCAGTGATGTGGTTGACGCGGGCGTGGATTGCAGGGTTCGTCGCGACTCCTTGAGCGCGCTTGGGGTGGGGCACTGGTGGGAATAATGCCCCTCCTAGCAGCAGTTGAAACATACCACGGGCTTGCCGTGCTTGTCGCGCAGAATCTCTGTCTTCTTTGCCGGGGCGGGTGGTGCGGCTGGTGCGGTGGGAGCGGGGCGAGGCTGTTCGGCTCCGGCATTGGCGGCGGTTGGCGCCGGACGATACACTGGGCAGGGGTGGTATTGTGGCGCTGGTGGAGGAGGGGTGAAACGAGGCCTCTGAGCCATGCCCTCGTTCTGCCTGAAGGCAATCATCCTCTTCTTCTTTAGGTCGACCTTATTCTGCTGGGTCTCTTGAATGATAGCTTTATTCACCAACTTTTGAAAGTTGGCGTAATCCCCGGAGATGAGTTGAAGAGACAACTCATCCTTCAGTCCCTGGAGGAACTTTGACTGCCTAGACGTGTCGGTACGGACCTCCTCAGGTGCATACCAGGCCAATCTGTTAAACTCATGCAGGTACTCAGTGACAGTCCTGCTCCCTTGTTGCAGGTCCCGAAACTCCTGCTGCTTCTGGGTGATGATGCCGTCGGGGACATGAGCTGCACAGAAGGAAGCAGAGAACTCCACCCAAGTATGGACGTGTCCCTCGGGCAGGGACTCATGTAGATTGTCCCACCATTCTGCTGCGGGACCTTGGAGCTGGTGGGCGGCGAAAGCCACCCTTTCCTGCTCAGTACAAGTCAGGAGGTCCAACTTCTTTCCAATGGTTCTCAACCAATCACCAGCCTCCATGGGGTTGGTGGTGCTCGAGAATGTGGGTGGGCGAACTCGAAGGAACTCCGAGAGCTGCGAGGCAGGAGCGGGAGCGGGAGTGGCAGGGCGAGGCAGCTCGGGCTATTGGTGGAGGCAGAAGAACTGAGCCTGCTGCTCTTGCATCTGCTGCTGCATCTGGTTTAGCAGTGCAGCGACCAACTGGTTCTGGTTGGCCATCATCTCGGCCAGAGTGGGGTGGTTGGCGACCGGGGCTTGCCTTTGCCCGGTTGCTCCCCACTGGGGCAAGTTGTCATTTTCTCCTCCGTTCTGGGGAGCGTCGGAGCCTTGAGTGTTAGTCATCCTGAAGTTTCCAAAATAGATAATATCTTTTTAGGGGAATTGATACTAAGCTTTTATTCCAAAATGTCGTTCTTGCGATTACATTTATTGTCCTTTATTTAATCCTTCACGCATGCCTTATATCCGACATGAATGGCCATACACTTCAAAACAATTTAAAAGAAAACAATCAATCGTAAGTACTACGTCTACGACAGCTCAGGGGACGACTCGACCACGGGCTCGACGGAGATGGTCGAGGTGGTGGATCTGGAAGGTTCGGCGGGAGGTGCGCTACGGGAAATCCTCTTGGGTCTCACAGTGGGGATCCGAAGCGATTTCCGCTTGCGGGGCGGAAGGGGTGCGATCTCCTCAATATCCTTCTTCAATTCCTTGAGTTGATGATGGAGCTGGGCGTTTATTATGGTGCCCTAGCGTTGAAGCTCGTTCTGACGCCTCAACTCCTCTACCTCGAGGGTCAACTGGGGTTCTGCTGGACCTGTCGATGAAGCTCAACATTCTCGCGGTTCAGGTTCTCCGAGCTATGGCGGTAGAATTCGATGGTGTCATGCTGGCTGTCTGCGTCAAGAACGGCCTCTGTGTTGAGGTTGTCCATGGCCTCCAAAAGTCCCATGGTGCAGGCGATGGCGGAGTTGCTCTGTGTGAGGGGGCTGATGTAGATGCTGCGGTGACTCCCGGGCGTGCGCATGGGCATGAAGCGGTAGACGGTGTCGTGAAGGTGGCAGTCGTAGACCAGTCGAAGCTCGGCGAGGTCCTGAAGTGCGGCGCGCTAGCTGGCCACCACGAACGAGGGTCCTCCAACTCCATGGGTGTAGAAAGGTGGCTATGTAGACGAGGAGCAGATAACAACTGTGACCTCGCAGTAGCTCTCACTCGCATCGGGAAAGATCCCATGGAACGCGGGCTCATGGGGAAACCCTAAGAAGTCGATGAGCACGCGAAGCTCGCGGATGAATCCTGCCTCGTCACGGAGAGTCCCGCTCATGGTATGGACCGGCATCTACAAAAGAGAAAATTTTTGTGAAAACCTCGGAAGGTGAGAGGATAAGTAATTTTGTAAGAAATTAGGGTTAATATAAGTCCTAAGGTCAGGTCTGTTTGGCTTCCTACAGTCAAGTCGTCTCTGATACCATCTTGTCACGCCCCGATTTAATAAATCAGGACCTTTATTGAAATTCCATAGAAAATGAATAAACCAAGATGTTCATCATGCGACCACGTACAAATACGAGCAATCATTCACGGTTCGTAGACCGTATTAGTACAAAAGTAAATAAACATGAAGAGAAACTAATAAATCAAAGGGTCCTAGATGAACGCCTCCTTCCAGTCTCGCCTTGACTAGGTCGCTACTCCAGACCTTCATCCTCCTCGTAGTAGACGGGCTCTGGTGGTGTAAGTCAATGGGGTGAGTACAAACGTACTCAGCAAGCCACCGAATGCAAATATAATGCAGAGTAATAACAAGGGAGATAGTGGCTAATTTTGCGGAAGAGCATAATTTGTAAAGCAATTAAATGTGAACAATTTATTGGTACTGAAACGTAAATATGTGTATGCATCATCATCTTCTAACTTGAGGGGTACAATCAGCCCCACCTCGCTCAACAGTCCTTACATGCCATGAATAACTTGATCATGCAAACAATTGTAAACTAACTGCGAGTAGTCACACAACCAGCCCTTGACCGTGGGCTCGGCTTTTCGAAAAGATTAAATACTCTGATCAAAGATGTACCACTGTACCCACAAGGCACGCACTCACCGCTTACACCAAAGTGTAACGAGATGACCCATTCCACGGGAACTAGTGCCAAAACCATCCATATGGTCCTCCTCGAACCGACAACACCCTCTTATGGGTTTCGTATCGTGTCTCGACGCGTCGAGCCTCACCATATCCCCCCTTGAGCCACGTCGGTACAAGTCACCCGCAGGTTGCCCCTTGCCCCCACCGATATGGTGCATCGAGTCGGATTGTTCCATACTTTCAGTTAGGACTTACCCATTAGACTTGTGGTTGGTACGGAAGTGCTTTGCAACAGATCCCGCAGACCGGTCCTTATAGTGCCCCGGGTGTGACCAACCAATGCCCTAGCTAGCACCCGGAACCCACCATACTTATAACATAGCCAACTCCAACAGAGTCCAGAGACATGAATAACGGGGAAATTTCATATAGTAGAATCCATCTATCTACGACTCATTCTTTTTATCCTATAGCAGTTGTGCCGGTACATTGGGCACTAGCTAATATAATATTTGTAGAGTGACAAGGAGTTAAGGCTCAATAAGCATGGCTTGGGTTTGCACACAAGGATGGAGATCTGATAAATATAACTGTAGGGCTTGATGTTTGACTAATGCAATATTATCCTATGAGTTATAGCGATAGTTATGAAAAACCGGGCTCAATGATGATCAACTATTTCCACAGGAGGGTTCGATGACTTGCCTTGCTCAGCAAAGGGTGAATGTGGAACCTTGGGATGGAACTCTGGCTCCTCGACGAACTCGTAGTCTTCTCGAGACGGAAAAATAAATAATTCATTCAATAAACAGATAAAAATCCACCAAGTAATTAACATACATGTTTATGGGTTTGGTTATGTGAAATAAGGTTTTAATATTCTGAGGTTTGGTGAAAAACAGTAAAACTTATATTTTAAGGTTTTTCCTAATTTATTTTCTGAATTAATAATTTTAACCCTAAGGGGTTTTTATTCATTTAATTAAAAATATTATTTTGGGCAATAGTAACATACTGTTTTTATGACTTTATTGTGTAGAGAATAAAATAATGAATTCAACATAATTGGAATGGTGAAATTTGGAGTTAAAATGAGCAAGTTATGAATTTTCAAAGTTTAAACAATTTTCTGGAATTTTATTTAAACTGGAAAATATGATTTAGTCCACGGTGAGCCAGGCTCACGGTGGACCGCGGTACTATGCGCGTGGACCGGATCAACCAGATCCGTTGGATCCAGATCCGGCGATCAGGCGGGAGGCGGGTGGCTTAAGTGGAAATTGACGACCACGATTAAATCATACCGAAACGGTACGCGTGGACGCACCAGATCGAATCCAGGTTTTAAGTTGCGATCAACGGTCAGGATCACAGGGTACCGGTTTGACCAGATCTGAGGGCCTGGATTCAATCCCGAAGGGATTTAATCATGGCCTTTCGATCGTGATCGGATGGCCATGACACGATCCGACACGGCACGGGACGACGAGGGTATTTTACCCTTCGTCTCCGGCAACGGTGGCCTATGGCGGGGCGGCGGTGGCAACGACAAGCGCCTAAATGCCTAGCTATCAGCAGAAATGGAACGAGGGGAGTACGGTGGTCATGACGGTACCTTCAACGGCGATGATGGGCGACGGATGATGGTCGGCGGCGAGGGGTAGACGGGAAGGTCCTTCGGGTGCTCGACGGCGGCGGTGATCCGGTGGCGTTCACGGCCAACGGAGGTGTGGCGGAGGACGGGCGGTCGACGATGGATCCGATAGTGGCACTGGCTAGGGCGAGGGAGGACAGAATTGATGGCGAGCGGCGGCCGGAGTTGAGACAGAGAGAAAACCCGAAAGAGGGGTGGCGGCGCTCTGAATCGCACAAGCTCGAGCTACGGCGATGTGGCGGAGTGCGGTGCTCGGGTAGGGTTTAAATAGGAGGGGTTGCCGGCGTCCAAACGGAAGGGAACCGAGAGTTCCCTTGAACTCCGGCGAGGTTTCCTTTGGCTCGGCCATGCTTCCATCTAGGTGAAACAGCGTCGGCTTTCTATGGAATGGAGTCGTCGTCACACAGGGAAAGTGATCCTGGGCGAATCCAGGCGAATCGGGGTGGCAGGCGGCGAGGGAAGAAAGGGGGTCGTTGGACGGAAAGGGGAGAGATCCCCTTCCATCGGGGAAGACGAATCTGACAGGTGGCCCCCACCTGTCAGCGGGCGAAGCAGAAAAGGAAGGGCCGACAGGTGGGCCCTAGCGACCATAGAGACAGAGGCGGGCGCGTGAGGCTAACGGGTGGGCTGGGCGGAGCGCGGGCGCGGGGAGGAGAGAGGGGGAGTGCGCCGACAGGCGGGTCGCACTTGTCAGCGACACAGAGCTGGGTTGGGCTGGGCTGGAGGCTAATTCAAGGTTGATGCCCGTTTAGATTTTTAATTGTTTTCTGATTTAAAATAAATCTAGTAATTCATTTATTTGATTAAGGGTTGTATCACTGTTGATAAAAATTTGTAAAAATTCCTGAAATTGTGTTTTGGCCTCTTGTTTATCTCATAAAATTTTCAAGTCCATATTTTGAATATTCCCCCCTGTTTGGCTTTAATAGGGCTCTTTTAGGGTTTTTCTTCGATAATTAAATTCAGAAATGTCTTTAATAATATTTTTCTTTTCTTTTATTTCCTTTTAATTCTTGGGGTGTTACACCTTCTACGGTGGATGTTACTCTTATCTCATCTAAAGCGGAGACTTCAGCTCCCATACGTGAGCCTTCGTCCCCTACTAGGAGAGCCTCGATCTCCTCCCCTATTGCTATGTCTGCCTCATCTTCATCTTCAGACGACTCCGAAGACGAAGTTGGAGACTTGGAAGCAGTAAGGGTCTTCGGCATTCGAGATACCTTTTTAACGGGTGTCTTTGCTAGTGCTGAAGTCCTTGCTTTGGCTTTCCTTTTCTTCAGAGCCTGTTCTAAACTGGTCCAGTCTGGGAGAATTAGAGGTTCAACTCTGAGCACACTCCACACCCGATTAAATCGCTCCCAGCTATCGACCAACTTTACCCTCCACTCTTTCTCAACGGGCGTAGGAGCCCCGAGGATCTTCTCCATAGCTCGGACGATTTGTTCAGGAGCAAGGGTCAAGCGCGGAGCTCAAAGATAAGATTTCCTTTTAATTAAATCATTTCTATAAAATCAATACTACATGTAAAATGTTTTGTAGGACATATAGAAAGTTTACCTGCATAGCTTGAAGGGATCTCTCGAAGTCCACCCTCTGGGTTCTATTGAAAGTTGATTGGCCAACTAGCCATCAAGGGAGGGATTCGAAGTCCAATGAATTCCTCCGTTAAGTCACGCATAATCATGCGACGACTTACGGAGTGTAGCAGCCCGAGGCGGACTTCAAGTTGACCTAGGTTCAGTTGAACCTCCGCTTCCCTCCAGTAAAAAATGTCCTCCAGAGGTCCGGCCAAGACGCAATCCGCTCCTACTTTGGCTTAAAACCAGCAAAAGATCCAATCTGTGTACCATCTGTTATTAATAGCCTTCGTTGGTAATCGGTCTTGGAACACTTCGCGGAGTTGAAACTTAATACTCCTAAAGGCAACCACCATCTTCTCTCCTCCAGCTCCAGTGAAGATCTTTGGTTGGCACGAAGCTTTGTGAAGAGCCGCAAAGATTTTGTCTCTCTCGGCACACCCTTCGGCTCGCATCGCCCATTCGAAGATGGTTAGGTGAGCGATTGCGTTCAGATAAAGTTGAGGCAAGGTTATGTGGAATAAGTTCAGTACCTTAGAAAGGAACTCCACTACTGGAAGCCCTAATCCGGCTTCGAAGAACGCCTCGAGCACCACCACCTCTCCGGTTTGCTGGACTCACTTCACCCCCAGCCTGGCGAATCTTAATTCCAGGTCCTGTCTTCCCAGCAATCGCCGCCGCAATCGACTTCTTCGAGCATGTTGATGGTCCCAAACTATATGATTGATCCATATATTTGGTGCATGTCGGGTGAAGAACATGAGGACCGGCTAGGCGAGGGTTGTCTGAAGGCACCGCTGCCGCTGCTGCCACCATCACTTGTTGCCGAGCTTGAGACGAAACAGGAATAGGAGCCTTGTGGCTTGTTTTCGCCATCAGAGAAGATGAAAGCTTGAAATATGGGCTCGGGAAGAAGAAAGGGAAAATGCGAGAGCAGTTGGTAAAGTATCTAAAACTTACCTTTATCTTCTTATTTATAGCATGTACTTTCCATCACAGTGTACCGTTTGTGTGCGCTGTTACATCTTCTTTACCGTTATGATTTTTGAGGCACTTCATGAAAAATCACGCCTGCGGAAATGAAGTGATCGTTAGACTTTAAAAAAGGTAACGACTATTTCTATGAGTCTAACGGTTATTCTAGCTTCGCAAGGATCTATCTCTGAAGCCATTTCAATAAGTACCTTCGCATAGAAGTTGGTCCGAAGACTCCAAGCCTCTGAATGCCCCAAAGAGTGGTAAAACTCATTAAGTTCTTTTCTTGATTCTATGTATGAAATTATTTCTTGTGTATACTACCGTCTTTATTGCATAGGCAATTCAGAGAGAAGTATTCGAGGGGCTACTGTTGGGGGAAAATATTTCATCATCCAAAAGTCAAGGACACTTCCCTGTAGATACAAGCAGAAGAAACGAAGTCAGAAGCTTCGATCTCCGAAGATCCTAAAAGCTTCAAGGTTTTGCTATATTCGGATCCCTCTACAGCAGAGCTCTCCATCAAGGCTTCAGCGTAATGAAGCCTCCTAAAGTCTTTTCACCCGAAGGGGTGTCGCCAGCAAGGAGAGAAGATTTATCTTCTCACTGATTAGATTAGTCTTTTACTCTTTTGCCCCTATGAAGAATATTAAACAGTATCTTCTTAGTCGATTGTAATTAGAGGGTAAAGAAGTCTTTTCCTTTAATATTTGGTCTATAAATACCCCTCTTCGCTCTGTAAAGGGTATCGAATACTCAGATATTCGATAGACACTTCGAATTATCTTAAGCTATTATCCATCTTCGGAGGCTTGGAATAGTTCACTCAAACAAACCTTCATTTATTACACACTTAATTTCTTAAACCTATTAGCGTAATCTTTTGCGCCAACAACTGTGTTGATTCATTTGCTTCCGTTTGTTCATTAAGAGGAGCGTTGGGTGTTTTAATAAGGCCATCAATTCAAAAGAATCTATTGAGGCGCCTATTCACCCCCCTCCATCTCTAGTCGCCTGTTTCGGTCCTACAATTGGTATCAAAGTGGGTTAAGATCACCAGTTGACCTTAACCAGTTTTGTGATCCTTTGGCGACATGGACAAAGTAAGTAAAATTTTGTTGTTCGATGGGATAGATTTTTATTTACTAGAAGGTGCGCATGGAGGCTTATCTCCAAAGCCAAGGAAGTGAAATTTGGGAGATTGTGGACTCACAATACTCCATCCCTGAGACTCACACTACTCAGGCTGAGAAAGATTAGTATAATTCTAACCACAAAGCTAGAAATATATTGTTCATTGGCCTGAGTAGAAATGAGTTCGATAGGGTGCAGCACCTTCAGACTGCTAGGGAGCTTTGGTCCACACTCATTGTGTTTCATGAGGGCACAACTCAGATCAAGACCAGGCACTAAAGCACTTACAACCAACAGTATCAAATGTTTGTGCAGGGCCCTGGTGAATCTATTGATGCCATGTTTTCCCGTTTTGATGCCATCGTGAGTAGTCTTTGTTCCATGGGTGTGCTTGCTTATTTTGATCATTACAGGGCTATCAAGCTTCTTTATGCTCTTGATCGTAGCATATGGGAGGTAAAGATATTCAGTATTGAGGAATCCACAAGTTACAACACATTAACTTGTGATGAACTCTTTAGCAAGCTTAAGTCCACTGAGATTGCCAAGGCATCTCGCCAAGGACATGGAAACTCTTTGCCACCATCCATGGCACTAGTTTCTAGTTCTAGCAGTGGCACCTCATCTAGAGGTATTGCATCGGGTTCTACTTGATCTTGTGTCTTTACTAGTGGCTTTGCCTTGTCTTCTCTGGTCTCTGTCACAAAAGATCAGGTGGACACTCTGGATGATGAGGAGCTCGCTCTCATTGTCAAGAAGTTCACCCGATTCTATAATGATAGATGGGATCAGAGGAGAGGAGGCTCTCGGGGGTGTTTTGAGTGTGGGGATACATCGCATATTAAATCTAACTTCCCTAAACTCAAAAATAAAGATGAGAATGAGCACATGTACCAGAAGAGGGACAAAAGGACTTATTTCAAGAAGAACCGTGATAAGCTTGCCAAGAGAGCAGCCAAGGTTGCTTCCAGAACTTTCATGGCTGCATTGAGCAACATCAACACTTCTTCAAGTGAATAGCTAAGCTCTGATGAGGATGAACCACAAAATGAGGAGAAGAAGGTAAAGGACTTCACCAGCCTTTGCTTCATGGCCGACAGCATACACAGCGGCGATGAGCTAGACTCATCTGAGGCGGCAGACGGAGGCTTGGAGAACAAGTGGATAATGGATTCCAGTTGTTCGTGCCACATGATTGGGAAGACATCATGGTTCTCCAACCTCACCTCGACTTAGCGACATGAGCACATTACTTTTAGCAACAATAGGAGGAACAGAGTGATAGGCAAAGGTATGATTAGAATTAATGAAAATTTCATTCTCAAAGATGTCGCTTTGGTTGAGGATTTGGGATACAATTTGCTTTATGTATCTCAGTTGCTTGATGAGGGCTTGGAAGTGTGTTTCAGACACGATACTTCACAATTTCTCGATTCTTCTGATGCTTTGGTTTGTAAGATTTCAAGAATAGGGAGAGTCTTTGGAGCTGATTTTACAGAGTCATTTGGTTCTTCTCATTGTCTTATTGTTGGACCATCTTCGGAGCTCTGGATATGGCATAGGAGACTAGGGCATATGAGCTTTGACTCGCTTGCTCGATTGAGTGCCCTAGGTCTAATCCAAGGATTGCTCAAGCTCAAGTTTGAGAAGAATCTTGTTTGTGCTCCTTGTCGACATAGAAAGATGGTTGCTACCTCTCATTCACCAATCAATGTGGTGATGACAGAAGAACCCGGAGAACTTCTCCATATGGACACTGTAGGTCCTTCTCAGGTTAGTTCCTTGGGTGGCAAATGGTATGTCCTTGTCGTGGTGGATGATTATTCCCGCTATTATTGGGTCTACTTTCTTGCAAGCAAGGATGAAGTGTTTCCACACTTTCAGAGCTTAGCTTGGAGACTATTCACTGAACTCCCTGGTGCATTGAAAGCAATCAGAAGTGATAATGGCACTAAGTTCAAGAATGATTTCTTTGTTGACTTTTGCCTTGAGCACGGCATTGAACACCAATTTTTTGCTCCGCGGGTTCCTCAACAAAATGGAGTTGTTGAGAGAAAGAACCGCACTCTGGTGGAGATGGCTACGACGATGCTCGATGAGCATAGGACTCTTAGAAGGTTTTGGGCTGAGGCCATTAACACTGCTTGTTACATCTCCAACCGAATTTTTCTGCACTCAGTTTTGAATTTGACTTCATATGAGCTGCGTTTTGGGAGAAAGCCTAAGGTTACTCATCTTCAAGTATTTGGTTGTCGATGCTTTATCCTAAAATGTGGAAATTTGGACAAATTTGAGTCGTGGTCTTCATATGGGATCTTTTTGGGATATTCCACTCGTGGTCATTCATATCGTGTGTTTAATCTTGAGACTAACACTGTCATCGAGTCATGTGATGTAACTTTTGATGAATTGACCCCGTGTGTTAGTTCTTCTTTTGTGCTTGCCAGTGACAAGGATATGAATGAGGCCATATTTGAAGAAGAAGATCTTGAAGAGTATGATGGCCTTGAGGATGATCCCCTACTTCCCTCGACATCAACTCCTGAAGTTGACCCTGCATCGACTACTTAAACAAGAGGTCCCAAAGCATCTGCTTCGACTTCTGTCATCTTCGACCACACTCCGGCAAGAGTTGAGGGGGAGGTTGCATCTCATCGAGAAGCTTCGCAGCACATTCTGAAGATGCATCCTCCAAAGCAGATCATCGGTGAGCTAAATGAAAGGGTAACTCGATATCATGCTCATTTTGTTGATTCTGCGTTTGTTGCCTCATTTGAGCCCTTAGATGTTAGTCATGCTTTATATGATTCGAGTTGGATCCATGCCATGCATGAGGAGTTAGAAAACTTTGATAGAAACCAAGTCTGGGTTCTTGTAGATCCACCCCCTAACATTCATATCATTGGCACAAAATGGATTTTCAAAAACAAAAAGGGGGAGGGTGGGTCTGTTGTGACAAACAAGGCTAGGCTTGTTGCTCAAGGTTACTCTCAAGTCGATGGGTTTGATTTTGGAGAGATCTTTGCTCCAGTAGCTCGGCATGAGGCCATTAGGATTTTGCTTCCTTTTGCATCTTCTCGTGGTTTCAAACTTTATCAAATGGATATTAAAAGTGCTTTCATAATGGTTTCATCGGAGAGGATGTTTATGTTAGACAATTCCCAGGCTTTGAACATCCCAAGTACCGCCATAGAGTCTTTAAACTTTTCAAAGCTTTGTATGGGCTCAAGCAAGCTCATAGGGCCTGGTATGACCGACTTAGGAACTTTTTGCTTGAGCATGGGTACAAATGGGCTCTATTGACAAAACTGTGTTTACTCTAAAGCATGGCTAAGATTTCCTCCTTGTTCAGATTTATGTTGATGACATTATTTTTTGTGGCTCTTCTCATACACTTGTGGTCGAGTTTGCTGATTCTATGAGTAAGGAATTCGAGATATCGATGATGGGCGAGGTGACCTTCTTCCTTGGTTTGCAAATCAAGCACAGCAAACAAAGTACTTTCGTGCATCAGACGAAGTACACCAAGGACCTTCTGAAGCGCTTTGACATGAGCGATGCGAAGCCACTTGCAACTCTGATGGCTACCTCAGTAACGCTTGATCCGGATGAAGATGGAGAAGAGGTGGATCAGAAGGAGTTCCAGAGCATGATCGGATCCCTCCTCTACTTGACATCTACGAGGCCGGACATACACTTCGCAGTATGTATGTGCACTCATTTTCATGCTTCTCCAAGAGCATCACATCGTCAAGCGGTAAAACACATACTGAGGTACCTAAAACACACTCTTGAATTTGGCATTGGATATTCTGCATCATCATCTTTATGCCTTCGAGGTTTCTCCGATGCTGATTTTGCTAGATGTAGAATTGATAGGAAAAGTACCTCTGGTACTTGTCATTTTCTGGGTTCCTCTCTTGTTTGTTGGTCTTCTCGCAAACAATCTAGTGTTGCGCGGTTTATAGCCGAGGCTGAGTATGTAGCTGCGGCTAGCTGTTGCTCACAAATTTTGCGGATGGTTTCTACTTTCCGAGATTTTTGTTGGATTTTAAGGGTGTTCCACTTTTTTGTGATAACACTAGTGCCATTAGCATAGCCAACAACCCAGTCCAACATTCTAGAACCAAACACATTGATGTGTGTTATCACTTTTTGAGAGACCACAATGAGAAGGGTGATATTGAGTTGAGATATGTTGATACCCAGAACCAGCTTGCAGACATTTTTACCAAGCCTCTTGATGCTTCTCGATCTGCATTTTTGAGAGGAGAGCTTGGTGTTTTTCATCCCTATGGAATCTTGTGAGGGGGAGTTGTGTGTCATTGCATAAGCTTCTGTTATATGATTAACTTCTTTTACTTGTACTTGCATGGATATTCCTTTGAATTATTGTCTTTAATCATGATGATTTTGCTCTGTTGAATATGTCTGATATCTATCATGAGCATGGCTTTTATTTCTGAAAATTAAAACATGGTCACTACTTAGTCTGGTAATTAGCATGAATAAGCTGATTGCTTTTGCTATCTTTTACATGCCTGATAGCTAAGTATTTTACATTTGGATGCAAACATTCAACTTGAACATTTAAATGCTTTACATGGAAATTTTGTGCCGAAAATTTTAAAAAAATCATGCATTTGTTATCCATGTCCTTTGTGGTGACATTGAAAAGATCCAGGTAGGTTTGCTTTGTCGCACTGCCTTATTCTAGACTGCTTACCATAGCACTTTGGTATGAACTAGGACATTGTAGTGTATGCCATGACTATTGCTTTAAGCTTCTGATGGTCTTTGCTTGACCTAGACTTGGCTTAGTCAGTTAGCATAAGGTTGACATTCAAATAACCCCTGGAACTAAAATAAAAAAAGGATAAAAAGCTTGAAAATATTTCATAATTTCACGTTTGCTGAAGCTCCATGTTATTTGACTATGCTTGTTTGGGTAGTATTTGCTAGCTTTTGCATTCCATGCTTTACCTTGTCTAGTATGCTAGTCTGAGTGGTGATGTTTTTATTTGCTAAAATATGAAAATGCTTGCTCTTGCTTGTTATTGGATATGATTCATATGAGCTTATCAAGCAGTACTTTTAGACAATATTCAAGGCAAATGCTTGTTTTGTACTGTAATTGCTGCTAATCATGTTCAGAAGCTTGTATATGCACTCACTCTCATTCTTCTTTTTGCATCATTTTTATCACCTTGATGCCTACATTACCAAAGGGGGAGAAATAATATCGTGTTTTTGTCGAAGGGGAGGATCATTTGTCAAGGGGGATGTTAGCGTAAAAGATTATGCTAACATGATCTCTAAGATTAAGAACTAACAAACAAAGAGTTTGCGAAGTGAACTATCTCAAGCCTCCATATGGAATAATAGCTCGAAGCAGTTCAAAGTTGTGTATTGAATATTTGAGTATTCGATGCCTATTATAGGGTGAGAATGGGGGTATTTATAGGTAAGAACTTTAAGGAAAAGACCTTTTTACCACTCAGTTACAACCGACATAGTGGAAACTATTTCGGTACCCCTTATAGGGCTAAAATGATAAAAGACTAATTTAATTAGAATAAGTCTTGTATCCTTGTTGGCAGTTTTCTACTGCGGAGAGGGAGTCTTCGAAGTGTATCTTTGAACCGGAGTCTGGGCAGACCCTCTGACTTTAACTCTACATCAGTACGGAGACAAGTCTTGGACTCCGAGCTCATGAGTTGTCTTTGTCTTGTAATCTTGAAGATCCTAGGGATGAAGTATTTTCCCCCAACAGTAGCCCCTCGAATATGCTTCTCCGAATAAGTTGTATGGCAAGGAGAGCAGTATACGCAAGAAATATTTTCATGCTCAGGGACTTAGCAAAATTTATCATTCTTTTAAGCATTCCGAGATTCGCAATCTTCGAATCAGCTTCTATGCGGAGACACTCGTCGAAATAGCTTCAAAAACAAATCCTTGCAAAGTTGAAATAACCATTAGACTCACAGAAATAGATGTTACTCCTTTTCTCAAAGAGAGTTACACCGCCGCTTCATTGCTGGAGACATGAATTCTCTCGAAAAGTCATGATAAATTGTAATGGTACAGAAGACGGAAAGGCAAATATGAACGGTACTCAGCTTGCGAATACACACTATAAATAGGAGGGTAAAGGTGCATTTTGGATACTTTACCAACTGCTCCCGCATTTTCCCCATTTCTGGTTCCTGAAGCCGAACTCGAGCTCCACCTTCTCTCATGGCGAAAACTAGTCACAAATCTCCAATTCTTGCTTTGACTTTGGCCAAGCAGCAAGCGATGACAGCAACAGCAGCAGTGGTGCTTTCGGGCAATCCTCGTCCAGCTGGTCCTCATGATCTTCTCCCTGCATCAACCAAATACACGGACCAGTTGTACAAGCTTGGGACCATCGACATTCTCGAAGAAATCCATTGCGGTGGCGATTGCAGGGGAAGACGAGTCTGGGGATCAAGATTTGCCAGCCCGACAAAGAAGCAATTCCTTCACCACGGGTCGGAGAGGTGGTCATGTTTGGAAGCTTTTTTCGAAACTGGATTAGGGCTTCCGACTGTGGATTTTCTATCTGATGTACTGAGATTGTTCCATGTTACTCTTTTTATGGATGCTATCAAACCGGTGGTTTGGAATCCACTTTTATGGTCTCCTTGGACTCTTTTTACGGATGCTTTCAAGCCGGAGCTTGGAATCCGTATCATTTGGTCTCTTTGGACTCATTTTACGGATGCTTTCAAGCCGACGACTTGGAATATGCTTTTTTGTGTCGTTCTGACCTCGTCGGAAGCTTCGAACCATTGGTTCGAAGTCCGTAAAATTGGTTCAAAGGAATGACACTTTCCTTCGCAATCAACTCCGTTATTCTAATGCGTCCACTAGAAGTAGGGAATGTTTGAGAAGTAGGCATTATCTGAACCATAAGCTTTATTTATTCAGAAGGTACTTACAAATGATTACAAGGAGTCCCTATGCAAAATATCGCTTAAGGTTCTCTGCATGCCAGGCATGCTTTAATTCTTCACCTTTTAAATTAGCTAACTTAAAAAAACTAGGGCATCCTGAACGAAGGATGATATATGGACCTTCCAAATCATTTCCTAATTTCCCTGGCGCTATGATGCTTCTCAAAACTAAATGACCTGGTTTAAGTTCATCGAGTTTAATCTTCGGGTCATACCAAGCCTTCGTCTGATGTTGATACTTCGTCAAATTTACAACAGCTCGAAGCCTTGATTCTTCTGTTAGATCAAGCGAGGCTTGTCTTTCATCTTCTTTTTCAGGTTCGATGGTGCGAAGAGATCCTCCTTTAAGCTCCGTCAGCATCATGGCTTCATCTCCGAATAGTAATATGAAAGGAGTAAAACATGTGGACCTTGCTTGAGTGGTACGAATGGACCATAGAATCTTTGGGAGCTCTTCGGTCCACAACCCCTTTGCCAATCCTATTATCCTTCGATTTAGGCCTGACAGAATGTTACCATTAGTTCGCTCGACGGCTCCATTAGATTGAGGATGACGAACAGCTGCAAAACACATTTCTATGCCAAGACCTTCGCAAAACTCTCTAAAGGGTTCGGCATCAAATTGGGTGCCATTGTCGATTGTCAGCTATCGAGGTACTCCGAACCTGCATATAATTTTCTTCCAAAAGAACTTTTGTACATTTTTCGAAGTGATAGTTGTGAGGGGTTCTGCTTCGACCCATTTGGAAAAATACTCAATTGCTACCACCGCAAATTTTAAACTTCCTTTTGCCATTGGAAAAGGGCCAATGAGATCCATGCCCCATATGGCGATGGGCCAAACTAGAGCAATAACTTGAAGAGGTGTTGGCGGAAGATGACTTCGTCTTCCCATCCATTGAAAACCTTGGCAAGTGCCGACCGAGGCCTCCGCATCAGCTACTATTGTAGGCCAATAAAGCCCCTGGCGAATTGTTTTTCCTGCCAAAGCTCGAGGGGCAAGATGGCTACCACAAAGGCCTTCATGAATTTCTCGGAGTATATCTTGGCCATTGGCTTGAGAAATACATCGGAGTAGGGGGAACATACTCTGGCCTTGTAAAGAATACCGTTGATCATGTGATAATTCTAGACTCTTAATTGCAATCTTGAAAGCTTTGGGCCTTCGGGTAAGTTGGCTTCGCCTTGCAGTTATTCCATGATTAAACTCCGCCAGTCAGTGTTCGGAAAGCAAAGGACCTCCGCAGGGGGGATTTGGGGGCACCGAAGGCGAAGTAAGCTCTTCATAAAAAGCCCCTTCTGGAATATCTATGGCTCCGACTGCAGCTTTTGCTTGGATATCAGCTTGTGTATTGTCAGCTCTTGGTATACTTCGGACAGAAATCCCTTTGAATGCTGCTTTGATCTTACGGATCTCTTCTTGATATTTTGCAAGTTGTGAATGCCTAACTTGAAAACTTTTATCAACGTGTCCTGCTATAATTTGAGAACCTATTTTTATAACAAATCTTGTAGCACCAAGAGCACGCGCCATTCTAAGTCCTAACAAAATTCCCTCGTACTCCACAACATTATTGGTGGATTTAAAATTGAGCCTTGTGGAGTACATTGCTCTTTGTCCTGAAGGTGAAATTATCACTGCTCCAATACCTGCTTCGGATGCTTGAAAAGCTCCATCGGAGTATATTGTCCAAATTCTTTGGCTTGATTTTTCCGGAGCCCAAATTGCATACAGAGTCCATTCTGCTACAAAATCTGCCACCACTTGTGACTTGATTGCTGTCCTTGCTACAAAGGAGATGCCGAAGGGTGCTAGTTCGATGGCCCATTTTCCAATCCTCCCCGTAGAATTTTTACTTCGAAGGATATCTCCCAAAGGATAAGAAGTTGGTACAATTACATTATGTGCTAAAAAATAATGTTGCAGTTTCCTTGAAGCCATTACCAAAGCATAAGTGAACTTTTTGAGCTCGGAATATCTTCTTTTTGCTTCGGATAAAGCTTCAGATACAAAATATACTGGATTCTGTACCAACTTCCCATTGAAATCCACTTCTCTAACAAGGACTGCACTGACAACGGAGCCGGTAGCTGCAAGGTAAAGAAGAAGGGTTTCATCTGCCATGGGCACAGTGAGTGTTGCGATGTTGCTGAGATAATTTTTAATATCATCAAAACTCTTTTGGCACTCCGATTTCCATGCAAAATCTTTAGACCCTTTCAATGCTTTGAATATGGGTGGACTTCATTCTGCGGACCTTGGTAGAAATCTGCTGAGTGCTGCAAGGCGTCCCGTAAGCTTTTGTACCTATTTAAATTCTTCGACAGAGCCATTATTTGCAATGTAGTAATTTGAGTTGGGCTAGCTTCGATCCCCCTGCTCGAAACTAGATACCCTAACAGTTTTCCAGCTTGAGCCCCAAAGATACATTTTTTAGGGTTGAGGCAGACTACACATGCTCGGAGGCTCTCAAATGTTTCTGCTAAGTCTAGACTATGTTGGTGCTTTAAAGCACTCTTTATTACAATATCATCCATATAGGCTTCTACATTACAGCCTATTTGGTGACCTAGAGCCTTAGCAATTAATCTTGAAAAAGTTGCCCTGGCATTTCTCAAGCCGAAGGGCATTCTTACATAGCAGAAGACTCCCGAAGGAGTTACGAAGCTTGTTTTTATTTCATCTTCGCGCTTTAACCATATTTGATGATATCCAGAATACGCGTCGAGGAAACTCAATAACTCCGAACCAGCAGTGGAGTCAACAAATCGATCTATACGGGGCATGGGGTAGGGGTCACGTGGGCATGCTTTATTCAAGGATGTAAAATCAATACACATGCGCCATTTCTGGGAGGCCTTCTTTTTGATGAAGACTAGGTTGGCTAACCACTCCGTATGAGCTACTTCTCTGATAATCCCAGCATTCAACAATTTTTCCACTTCTGCCTTAGAAAGGCTTGCCCTCTCTATTGATAATTTTCGGAGCCCCTGCCGAACAGGCCGAACCCTTGGGTTCACAAGCAAACTATGCTCAATAATATTTTGGCTAACTCCCGGAATGTCCTCATCAGACCAAGCAAAGACATCCAAATTCTCTCTAACTACTTCTTCTAGTGAAGTAGCGATTTCCGGAGGCAATTCTTTGCCAAACTGAAAGGGATAGTCTTTACCATCCTTTACAATAATCTTCGTTATAATTTGTCCTTCGGAACATGGCCTTGGAAAGGATATCCTCGAATATTCACTTGATGCAGGGATATTCTCCGAATTGCCTTGCACATTATTCACCTGTCTTGGATCAAGAGGTGGGCCATGGCCGTATTCTGCCCTTCGTGCAGTGGATTGATCACCGAAGACAGTAAGCACTCCTGCTTGTGTGGGCATCTTCATGCATAAATAATTATGGTGCGCCATAACTCTGAATTGATTTAACATGCCCCCTTCCAAAAATTACATTATAAGCGTAAGGGGCATCCACAACATTGAAAATTACTTCCTGTGTTCTTGCCAAGAGCCCCTCTCCGAAGGCAACCTCAAGACCTATTTGGTCGAGGGCATCAAGAAGGGGTCCTGCGAAGCCTTGACGGGGACGAGCTGTGCGGAGGAGATGCTTTCGGGAGATGCAGAGCTGATCGAAGGCTTGAAAAATAATAATATCCGCAGAACTTCCGCCATCGACCAGTACTCTCTGAACTTCTATTCCTGCAATATCGGTAGTGATGACAAGGGGATCCGCATGGGGGAATTTTATACCTGCTGCATTAGCTGCATAAAAATATATAGGCACATGGGACCACTCGGGCATTGCAGCTGCCGACGAAGAGGTTCCAATATGGCCTACTTCCTGAACATACTCTCTCTATTGTCTTTTTGGCATGCTGCCTAGAGTTCCTCCTCCGGAGATGGGAAGGACCACTCTTTTGCCCCGGTCTTGACCATCCTCTTGCTTTGGAGGTGGCATAACACTGGCCACCAGAGGTTGTCTTGGGGCGTCGAAGTTGTCTACATGTACGACAGCCTGCACAGGCTCCGGACGTGCCTCGGAGGGGACTCAGTCAGTAGTGCCTCGACCAGAGCTCCTTTCAAGGTACTCACATCTTAAAGATAGTATAGACTTGCATGCATCGGTAGCATGGCTTCGGTTTTCACCGTGAACACAGCAGAAGAAGGCCTGGCCCTTGCCAGCTGGCTTCCCTGGCGGCCTCCAGCCGCTGACCTTGTTTCCCGAAGCCTGTGGACTCTTCGGGGAAATGTTTTTTGGATAAAGAGCAATGTTTAGGACTTCGGAACGAGGATGCTTCTGTCCTCGATGCCTATCATGCTGGCTGTCGAAGTTGGGCTCTTGCAAAGGTGTTGAAGTTTTCACTTCGAGCTTAACTTCTTAGATAGTTGGTGAAGACGAGGTTGTTCTTCGGAGTCATCTTTCTTCTGACCTAGCATACTCCTCAAAATAAGCCATCAATTGTGCTACGAAGGATATATGCTTCCGATGAAGCTTGTCGACGAGGCTTGCATGGGTGACTCCTTCTCGGGCTGCATCGACCATGGATGATGCAGGCAGTCCTCTTATATGCGACTTCGTATGAGCGAAGTGCTTAAAGAACTACCTCAAAGTTTTTCTAGGTTGCTGCTTCACCTGAAAGAGACTGCCAGTAGACATAGGGGGCACAAAATTACCCTAGAAGTTACTTATGAATTTTTTTCTTAATTTCTCTCAGGATTTAATTGATCCTGGCTTCAAAGACCAGAACCAACGCAAAGCAACTCCTTCAAGCACAAGGGGGAAGCATTTGGCCATTGTATCCTGAACCCCTCCGCTGGCTTCAATCGCTAAAGCATACGAACGAGAGAACTCCCCTGGATCTTCTTCCCTGAGTACTTACAGAGCTTTGATGTTTTGAACTTGGGATCGAAGCGCACCTTTTATAAATCAGGGTGCAGTGGAGACTCGCTATCAAAGCAAGCATTCTCGGGGGCTTCGGGATAAAAAGGAGGGTCATCGTCTTGAGGCACCTCTGGAATGACAGGGGTAGCTTGGGGACAAAGCCTATCTACAGCTTCCTGCCTCCACCTTGTTACTTCGGCTTGAAGACTAGCCATCTGGGTTGCCACATCATCAAGGCTATCTTCATTTCTTCTAGAAGGAGCTGCCGGGTCTTGAGAACTGAATAGGTCAGTTCGGAGTACAGTCGAAGCTGCAGGAGAAGCTCCATTGGTTCAAAGCATAGACGGAGTCCCTGAAGGGGCTTCGTATGTTTGAGGAAGAGTATTCATTTCGAGGGTCTGAGGTGGGGAAACTACAGAAGGTCCTCCAACCTCAACCATATTCGAAGATCTCACTCCGGAGGTATGAGGGGACCTCCAAAGGGGACTACGAACTGAGCTCCGTTTAGGAGGCATGGCTCTAGAAAGTTGGTAGAGAATGAAGTTTTCGGACTAAGTTCCCCACGGATGGCACCAACTATTGGCGTAAAAGATTACGCTAATAGGTTCTCTAAGATTAAGAACTAAAAAACAAAGAGTTTACGAAGCGAACTATCTCAAGCCTCCGTATGGGATAATAGCTCGAAGTAGTTCGAAGTTGTGTATTGAATATTTGAGTATTCGATGCCTATTACAGGGTGAGAATGGGGGTATTTATAGGTAAAAACTTTATGGAAAAGACCTTTTTACCCCTCAGTTACAACCAACATAGTGGAAACTATTTTGGTACCCCTAATAGGGCTAAAATGGTAAAATACTAATTTAATTAGAAAGAAGATAAGCCTTCTATCCTTGTTGGCAGTTTTCCACTACGGATAGGGAGTCTTCAAAGTGTATCTTCGAACCAGAGTCTGGGCAGACCCTCCGACTTTAACTCTACGTCAGTACGGAGACAAGTCTTGGACTCTGAGCTCATGAGTTGTATTTGTCTTGTAATCTTGAAGATCCTGGGGATGAAGTATTTTCCTCCAACAGGGGATAATTTTTAAATCAAGTGACATGTTTTTGCTCTTTTCTGAGTTTTTATAGTCACTTGTGCGCTGAACTTCAACATTAATCATTGTTTCTTTTGGGAGTTGTCAATGCACTCATCAAGGGGGAGATTGAGAAACCAAGTGGGGTCTGCACTGTGGTTTTATCTTTGTGATGAGTGATTGACAAATTAGTGGGTGGTTTTATCAACTTGTGTTTGCTATTTGGGATCAGTGGGTGTTTTGCATGGAGATTCGTGTTTTACTTGCCTAATGTGTGCAGCGTTGAGATGCGAGTCAACTGTCAACGGTGGGTGATCGGGGTCAAGCGGGGAGCTTGATGTCAGATGATCAAGGATGCCGGGTGAAGTTGAGGAAGATCTCAGGTGTACATGTGGAGATAGAGCAAGACATGGATGGACAGATCATCAGGATAGTGTGTTGACCAAGTCAGCGAAAGGGAGGCCAATGCAAGTGACAAGGCGGCTCGAGGGATCAAGAGCGGGAGATACTTGCTGGCGGTCGATTTCGCGGATTGGTGACAAGTGTCGATGATCCGGTGTGCTTTGTCGGTTTCGGCGCAAAACTGTTAGATTAAGATCCAAGCGTCCTGAAGCAGCGCCGTAGTCGCTACGAAAGCTTCGAATCGGGACAAACTACCTTTAGATAGGATTTTACAGTTTTTGCCTTGTGGGCCTTCGCGTCTATAACAAAACCCTAGGGGTATTTTGTGTTTTTTCTTGTTTTTGAATTGCCTATAAAAGGCCCCCCAGTCCTAAGGTTTCCACCAACTCTTTCCAATTGAAAAAATCCGAGTTCACTCTACCATTCATCCAGAAATTTTCCTTCTTCCCACTATTTGCTGGTTTTTTAATTCTGTGAGACTTCCTAGCCGGTTTTCTTGAGAATGATTTGTGCGTCGGGTTTTGTAGAATCACCTGTTATGGTTTGGGGCGGCGCAGCGTTGTCTCAGCGCTAGGCGCACACGTGCCCTTTAGCGAGTAGTAGCGCCGGCGGTGCTGTTTTCTGTTCAGCGCTGTCACAGCGCGTGGCCGAGAGCAGTGTTGGGAGGTTTTTGACGCTGGGCCGCCATCAAGTGCATGGAGTTGTCTTCGTCTGGGAGACGGAGAGCGCGAGGGAGCTCTCGGAGGCGTCCATCGCGTGGAGACGCAGCGCTGAATGCATCTGAAACCCATCGCACTATTTTTCTGCTTTGTGGTTCAGCGTGTACATCCTGCGTCATTTTCGGCCCCTACGTGGTTCTGTTGGTAAGAAGGTATTGTTTTGAGTACTTTGTTGTTTTTGGAACGATTGATTAAATGCAAGATTAATTCGTGTTTAATATTCTGTGTTTGTTCCTATTGCTACAAGCATTTTATTTTCAGTTTGTACTTTGAATGTTCATTGATATATATATATATACAATTTAAGTGCATGTCTAGTGTTTGTTGAATCATCTGTGAGTCTAGTTTATTTCCTGCATTTAGTTAAATACCTGTGAACCATGGATGTTTTTCATGCTCTCGATGAAATATCTGTAGTATGTCGAAATACTTATAGATACGCCATCTGAACCTTGAGTAGTCTTTAATCTGCCTTGTGTGCTGTGGACATGTGTCTTTTCAATTAGAACATCGGTTGATTTTTGAAGGCTAGATTGGTTTTGTACTTGTGATCTCTCAAATTGTCACATCACACCATATTTGACAGGAGACTGATAGCACTAGATTTTTCTAAGATTTTGTTGTCTTGATTCATTTGCTTCCGTTTGTTCATTAAGAGTAGCGTTGGATGTTTAAAAAGGCCTTCAATTCGATAGAATCTGTTGAGGCACCTATTCAGCCCCCCTGTAGTCGTCTGTTTCGTTCCTACATAGTGTTTAGTTGTTTGAACCAAATTCATCCTGGATGGTTTAGTACAGCTTCGAAAAATAAGTTTATTTGGTTAGATGTACTGTACGAAACCATACAAGATAGATTGACTCATATTTTCATAATATTTTTTCCAGATTCTCATACGGTAAAAATAAACGAACGACGTCGTCCAGTTTTTGTTAACTATACTAATTATTTATAATTAGTTAAGAGTAGTGGTTATTAAGTATTTTTAGTTAACTTTAGCCCCTATGGTTTTGGAAGAGTCAGTTTGGTTTCTGAATTTGTTCATTGTCATTCAAATTGATCATTTGTTCAGGACCGGCGCTGAGGCAGAGCAAGCCGAGTGACCACTCTGAGTACCTCGAAACCATAGACCCCTTCATGTATGTGTGAATATGTGTAGTAGATATAATAGTAGTATACGATGCACATATAAATTAAACTCGTAATATCTAAAATATTGTATTTGCAATTAGTATATAGATATTTTTTTAGTCCTAACATTTCTGTGGCTTGTGACGAAATTTAAAAATAAAACCCATTAAACATATACTTTAAAATATTTATATATTGATTACAAATACAATGTTCTAGGTATTAAAACTTTTAACTGATAACAATGATATATTTAAAAACAAAATGATAGCAAATAAACTACAAATGAAAGCATTTTACCTTCATCTGAAATATTTTTTCTAACATCTATAGTAGTGAAAATAATGGAATCGATATCAATCTCACCAAGCAACTTTAACTTCTCAATATATAAAGTTGCCAAACTGGTTAGTCTTTCTTGAGTAATTACTGACCTTCAATAATAGTATATGCTTAATGGACAGCATGCTTGTGTTGACGCAATAAAATAAAATTGCAGAAAAGAGGAGTCAACTTCTTTGCAGTAAAATAATTTTAGAGTAAATTTTGTATTTTTATATTCATCACAATCTTAGGGATAATACTTAAAAATGTAAAAACCCTAATATAATCTTTAACAATAAGTGCTTTTTACTACAACTTTTTAAGGAGGAGAAACAAGCACCCTCCTAATTACTCGATCCATAGAAAAGATAATAAAAATATTATTCACTTACAACGCACACAGTATGTACAAAAACAACACCACGCATATGCATAGCGATGTTCGCTTTCTCGGCCCAAAACACTAGGAAGACGTTTGGTTCGGTTTATTTTATGTATTATTTATTTACAATATAAATTAATTACTTTAGATTTTGTTTGGTTTGAATAGGTTGGTATTAGATACCATGCAATCAGATTACAACCTAGTGATCAATCAATTACACTTTAACTAGGATGGTATCAAATTGTGTTACCAAAATATATTACTATTGGTGCAGCGGACTAGACCAACAGGTTTAGGAATGTTTATAGAATGAGAAGCTCAGCTCAAAGTGTATTCTCAGATCAAGTGTCCTGTGTGTTACAACTCAGAGAGGGGAGTATTTATAGGGGAGCCCTACAGGGGTCCGATACTTCCAAAATCCATCTGACAGAAGTACTGCCCATAGCAGCCCTATAGTACAGACAAGAAATATAGTCCTATAGTAGAGACAAGAAGTGCAGCCCTGACAGCGTATCAACCGTTCCAAGCATGGTAGTAGTGTCAGACGTTGTGCAAATGATCGTGATCCTGTCACCAGACCGTCTTGACCAAACTAGTCCTGATATTCTGCTTCAGTGTTGGCCCCTTCGCACCTTTCGGGGATATGTCTCCGGCCTCCTGTTGGCTCCGCAGGCTTAAGGCCATGGGCCTCCGAGCTTCGAGTCTCGAGATGAAGTGGACTCCGGATGACTCCCTCCGAACACCTTCGGAGGGGAGCATCCTACCGTCGTGCCATACCGCCTAAGGGCCAACATCATCACCAATCACTAGCTTGCGGAGTCCTCCCTTCGAACGTCGCTCTGCCTCTCTCGTGCCCCTAGGCTCCATCAGGATTATCTCCCCCCAACAATAGCCCCTCGCTTCTTTCTGTCCGACGGCCCTGCGTGGAGGAAAAGGAAGGAAGCGCACAAGATAATATCGATCGGTAATCCTATCGAAAATCAACTCACAACGAGGCTCAGACTGAAAGAATCATGTGACACAGCGCAGTCTAGACGTTCGCAGCGAACCGGCCGTTTACTTCGAATGCCTCGGGGCCGCTTCGAAGCTTCAGGGTCTGGGGCTGGCTTTAGAGCGGCTCCGACGCACTCAATGCGTGTTGGTGTAGTGGGAGACTCGGCCGGTGGATACAATGCGAATCCAGCACGACCGTCACGCGTCAGCCCATGGGAGGAGTTGGACCGGCGAGACTTTAATGCATCTCCGGCACAACCGTCACGCACCATCGCGTGGGAAGAGTTGGACTGGCGGGACTTTAATGCGTCTCCGGCTCGACCGTCGCACGCCAGCGCATGGGAAGAGTTGGACCGGTGGGACTTTAATGTGATTCCTGCGCACCTGGCGCATGGGGGAATGCGAACAGGTGAGGCGTTGAATGGCCCTGGCGCCGGCGCATGCGCATAAATACCCCTTTTCGGCTACATCTTGCCTCCTTCTCCCACTCTACCAACTACGCTCACAACTACACCCTACTGTCATCTTCGTTGCGTTGGCTCTCAGCCGCCTCCTTTCAGCCATATCTTTCAAGCATGTCGGGGAGAAGCGCCTCCACGACAGCAGTTGACCCCCAATTTTTGCAGCGCCAATTAGCAGCGGCAGCGGCAGCGGTGATGGCTCCCAGCTCGGTGGAAACCCATGATCCCCGGGAGCTCTGCCTAGCGTCGGAGAGATTTTGGGAGCAGACTCTAGAGTTGGGGAAGTCGGCGTGCACGGTCAAGTCTATCGCGCTAGCGACCCGGCACCGCCTCGGCCCTGGCATAGAGGTCAAGAAGCCTAGCCTGGAGACCATCCCCAAACCGCGTGAGGGAGAGGTCATCGTCTTTGAGGCGTTCTTCAACGCCGGGCTAGGATTCCTAGCTTCGGAGCTCTTGGCGGGTGTCCTCGATGCCTTCCACCTTGAGTTGCCTCAGTTGTCCCCGAATGTCATGGCCCGTCTCTCCATCTTCGAGTGGGCCATGCAGGCGGAGGGTTGCGAAGGCCGGACGGAGATCTTCGCACAGATGCACGAGGCGTGCTGCCAATCGAAGAAGAAAGAAGGCCTGGCACAGTCATACAGTAGCATCAACTTCCAACTCCGAAAGAAGAACGTCGACTCCTTCCCTGTGAAGGCCATCAACGAATGGTGGTACTCCAACTGGATACACCGTTGGTTCTACGTCCGAGTCGGACTAGACTCAAGACTTGCCAAACCTCCATGCCACATCTGGTTCCAAAAGGAGGTGACCATCGAAGCCAACGCCGGTTCGATCTCCACCGGCATCCGACTCCTCCAGATCATCGCCCACCGGATGAGCATGCGGGACCTGATGGAAGAGTTCATTGCCCTTGAGATCCCCCCTCTGAAGGAGGCATGGCCAGCTTCGCTTCGGAGCGCCCATGATGAGTCTACCCCAGTGGAGGTTTCCAACTTGCTAGGTTCGATCGCCTTCTCCTTCCGTGCAACAACATCTTACAACTTTAGGAATCAGCGGAGGCGTTAAAATACTTAACTTGATTATAGGGTCGCTCGTTGTCAAGACCCCCAGTGAAGTAGCCCGAGTAGCCGAGAAGATTCTCGGGGCCCCCACTCCGGCCGAGCACAAATGGAGGATGGAGCTCATCGGGTCCTAGGAGCGGTTCAACCGCGTGTGGGATGTGCTCAAGCTCCCTCCACCATGCCTCCCGAAGGCGGATGCCTTACGCCCGGCTTTGAAGAAGAGGGCAGTAGATCTCGACATAGGGGAGTCTCCAAGGCGCCCTCCGAAGAAGAAGAAAACTGTGAAGGGTCCCAAGAGGCTCTCCCCGGCTCGCTCCTCTGCCTCCAGCTCAGAGGGGGAATCCTCTAGCGGGGAGGCAGGAACAGAACCAGACGATTCCCTGCCAAACCCCGGCACATCCCGATCGGATCGACCGGCTTCCGGCGGCGCTGATGACGGAGGGATTCCGGCTTCGACGAATCTACCGCAGCCTCCTCTAGAGTCTGGACCGGAGGCGGGCGACGCAGGAGCAACGACGTCTCCACGGTCTACTCCTTCGCATGGCTCGGTGTCGGAGGGGGTCTCTGCCAGCTCCCGCGGAAGTCGGGAGGCGGACAGCCTAGACCTAGGGGGGTTGGACGATCCCCTAGGAGAGGTTGAGGAGAGTGCCAATGTGGTGGCTGAATTAGCCGCGACGTCTGCTGGCTCCCCAATATATTCGATGGATGACCTCTTCTTCTGGCCCCACACCACCGTGGATGTCCAGTCCTCGCACCCTCCAACCGAGACCGTGAATGAAGGTACGAAGCCTCGCACTGATATCCTACTTGAGTATTTTCACATACGCTGTTTCTCATTGACTTACCTCGCACTTGGCCAGGCACCTCTGCTCAGGCCATGGCTTCGTCGCATGCGCCTTCCGGAGATGCCACAAGAGCGTAGGTCAAATCCCCTGTCGATGTGGTGGAGGTCTTGGATTTAGACGACGAGGCGGATTCAGAGGGAGCCTCGGAGGGAGCATTGGGGGGAGCCACTCGGCGGACAAAGGTTCGCCCTCCTTCGTACCCCCAACATGCCCGTGCCTACATGCCCCTCCTGGTTCCTTTACTAGAAAGTGACCAAAACTTCGCGATGAAGACCGCTCCCCTCCACGACTTCTACTTGGGGCTGAGGGACACCGAGCTGATATCAGAGCTCGGCCGGATGGATGGCGCTGGCCTCGGCTTTGCTATCGAGAGCGCCGCGAGCCAGGTATGCCTTCGAGACGCTACCAGCCGAGCCCCTAGCTCTTCCTTCGCTTCTGGCTCACTCTTCGCTCCATTGCGCATAGATAGTCGCACTAGCACAGGGGTCGCTGGTGTCTCTCTCTGCTGAGTGTAGTCTCCATGAGCACGAAGCTTCGAGGCTCCGCGAACGCGCGGAGGCTGCCAAGAGGATTGCCCGGGAGCACGTGACCGAGGCGAACCAGCTCCGGGTGTTGGAAACGGAGATCGCAGGCCACCGCACCCAAGTCGCTAGAGCCGACGAGCTCCAAGCTCAGGTCGTGGAGATCGACACACTTCAGGCTCAAGCGGCCGAAGCGGAAGGCCTCCGGGCCCAAGTTGGTGAAATCGACGTCCTCAAGGATCAAGTCACCGAGATGGACGAACTCCGAGCCCGGGCTGTCGAAGCAGACAGGCTCAAGGCTGAGGTCGATGCCTTCCAGGTCTAGGTCGCCGAGATGGACGAGCTCCGGGCGAAGGTCCCCATCACGGAGATCCAGAAGATCCAAGGGCTCAAGCTCGAGCGAACCATCGCGGATCTCCTGGCCCAGAACGAAGCAGCGGCCGAAGCACTGGCCCAGGGCGAGAATACCATGACTGACACCGTGGTGGCCCTCCGAAGGGTCCTGGAGCGCTACGGCATGGGATGCGTAGCCTTCGATGTCGCCCTGGAGCCCCTTGGCCACCGACTGAAGTTTATTCAGGCTACCGTTCGGCAGATAAGCTCCACGGTGTTGAGATACGCAGAGGTGTCATCGCGGGTGGCTGCCCTCATTGTTCTTCATCAGCTGGAGGCTTCCGGGGGCACTTTGCCTTCGGCATCGAGCTCGCCTCCGGTCGCCTTCGGGGGGAGCCATCTCTTTCCCTGGCTCTAGTGGTCACGCAATCCTGGAGGGCTCTTCAGATGACTTGGAGGGCAGAGGGCCTGGACACGGTCAAGGGATTGGATAGACGAAACCTTTCGATCGAGCCTTCCTCAGCCCTCTTCGAAGCCTCCTCCCGCTGCACCCCTTCTAGACTAGAAGGTGTAGTTTCCCCTAGGGCCTTCGTATCACAACTCCTGTAATAGATGGAAACATTCGTAATCCATTAATAAAGGAAAGTTATTTTCTAGAAATCATCTAGGGTATCTGTGATACTCATGATCCCGACGTCGAGATACTTGACGAGGGCGAAGCCCTCTGGCACCAATGGGCCATCTTCGAGGCCCTCAGGTCCAATCGTCCTGCGCGCTTCAACGTTCCTCGAGACGACAATGGACACGTTATCCCCGAGGTCCTTCATGAGGTTTTGGGTTTTATCAAGGAAGAAGAGGAAAGGACACGTGCCCCATCCTCGTCGCCCGAGCCAATGAATTGGTCCAATGTAGAGACTGGTCCTGATGAACCGGGGCTCGGAGACCAAGGCTTGTGAAGCTGGGCACAGCTTCAAGAAGAACAGAAGGCTTTTCAGGCTCAGAAGAAGGAGGAAAAGAAATAGAAGAAGAAAAAGAAGAAGCGGTCCGATCGCGCAGCTCCGGGGGCACGGACTAGGGAGAGTACGAGGGGTCCAGGCAACCTACAAGAATGGAAAGGCTTCCGATTCTTGCTTGGTCTAGACGACGAGTGCTCTTAGCATGATTTTCTAGTTTGACCTTGTAATAGCTATCGTCCACGTTCTATGGAACCTACGAAATTTTGTTCACGCCGCTGATGGATCTCGATTGCTTCTTTATCTACTCCTTTTGCCCCCTCTTTGCGGGTAGGCGACTTGTCGGCTTGGCGCAATGCGTTAGAACCTAGGACCGGGAGCTGGAAACAACACACTTACCTAACACGAGCCATGACCTACAGCACCAAACATATGGCGCTTCGGACCTAGTGCTCGGGACTCAAGCCCGGGGCACTTTGGGCCGAGTGATTGGAACACAAACATAGGGCGCATCGAGCCGGAGCTCGGAACCCAGATATAGGGTGCATTGAGCCTGAGCTCGGAACCCGGATATAGGACACATCGAGCCGGAGCTTGGAACCCAGATATAGGGCGCATCGAGCCCGAGCTCGGAACCCGGATATAGGGAGCATCGAGCCAGAGCTCGGAACCTAGATAAAGGGTGCATCGAGCCAGAGCTTGGAACCCGAACAATGGTGCTTCGAGCCAGAGCTCGGAACCCTGAGGTCGGGTGCTTCGAGCCAGAGCTCGGAACCCAAAATGGGGTGCTTCGAGCCAGAGCTCGGAACCCTAAGATGGTGCTTCGAGCCGGGGCTCGGAACCCTTCGATGGGGTGCTTCGAGCCAGGGCTCGGAACCCATCGAGTCTGTTGGGATTACGCGTAGTACCGTAGTGCATCCACTTCAGTAGAACATTTCACCGGATTTTATTATTGAAGATGAGAAATCAAGTACAACAAAAAATAAAAAAGGGCGAAATGGATTACATCAAATCACGCAAAATAGCACTTAAGATGCTCTGAATGCAAAGTGTGCTTCAGATCTTTGCCTTCTAGAGTAGCCAGACGGTAGGACCCTGGTCGTCCGAAATAGACAACGACCTTCCCACTTATTGCCCAGCTTCGAGGGGGCGACAACTGCTCGAAGGATGAGATTCGTTGGCTTGAACTCGCTTTGCTTTACTTTGGGGTCGTACCATGCTTTCGTCTGTTTTTGATACTTGGAGACTCCTCGTTGTAGGATGCATTCTCCTCCCCCCTTGATCTTCATCATCACTTATCACAACGGCCACGACCCCCAGCGCCCTAGAGGGCTCGGGGGGTGGAGCGAATCTTTCTGGCACCATTGGGCCAATTCGGCCCTCAGCCTCACATTTTCGGTGGACAGAGCATCGTCTTGGCACCCGCTACCTCTAGAGGCTGTCTCCAGGTCCTGCGAGCGGACATAATTGGTTCGGAGGGCTACGGCTAGGGGGCACCAGGGAGATGTAGCCCAAAGAGCCCCTCCTGAGATGCTGGGGGATTCCCCGAGGATGGCCCCACTGAACCGGTGGGATCCCGCACATCCCTCGCCCCTCCTGGGGCCTGGCCTGGCCCCATGCTCGGCACCTCAAGGGGGCTGATGATGGGGGGGCACAGGAGGATCAGGAACAACGGCTCGGATGGGACCTATCCCGGTGGTGTGGGCCGACCTCTGGAGGGGGGCCGTGCTCGCACCCTTCCTGCCCGACATGCTTCTTCTTAGGTGGATGTAGAGAACGCTAGCTTCTTGTACTAGGATCCCCACAGACGGCGTCAACTGTTGGTGCTGCAGACTAGACCAATAGGTTTAGGAATGTTTATGGAATGAGAAGCTCAGCTCAAAGTGTATTCTCGGATCAAGTGTCCTCTGTGTTACAACTCAGAGAGGGGGGGTATTTATAGGGGAGCCCTACAGGGGTCCGATACTTCCAAAATCCCTCTAATAGTAGTTCTGCCCACAACAGCCCTATAGTACATACAAGAAATACAGTCCTATAGTACAGACAAGAAGTGCAGCCCTGATAGTGTATCAACCGTTCCAAGCATGGCAGCAATGCCAGACGCTGCGCAAAAGATCGTGATCCTGTCACCAAACCATCTTGACCAAACTGGTCCCGGTCTTCCGCTTCGGTGTTGGGCCCTTCACACCTTTTGGGGATATGTCTTTGGCCTCCTATCGGCTCCGTGGGATTGAGGTCACGGGCCTCCGAGCTTTAGGTCTTGATATGAAGTGGACTCCGGATGACTCCCTCTGAACACCTTCGGAGGGGAGCATCCGACCGCCATGCCATAGCACCAAGGGCTGACATCTTCGCCAATCACCAGCTTTCGGAGTCCTCCCTTCGAACGTCGCTCCGCCTCTCTCGTGCCCCTAGGCTCCATCGGTATTATCTCCCCCAACAATTACACTTGTCAACCAAACATTGTAATGTAAACGGAATATATTACACTTGTCAATCAAACAAAACTAGTAATCTAATACATTATTATCACTTAACAACATATTTAATTTTATTAACGTTTACATTACCTTAAGCCAACCAAACACCACCTAGATGCCATTTCTTGTAAACAAGGAACACGATACATTATTCTCCATGAGTAGCACATCCGATCCTAAAATATTTTGTGTTGGTAAAAAAGATTACGGTAACAGATTCAAAATAACTTTGAAAGGCTAGCTTAGAGAAAAGGATTAAGTTTGCACTGGTTCAGACCTTCAAAAGGATAACATTTTATGTCTAGTCCGAAGTATGTTCTTTTACTGAGCTCGAGGTCCCTATTACAATAGAGAGGGTAGATATTTATAGGGAAATATATAACAAGAAAATATTATTTTGTCTTTCTAGTTATAACCGTCATTGTGAACTCTATTCATAAGACTTCATAGGGGCTGAATAGTAAAGACGCGTGTGAATGCGGCTGTAAAACAAACGTGTTGTCATGCATTACGATGTACCTTCGAGACGAAGCCTCCATAGAGCCAAGGGACCCTCCGAAATCACCTGATCAACTGAGGGCTTCGGGACGTCCTTGCGATAGTCTTCAGGGCTCCATGAAAAGAAGCTCTGAATCTACTACTTTGAAGTATCCTTCAAGGTTGTTGAAGGGCTTTGAACTTTAGGCTTCAAAGTACTCTTCAAAACTATTCATCTAATATGTACTACTGATGAGATTATTTTAAAAGATGATTGTTGGAGGAAAATACTTCATCTTCATGATCCTCAAGATTCCAAGACAAAGATAAATCATAATCTCAAAGTCTAGGACTTGTCTCGAGACTGAAAGGTTTAAAGTCGAAGGGTCTGTCTAGACTCTGGTCCGAAGAGACCCTCCGAAAGGCTTCCCCTCCGAAGTGGAAAACAAGTAGAAGGATGAGATGTCTACTCTATCTACATCCTTCGAACATACTTTACTATATTAGCCCAATACGGGACACAAGAAATAGTTTCCAGTATGTCGGTTATAATTGAGGGGTAAAAAGGTCTTTTCCACTATGATTATCCTGAAGCCCGCCAAATCAAAGAGGATTTCGAAAATGCCTCCTTCGACAACGAATCTCTGCTACATCCGGACCTACAGAAGGTGCGCTTCTATCCTAGGTTCTGAGCTTCAAAGCTGCACAAGTACTCCAAAGGGTCTGATCCCGAAGAATTCTCTCATTCTTTCGCCCTTGCAATAGAAGCCAGCGGAGGGGTCCGGAATACAATGGAAAAATGTTTCCCCCTCGCGTTGGAAGGTGTGGCCCTTTGTTGGTTCTGGTCTCTAAAGCCATGATCAATTAAATCATGGGAGCAGTTGAAAAGGAAATTCATGAGTAATTTCTAGGGGACTTTCATAGCCCCAATGTCTACTGGAAGCCTTTTTCAGCTGAAGCAGCAGGCAAGAGAAACCCTTTAAGAATACTTCACGCGCTTCACCCACACACAATCTCAAATAAAAGGATAGTCTACATCTTCTATGGTGGATGTGGCGCACGAAGGTGTTTTGAATCCCGACCTCCTCAGCAAACTTCACCGGAAGCTGGTGTCTTCAGTAGCGCAACTAATGGCATACTTTGAATAGTATGCCAAGGCAGAAGAAGGATGCCTCCAAAGAACTGTAGTGCCCACACCATCCCTCCCTCGAGAAGTCAAGCTAGAGCCAGAAGTTCTGATTCCTCCGCAAGCCCCCTTCGATAATCGCCCTAATGATCATAGAAGGGGAAAGATACACTTCCGCTCCGAAGTACTGAATATTGCCACCTCCGCTTCAAAGATGCCTTTTAACTTTCAACGGGCTCAAGGTAATAAGGCTAGTACCTCAAAGCCACAAGAAAAACCGGCTGGCCGGAGCTAGACTCTTTTTTGTTGTGTACATGGTGAAAATAGAAGCCATGCCACAAAAGACTGTAAGCCTATATTGACTCTTCGGGGTGAGTATCTGGGGAGAAGTTCAAGGCGAGGTACTACAGATCGAGCTCCTCCAGCAACTTGACCGGAGCCTGTACAAGCTGTTGGGCGGGCAGGCAATCCTGAAGCACCAATGCAGCTTTCGGTGGCTAACATTATGCCACCACCAAAGCAAGAATACCCTCAAGATCGTAGCAAAGGAGTGGTCTTACCTATCTCCAGAGGGGGGACCCTCGGTAATATGTCAAAGCATCAGCGAAGGGATTATGTTTGAGAAGTAGGGCATATATGGACTTCAAACTCGGCTGTAGAAATGCCCAAGTGGTCCCGTGTACCCATTTCATTTTCTACCCATGATGTTGTAAGGGTGAAATTCCCCCATGCTGACCCCCTTGTCATTTCAGCTGACATAGTAGGAGTCGAATTTCGAAGGATATTAGTGGACGGTGGAAGCTCCGCTGATATACTCTTCGTCCAAGCCTTCGATCAAATGTGTATTTCTCGAAGGCATTTGCTTCCAGCAGCCCGTCCACTCCAAGGTTTCGTAGGCCCTCCTCTCGATGCCCTCAGCCAAATAGGCCTCGAGATTGCCTTCGGTGAGGGGCCCCTGGCCAGAGTTGAGGAAGTTATCTTCGACGTCGTCAACGCCCCGTACGCCTACAACGCAATTTTCGGGAGAGGGATGCTGAACCAATTCGGAGTTGTGGCACACCACAATTATATGTGTCTTAAGATGCCCACGTAAGGTGGAGTTCTTACAATTTCAGGAGATCAGGTCGCAGCTTAGAGAGCAGAATATGGCCATGGCCCACCTCTCGATCCTTGTTAAGTAAACAACATGCAGGAGCACTCAGAGGAAACTTTGGGGTCCATGGACCCTTTGAAGAGCCCTTCCCTCAAACAAAGCCCAGAAGGTGATGTAATCACGAGGATGATTCTCAAAGAAGGCAAAGAATATCCCATTCAGTTTGGTATGGGGCTACTTCGGAAATATCTACTTCGCTAGAAGAAGTAGTTCGAGAAAATTTAGATATCTTCACTTGGTCAGACGAAGATATCCCCGGAGTTGACCGGAGCATTGTCGAGCATAATTTACTCATCAACCCTAAGGCTCAACCAATTTACTAGGGGCTCCGCAAATTGTCGATTGAGAGAGCAGACCTCGCTAAGGCCGAGGTAGAAAAGTTGTTGAGAGCTGGAATCATCAGGGAGGTAGCCCACACGGAGTGGTTGGCTAACCCCGTCTTCGTCAAGAAGAAAGGCTTCGGCAAATGGCGCATGTGCATTGATTTCACTTCTCTAAATAAAGCATGCCCCCGAGACCCCTACCCCATGCCCCGCATTGATCAACTTGTAGATTCTACGGCTGGCTCTGAACTCTTAACCTTCCTTGATGCATACTCCGGTTATCATCAAATTTGGCTAAAGCGTGAAGACAAAGCCAAGACGAGTTTTATAACTCCTTCCGGAGTATATTGTTATGTCTGAATGCCCTTTGGCTTGTGGAATGCTGGGGCAACGTTTTTGCATCATATTGCTAAGGCTCTAGGTCACCAAATAGGCCGAAATGTCGAAGCCTATATTGATGACATTGTAATAAAAAGTATTGTAAAGCACCAGCATAGTCTAGACCTAGCAGAAACTTTTGAGAGCCTCCGAGCATGTGGAGTTTGCCTCAACCCTGAAAAATGTATATTCGGAGCACAAGCAGGAAACTTGCTAGGGTACTTAGTTTCGAGCAGAGAAATTGAAGCTAGCCCAACATAGATAAGTGCACTGCAATGAATGGCTCCACTTGAAAATTTGAAGCAAGTCCAGAAGCTGACAGGACGCCTCGTAGCCCTCAGCAGATTCCTAGCCAGATCAGCAGAGCAAAGCCTCCTAATTTTCAAAGCCCTAAAGCGGTCCAAAAGTTTCAAATGCACGCTGGAGTGCTAGAAAAGATTTCATGATATTAAGGATTATCTTGGAAATTTGTCAACACTCACTGTGCCCCTCCCAGAAGAAATTCACCTTCTTTATCTTGCAGCAACAGGCTCCATAGTAAGTGTAGTGCTTGTCAGAGAAATAGAGATCAAGGGAAAACTGGTGCAGAACCTAGTATACTTCATTTCAGAAGCCTTGTCCAGAACAAAACATGATACTCTGAGCTCGAGAAATTTGTTTATGCTTTGGTAATGGCCTCGCGAAAGTTAAGGCATTACTTCTTAGCATTCTTAGGCTTGGTGGTGTTGGGTGTAGCATCTGTGGTGTGAAACGGTCCAGGTAAGGAGTCAAGAGAAGTGTGGAGTGGTTTAGGCTTCGGAACCCAGATCTGCTTCTTAGGTGGAGCGTTAGGTTGTTCTTGGAACACTCCATCCTTGGGCTGACTATCCTTAAAGGACTCAGTGGAGTGAGTCTTGGGATATCTCTGTTCGGGAGTCATCTTACTCCACTCCACTGCTCGGCTAATGGCACTCTCAAAATCAGCCTTGGTATAGGTGTAACCTACCCCAAACCCATCATGTCTCTTGAACTGCTAGATCATCATGCCGAGTTGTGGCTCTCTGGCACTAATCCAACTCAGGATCTGACGGAGGTAAAAATTCTCATTCTGAACATCAGCTAACTCCTCTCTCAAAGAAGCTAACACCTCCACCTAAGACAATCAGATCTCACACTCTCTATCAACATCGACAGACTTCTCTGCTTTTAGCTTGATCAACTCCATTCTCATGGACAAACAGTGGGTGGAACTATCAAGGTCTCAAGCTCTAGCTTAGTCTGCTCCAACTCAGCTCTCACTCCAGCTAACTCACTCAACTGCTCATCACTCTTGGCTCTCAGCTCAGCTATACTAGCTAAATGGGATGGGCAGTCTACACAAGGTGCGACGACAATGGCATGAGCATCTTTTAGCTCCTGCTGAGCGCTTTCAAGCTCAGTGGCCAAAGCATCTCTCTCATCTACACTCTGTGTGTACCTGGACTTAAGAGTCATCAGGTCACACAACAACACCTCACAGTTAGGGCACTCACCATTATCACCCAAGCAAGGGGAGGAAGACAGACTCTAAATCTTGCCATTCGCCATGGCAAGCTCACTCTCAAGCTCGTCTATCCTCTTCTTAGCCCCTCTAAGCAGTTTCTCCCGATACTTCAACTCCTGACGGTTCTTTTCTAGTAAATTAACAACTTCTTGTTCATAGGAATACACCTTCTCATCGTCGTCGTCGTCGGAGTCATCGGAGGAGCTTTTTCCTTCCTTATCACCAAGAGCCATTGAACAAAAGCTCATGCGAGGTCTTCAGCTGTGACGTGAGCGACTCTTCGGCTTGTCACCGAAGGTCATGAAACAGAGGCCCGACGGATTGTCCATGTCCTTCCCCTTCCTGATCATGATCTCTTCATCACTTGAACTTGAAGACGGGGATCTCTTGGAGTATCTTTTCTCCATCTCGGTGAAGAAGGTCTTGTCTCACTTCTTGTTCTCACGCCTGTAATCCCTCAGAGCCTTTCGAAAGAATCTTGTCTTGGGCTTGCCCTTTGTGGAAGTGGAGTTGTCATACTTGCCAGAGTTATAGGAGTTGCCGCCAGTTCCCTTCTTGTAATTCGACTGCTTGGGGCAATCGACGATGAAATGACCTGGGTCACCACACTCAAAGCATCTGGATTTTGTGTCGTGTCTTTTAAACATACGCTTATCATAGACACATCGCAACCGGTTGTTAAACAGGCACAGATCATCATCTCCTAGAGTATCAAGTTGTTCCTCGGAGATAGACATCAAGGAAAAAGCAGTACAACTCATGGCATTAGGATCAGCAGACGGTGTCGCAAGCGCCAGAGTCTTTGAGCTAGAATCAGTGAGATTTGATCTCAACTGGATATCGACCTCTGAGGCCTTGAGCTTACTAAAAAGCTCTGTGACGGTCAAGGTATCATAAGATGCGCTCTCAACAATAGAGGAAACCTTGATCTCCCAGATCTTAGGGTCCAAGGTATGGAGTACCTTAAGCACCTGTTCATGATCCGAGACCAGCTGATCACGCTCGACCTTGTTGACACGAAGCTTGTTAATGATCGATTGAAAACGACCAAACAAAGCCTCAACGGTCTCACCCGGATTCTGTGAGAAATTCTCATACTCACGCCGGTAGGTCTGGTAGAGCCTAGCCTTGACCTGAGTTGTCCCCTCATGGAGTGCCTGGAGGGTAGCCCAGATCTCTCGAGCAATAGTAAGATGGCTAACACGCTCAAACTCACTAGGACCTAGACCAGAAAATAAAATATTCACCGCCTTACTATTATTTTGATGCTGGGTAACTACATCTGCAGCAGTATCCACAGTAATAGTCACTATGGTGAAGGTAGGATGAATAGAAATCTCCCATATGTCCGAGCTCTGGCTCATAAGGTATGCTCGCATGCGAGTCTTCCAATAAGTGTAGCCAAAAGCTTCTAGGTACGGGATTTTACCAGAAGACGTCATGGTAACTACCTAGGTTTAGAATCGATTAAGATATTAGAAAACCCTAACCTCGCTTTGATACCACTTGTAGGACCGAAAGTAGCGACTAGAGGGGGGGTGAATGGGCGCTAAAAATTTCTTGCTATATTATGACTTAAACCCAACACCCAACCAACTTAACCAAACAAACAATATTAGCAAGGCAAATTACTGGTACTATAGTTGTCTAGCCTAAAAATGACCGGTGTCCTAATTAAAATGATATTAAACATAAACTAAATAAAAATATTGTAGTAAATAAAAACACCTAGACAAATCATGAAATATTTATATTTCAGTCTAGAAATAAAATACTAATCAAATGAGTAAAACATGGATCATTAAAATTAATTTAGAATTAAACTGAAAATATTGCACGTAAAAGCTAGAAAAATATTCCAACGACTAATAAATTTTTCCGGTTTATTTTTATATGAGCCGATTAAACAAATATATTTAAATTAATAATAAGAGATAATTAATAAGCAGATTAAATAATAATTTCTAGCAGATAAAAGTTATCTACTAAAACACTAAAACAAATTTACTGCTAATTAAAGGAGATAAGCATTTATTTAATCAACTAACTGAAAAATAGCAGATTAAAACTACTTACCTGCATTTATCAATCTCGCCATCGTTCTGCAGCCGGACGAAATCTCTGTGGAAAAATTCCCGCTGCCTTGCGCCGTGTGAAGTCCCGTCGTGCACTGCATTCGCTCATCGCCTGAAGCACTGCTGTATTGCTTGATTTAATCTGCCTCGGGAACGTGCGCCAAAACTAGTGAAAAAGTAGATTTGCCGCCCGCTGTTTTCTCTGCCACCCGAAACTAGCCAGCCCCTTTTTTCTCTGTCTCCACGCTAGCATGGGGCCCGCGCCCGTGCTCTAGCAGCCGCAGGCACAACTTCTCTGCATGCTGTGCGTCACCGTTCGTGGGGCCCGCTGAAGAGATGTGCCAATGCCGGAAGCCGGCCGGAGCAATTTGCTGCCGCAGAAAGTCCTGGATTCCTGTGGGCGCGTGTTGTTGCTTCTGTACTCCCGTGGGGCCCGTGGTGCACCGGCTGCCGTGCAGAAAAGCTGCGATCGTGCTGCGTACGATGGAAATGCGGGGGGCGCGCGCACGTTGCGGCCTGAGAAGATTTCCGCCGCACAGAGTGTGTGCTGACGCCTGTAGCCTGCCGACGCGGTGGAAGCTGTGCCGCCGCTCAGTGCACCCGCCGGCCGGAGAGAAGGATTTGAACACAAAAAAAGCTTTTTCACCGGTGTTGAAAATCAATCTCGAAATAATTGTAGATTAGAGACTAACCGATGGACTGTAGATTGATCTTGAAAAAAATAACATTCATCTATCCCCAGGGTGGATAGGGGCCTATTTATAGGCGACTCCTAATACATGAAAAGACTAATTTACCCCTAAGGTAAATTAACACTGACTCTAAAATAAATTCTGAAAATTAATAAAATATTCTTAGAAAAAATCTCCTGACTCAAATAAAAATATTCTAAACTTAAAAACTAAATATTAATATCCTAAAACAAAATAATCATAGGTTGTCAGTTTTGCGCCGAAACTGACAAAGCGTCCACCGTCTTCGTATCGGGTACCCGGATTGGGTCGACCCGACCCCGCAGGTTCCTTAGCCCGGCAATCGCTCGCCGCCCGTGTACCTGAGTCAAACCCAGTAAACAGACTAGTGGATCATCTGCCGCTCCTAGCCCATGTACCCGGATTGGGCCAGCCCGACTCCGTGGCTCCTCTGCCCGGCCGTCGCTCGCTGCCCGTGTACCTAAGTCACACGCGCCTCAAACACGGCAGGTCTTCATTTCTCTTCTTCTTGGACTTCCGTTGACAATCACTCATCACATCTGGAGTATCAAACCCATGTTTTTCAACATGGTTTCTCAGACCCGAAGGTAAAAGTTAATATACTTAGACCAGGTCATTTTGTACTGCGAAGTGTAATTGCTCCGAGGAAGTTAGGAAACAAAAGGGAAGGACCATATATTATCCTACGCTCAGGGCACCCCGGATCTTTTAAATTAGCTAATTTAGAAGGGGAATAATTAAAGCATGCATGGCATGCGGAGCACCTTAAACGTTATTACGCTTAGGGGCTCCTTGTAATCAATTGTAAAGTACCTTTCTAAAATAAATAAAGATGGAGGTTCAAACTATGCTTACTCTTCAAATATTTCTTACCCCTAGTGGATGCATCAGAGGAATGGAGATGCTTGCAGAGGTAAGCATCTTTCATTAGAACCTAGCAAACGGTCTTTAAACCATCTATTCAAGGATTCCGTAAAAGAGCCGAAGGTGGCCAAAGCCTACGGATTCCAGGCTTCAACTTGATAGCATTCGTAGAAGAGTATAAGGACTATAAAATAACAGATTTCCGATCGTCCTGGTTCGAAGCATCTATAAAAGAGCCAAAGGTGGCCAAAGCCTATGGATTCTAGGCTTCGGCTTGATAGCATCCATAGAAGAGTCTAAGGACTATAAAAGAACAGATTTCCAATCCTCCGGGTTCGAAGCATCTGTTAAAGAGCTGAAGGTAGCCAAAGCCTACGGATTCCAGGCTTCGGCTAGATAGCATCCGTAGAAGAGTCTAAGGACTATAAAAGAATAGATTTTCGATCCTCTGGGTTCAAAGCATTTGTAAAATAGCCGAAGGTGGCCAAAGCCTATGGATTTCAGGCTTCGGCTTGATAGCATCCGTAGAAGAGTCTAAGGACTTTAAAAGAACAGATTTCCGATCCTTTGGGTTCAAAGCAGCTGTAAAAGAGTCGTAGGCAACCAAATAATAAGGTTTCAAGGCTCCAGCCAAATGAAACACTTCATAAATCCTAAGTGACCAATGTCGGAGCTTATAGGTATAAACTCAGCTCCAAAATTTATAAACATCACAATATGAACGTACAGTTCGAAGAACTCTACGAAAGAAAACCGATTTCTTATACCAAACATTGTGTCTGACGGACCTTATTGCATAGCATTTGGTCCCCCACCCACAAGGAGGGGCAAGGGAGTAAGGTACAATGATGCTTCTCAGATAATTTGTATTAATTGGATAATCATGTTACAATCATCGTAATTAGGAAAAATTATTATCTAAACCTAAATAAAAGTGGAGACCCCTCTGACCTCTAAAACTACCCCTAGGACCAGTTCGGTCTTCGGAGCCTAGAGTTCTCAAAAACCTTTCTTTTGGTCTGAGTGCCGTTCTTCTTCGAAGCCTGCAGCTTTTTTTGTTCTTCTTGAAGTTCGGCCTAGGATAGAAGTTTTTTGGAGCTAGCCTCCATTGGGCCTTCAACTTGGTACTCCGAATCAGACCAGTCTACATACTCTAAAGACGAAGATTTTTCTACCTTATCCTCTTCTTTAATATAAGATAGAACCTCGTTACAAATATCGGGTGCTATTTCTCCTTGCTCTCCTCGAGGAAAGGAAAATCGTGAATGCATGTAAGGCCTCAAGCTTTCAAGGATAGTGTAACACCCCAAGATTTAAAACGAAATAAAATAAAAAAATATATTATAAAAAGAATTTCTGGATTTTATTATTAAAGAAAACCCTTAAAAAGCCCTATTAAAGCCAAACGGAGATAAATATTCAAAATTTGGACTTGAAAAATTTATGGAATAATCTAGAGGCCAAAACATAATTTTAGGAATTTTTACAAATTTTTATCAACAGTGATTCAACCCTTAATCAAATAAATGGATTACTGGAATTATTTTAAATCAGAAAACATTTATAAATCTAAATGGGCCTCAACCCTCAAAGTCTCCGGGCCCAGCCCAGTCCAAACCACCATTCACTAACGAGTGGGACCCATCTGTCGGCGCCGACCCCCGCCTCTCTCTCCCGCCCGCGCCCCGCTTGGTCCCACCTGGCAAGCACCCCGGTGCCCTTCTCTCTCTCTGACCGACCGGGCCCGCCTGTCGGCCCTTCCTTTTCTACTTCGGCCACTGACAGGTGGGGGCCACTTGTCAGATACTTCGTCTCCGATGGAAGGGGATCCCCCCTTCCATGCCGGCGACCCCCACCTTCCGTTCTCGCCGCCAGCCGCCTCGATTCACCCGATCTGACCCCGGATCACGTTCCCCATGCACCACCGCCCTCTTTCCATCTATAGCCGACTCGGTTTCACAGTTATGGAAGCTTGACCGAAGGATGGAAACCCTCGCCGGAGTATGGAAGGAACCCTTTCGGGTTTCCTTCGTTTCCCTTGCCATATCCACCGCCGGCGACCATTATAAGAACCCCTCCCCTCGCCGCACTCAGCCCACACCGCCTGAGCCCGAGCCATAGCCTTCAGAGCGCTCCCACTCGGTCTTCAGTTTTTCTCCCCTGCTCCACCTCCGGCCATCGATCACCGCCGCCTCGGACCACCCCCGTCCATGCCGTCGCCACCGTCGTGACCGCTGGAGCCCGCCCTACCTCGGCGTCCCCTCTGTTGGTCGAGAAGACCGCCGGATCACCTCGCCGCCGATGAACCCGAGGAGCTTCAATGCCCCTCTTCGTCGCCGGGCACCATCAGCTCGTCGCCGCCACCACCGCCGGTACGCCCGAGTTCCCCTCACGTCACTGGTCCCGTTTTAGTCCTTATCCTCGCCGATTAACCCTCGCCATCACCGGAATTCGTCGTCATCGCATCGCCGGAGCCGAGAACGAAGGGGGTATTCGCCCCCTTAGCTCGTGCCGTGCCGGACAGCATCTGTGCCACACGATCCCGAGCGAACGGCACAGATTAGATCCTGTGGGTATCTAATCTGAGCCCTCGGATCCGGTCAAACCGGTATCCTTTAATCAGGACCGTCCATCGCTATTTAAAAATGTTTACTCGATCTCGTGCGTCCACGCGTACCGCTTCGGTACGATTTAATCGTGGCCGTTCGTTTTCATTTAAACCATCCCACCTCGCGCCCGATCGCTGGATCCAGATCCAACGGTCCTGGATGATCTGGTTCACATGCATAGTGTGCCTGTCCACCGTGGGCCTGGCTCACCGTGGACTAAAACCTATTTCCTGTTTAAATAAAATTCCAGAAATTGATTTAAACTTTGAAAATTCATAACTTGCTCATTTTAACTCCAAATTTCACCATTCAAATTTTGTTAAATTCAGCATTTTATTCTCTACATATTTAGCACAAAATAATCTTAGGAATTAAATAAATAAAAACTCCTTAGGGATACATTAATAATTCATGAAATAAATTAGGAAAAACCCCCCAAAACATTAACCTTTAATATTATTAAATATAACTTCAGTATAATAAAGCTCAATTCTCATATTTAAGTCATAAAACTTGTATGTTTATGTTTGGTGATGCATTATTGAATGTTTTATTTACTTTTTCTGTATCGAGAAGACTACGAGTTCGTCGAGGAGCCGGAGTTCTATCCCGAGGTTCCACCTTCACCCTTTGCTGATCAAGGCAAGTCACAACCCCCATTTTGATCATCATTGAGCCCATGTTTCAATAAATTATCGCTATAACTCATAGGATAATATTGCATTAGTCAAATATCAAGCCCTACATTATATTCATTAGATCCCCGTCCTTGTGTGCAAACCCAAGCCATGCTTATTGAGCCAACACCCCTTGTCACTCTACAAATATTATATTAGCTAGTGTCCAATGTATTGACACAAATGCTATAGGATAAAAAGAATGAGTCGTAGATAGTTGGATTCTGTTATACGAATTTCCCCGTTATTCTCGTCTCTAGACTCTGTTGGAGTTGGCTATGTTATAAGTATGGTGGGTTTCGGGTGCAAGCTAGGGCATTCGTTGGTCGCACCCGGGGCACTATAACGACCGGTCTGCGGGATCTGTTGCAAAGCACTTCCGTACCAACCACAAGTCTAATGGGTAAGTCCTAACTGAAAGTATGGAACAATCCGACTTGATGCACCATAGTGGAGGGGGCAAGGGGCAACCTGCGGGTGACTTGTATCGACGTGGCTCAAGGGGGGGGGGTATGGTGAGGCTCGACGTGTCGGGACACCATATGAAACCGATAAGAGGGTGCTGTCGGGTCGAGGAGGACCATATGGAAGGTTTTGGCATGAGTTCCCGTGGTATGGGTCATCTCGTTACACTTTGGTGTAAGTGATGAGTGTGTGCCTTGTGGGTGCAGTGGTACATCTATGATCAGAGTATTTAATCTTTTCGAAAAGCCGAGCCCACGGTCAAGGGCGGGTTGTGTAACTACTCGCAGTTAGTTTACTATTGTGTGTAATGGTTGAGTTATTCATGGCATGTATGGACTGTTGAGCGAGGTGGGGCTGACTGTACCCCTAGAGATAGAAGATGATGATGCATACACATGTTTACATTTCAATACTAATAAATAGATCACATTTAATTGCTTTACAATTATGCTTTTCCGCAAAATTAGTCACTATCTCCCTTGTTATTACTCTACATTACATTTGCATCTGGTGGCTTGCTGAGTACGTTTGTACTCACCCCCGTTGACTTACACCACCAGAGCCCGTCTACTACGAGGAGGATGAAGGTCTGGAGTAGCGACCTAGTCAAGGAGAGACTGGAAGGAGGCGTTCATCTAGGACCCTTTGGTTTATTAGTTTCTCTTCACTTTTATTCACTTTTGTACTAATACGGTCTACGAACCGTGAATGATTTCCCATATTGTACGTGGTCACATGATGAACGTCTTGTTTTATTGATTTTCTATGGAATTTCAATAAAGGTCCTGATTTATTAAATCGGGGCGTGACAGATAGCCCATTGTTGGTGAAGCCGTTCATTGAGCTCTAATACCTCGATATCAGGGTCCGAAGCATATAACAAAACCTAGAAACAAACATTCAAGTGAAATCTTTTCATTTATCAACTTTTCATTCATTAAAATAAGAACATTACAAGATCTTCTATACATAATTAAACATCCTAGAAGCTAGACCTTTAGGTAAGGAGGCGGAGCAGTTGGCGGAGTCGAAGGCAGAGGCTTCGTCTGAGCTAGCCTCTCCCGACGAGCTTCGTTGATCGAAGCCTTGGCCGCAGCTTCATTATCTGCTTTTCAGGTCGCCCTGAAGGCTTCCCAAGCCGAAGATACATCTAGAGATGGTCATAGTAAACCTTCGTCGGAGAAGCGATGTAACACCCCAAATTTTCAAAGAAATAAAAATACCATTTAAAATATTTTTCTGGAAACAATTTATTTTGAAATACCTAAAATACCCTTCTAAGCTTAATTGAACTAGGACCTAGATGAAACCTTCAAACCAGGGGCTACAAAATTTTGTATGTGATCCCAAGGCCAAGATATATTTTTGAGAATTTTTACAAATTTTTATCACCCTTGGAAGTAGCCAAAATATTTTAAACCAATTTCAGCAATTAAATTTATTCAAAAAAAAGAATTGAAACAGTAACATGCCCCTTTTCCCCCATTCTCCCTCAACCGGCCGGCCTAGCCCACTCCCTTCCCCACGCTCGTTCTGACACCCGGGTCCCGCTGGTCAGTGACCCCCTCTCCCTTCGTGCGCGCGCCTGACCACCCGACACCTCGGTCCCAACTATCGGTGCTGACCCCCTCTCGGCCGAACCCGACCCCACCCGTCAGCCCCACCCGTTGCCACACCCGCGCCCCGCTGACTGTGGCCCCCGCTCATTAGGCCCATCGTCGACCTCACGCCACCAACCCCAAATCATGCCAGCCGATGACTTTGCCCTAGGATCCACCTCGCCGGCCCCTCTCCCATTAAATTGATGCCGGCATTCAAACACCCAAACCCCGCCAGTCGTGTCCCCTATTTACTCCACGTGCCATCGCCCCGGGATCACGCTGCGCATGCTTGACCGAGCCCCATCGGCGCCATTGAATACCTCCCGATGGCATTCATTCCATGCGTCCCCCTCTGACCCCGCCAGAGCCCCTATTTAAACCCCCGGCCACCACCGTGGTCAACCCCCATGACAATTCGCGTGTAGACCGAGAAGGACACCCGAAATCCGAACTTTAGCGCCACACCACCGCCAACGCTCCAGCCGCCGCTCACCATCGCCGGAACCCTCCTTCCTCCTCAGCGACCACACCACCGTAACCGTCGAAGCCTCCCCGACCTCGGCCACCCCTCCACCGGTGATGAACCCTGCCGGAATGCCATCGTCGACGAGGACCCGAATGCCTCCATAGTCTACGCTCATCGCCGGCCATGCTACGATGACCTCTCACCTCGCCAACGCTACCATCATGTTCCCCTTGTCGCCCTAGTTCTGTTTTAGCCCTTAGATCTGGCCGCCGTCGCTCGTCGTGGCCGCTAGGCTCTCGCCATCGTCGGAGAAGATGACCGGCACGGGTCGAGTACCCGAGCCGTGTAAGATTCAATCGTGACTGTGCAATCTGGATCCGACGGTGGCGATTTAATCATTTGTACGGTTTAATCTGATCCGTCAAATCTCAACGAATCGATATAATTTAATCTGAGCCGTCCGTTTTCATTTAAAGCCCACATTTAATCTGGGCCATGCGATGCGTACCGGTTCGACGTTTTAATCGTGGCTGTCCGCGCCCACTTAACGCCCCCGCCTCGCCCGTGGCCACCCGATCATGATCCAACGGTGGATCTGGATCCGGCGCACGCGCACAGTGCGCGGCTTCACGGTGAATCTGGTTCACCGTGGACCGACGCCTATTTTTGATTTAAATAAAATTCCAGAAATAGTTTTAAACTTATAAAATTCATATCTTGCGCATTTTAACTCCAAAAATGACCATTTCAATTCTAGAAAATTTATAATTTTATTCTCTACATGTTAATGCAATAAAAAGAGTAGGTTTATATTGAGTATTTTATTTTTATTTAATAACATATTCATATGCACTTTAGGATAAACTCAAATTTGTCCATTTCAACTTTGGAAAATTTTATCTTTTATTCTTTTCTCATTAATGTAAATAAAACCACTAGGTTTACACTGACCCTCCTATTTTAAATTAGTTATAAAGTTAAAATACATTTTTACTCCTCTTTAGAAAGGTCGTTATTCCATTAGAGATAATTTTAAAATGTCCATAAAATAAAATTTAGAAACTTAACAGCTTTATTTTCCTTGATTCAAACAAATCAAAACCTATATGCTTATTGTGTGATTTTGGAATGTTTATTGAATGTTATGTTTATTACTTTTGTCGAAAAGACTACGGCGCCGCCGAGGAGCCAGAATACTTTCCCGAAGTTCCTCCCTCTCCTTTCGCTGAACAAGGCAAGTCACCAAACCAATCTTTTGGGCATATTGAACACATGTTTTACTAAACTATCGCTAAAACACATAGGATATACATGCATTAGTCAAATGAAACCCTTACAATATATTTATTAGGATCCCCAGACCTTGATGTGCAACCCAAGCCATGCTATCTAGCCTAAACTCCTTGTCACCATATTGTTAGTACTATTAGCTAGTGTCCAATGTATCGACATGATTGCTATAGGATTAAAAATGAGTTGTAGCGATTGGAATCTACTATATGATCCCCGTTATTCTCATCTCTAGAATGTTGTTGGTGATAGAGTTTTGGTTGTGAGTGTATGCATGGTGGGTTCTGGGTGCAAGCTAGGGCATTGGTCGGTAGCACCCGGGGAACTATAAGGACCGGTCTGTGGGATCCGTTGCAATACACTTCCATACTAACCACAAGTCTAATGGGTAAGTCCTAACTAAGGTATGGAGTGTTCCAAACCGAGGCCAACACTTGGAGATGGGTCAAGCAGCACCTGCGAGTGGCTTGTACCGACATGGCACAAAAGGGGGTGCGACGTTAGCTGGGATGCGGCCCGGCACGCCAGCGAAACCTAGAACGGGTGGTTATCGCTTGGAGCATTTCATGCTGAGGTTTTGGCATGAGTTCCCATGGTATGGGTCATACACTTTGGTGTTTGGGATGAGTGCGTGCCTTGTGGGTACAGTAGTACACCTTTGATCAGAGTCATAAATCTTTTCGAAAAGCCGAGCCCATGGTCAAGGGCGGGTTGCGTGACATCCCATAGTTAGTTTACTTATAATGAATGTGCATGATGATTTGGCATGTAAGGACTATTGTGTGAGGAGGGAGAACGTACTCCTCGAGTTAGATGGTATTATGATGTTCATGTTTATTATTCCGCATGATTAAATTTGACTACACTAAATGCAACAGCTGAAAAATGTACTTTTCCACACTTTTAGCCATTATCCTTCCTTTGTTACTACCTTGCATTACTATTGCATTTGCAGTGGCGTGTTGAATACTCTTCGTACTCATACCCGTTGGACACACCATTCAGAGGAAGCCTACTACGAGGAAGATGGTCTGGAGTAGCGACCCAGTCAAGAAGAAGATCCTGAAGAGGGCGTTCGTCATGCTTTTATTTACTTATTTTAATTTTACTCTTTTGTAATATTGTGGTCTGCGTACCATGGGTGATTGCTCGTATGTACGTGTCGCATGATGAATCTCTTGTATTATTGTTTTTCTTTGGAAATTCAATAATGTTCCGATTTGTTAAATCAGGGCGTCACAAGATGGTATTAGAGCCGACTTGACTGTAGGAAGCCAAACGGACCAGCCTAGCCCTTAGCTGCATAAAAATTATTTCACGAAAATGAAAACCTACTTTATAACTTTGTTCCTCTCCTCACTTTCCTTCAACTGTTGTTTTTGTAGATGCCAGTCTACCAAGTGCACAGCTTCTGCCGCCACTTCGAGGGCTTCGTCAGGGAGCTCCGAATGATGGTCACTTTCCTTGGGTTCTTCTACGAGCCCGAGTTCCATGGGATGTACATGGCAAAGTTCGTAGGACCCTGCGACGTCTCCCTTACCATCCATGGATCCGGCGAGCACCTGTCGTTCTTCACGGCAGCACTTGGGGGCCCCACCTTCGACGTCGTGTGCCAACGCGTCGCCCTCCAAGACCTCATGGAGCTAAGGATGATCTATGATGATCGACTTCATAACACGTCCTTCCGGCTCGTGCCGAAGCGCACTCCCAGTGCCCACCATAGATCTACATCAGAGTTACTCCGATCATGATCTGGTCATGGCCCGGCAGACGCGCCTTCTTCAGGCCATGGACGATCTCCATACCGAGGCCGTGCTTGACGCCGAAGAGCACCACAAGGTGGTCGAGTTCCTTCGCGAGGATACAAAGAACTTGATCCAACAAAATGGTGAGTTGCAGCGTAAGATTATTCAGCTGCAGAAGGACATAGCGGAGATTGTCCCCCTCGTCCCGAGGAGGAAGAAGCCCACCCGCGAGCACACCCCTCGTCCCATGAGGATCCCGCCACACCCCATGACCGCCGGACTGTCCAGCTCCAGCGCTCCTGCCTCGCGCCCCACCATCATCTCCGACCCCATTATCAAGAATTTTCTCGAGCCCACCGTCCCTCAGAACCCTCGTGGTTCCGAGAGTACGGAGACCGCCCCGGGCAACGAGTGGCGGTAGCTTTTGTTGATTGATTTTAATAATTTTATGATTGTGGTACCACCTGCAATGACTTGTGTTGTAGGTGGATTAAAATAAGAACATTGATGTAATGAACATTTTATACCACTTTGATATATATATATATATGAGCCTCTATGGACTGGTCTAGCTAAATATTTGTTTCACAACCTTTCCCTTATGACTAAAGATCTTATGTGTTCAGAAGATGGCCGATAATCAGAACAGAGGGGCCAACAATGGAGAAGGGGCAAGCAACGGTCTGCCCGGAAGTGTTGTGTCCACCCCTCGTGCACTAGCCCCCACACCCACGCCTCAACTCTCGAAGTTCTTACGCGTGCGTCCCCCGATCTTCTCCAGCACCACAAACCCTATGGAGGCCGGATATTGGCTCCACACCATCGGGAAGAAGTTGGACCTCCTCCCCTGCACCGACCGGGAGAGAGTGGTGTTCGCCACTCATCACCTCCAGGGTCCCGCCGTACAATGGTGGGACAACTACCGTGAGTCCCAACCAGAGGACCACGTGGTGACTTGGGCGGAGTTCACCATCGCCTTTCGCGCCGCCCACGTCCCCGCTGGAGTCATCGCGGTGAAACAGCAGGAGTTCCGCAACCTGCAACAAGGCAGCCAGACTGTCATGGAGTATCTCCATGAGTTCAATCATCTAGCCTGCTACGCGCCAGAAGAGGTGCGAACCAACGCCCTCCGCCAGGCCAAGTTCCTCTGGGGACTTAAGGATGAGCTGTCCATCAGCTCGTCGCCACCGACTACGCCGACTTTCAACGGTTGGTGAATAAAGCGCTCATCCAAGAGGCTGAGCAAAATAAGTTGGACCTCAAGAAGAGGAAGATGATTGCGTTCAAGCATCATCAGGTGAACCCTCAGAGGCCCCGCTTCATCCCTCCGCCACCAGTACCCACTTACCATCCTTGGCCCGTTTATAGGCCGCCTCACGTCGCTAGTGGATCCAACGCTCACTACTAGAAAAAACCCCCTGTAGCTACGCCATAGTAGTAACGCCATGTAAAAGCATATCTACATCCAAATATAAAGATGCTTGTTGACACGATTTTGAAAGCATGTCAGATTGTTATGATAATAGACACGCTTATACTGTTACGAATCATACGAAGACATTTTTTGACACGCTATTGAAGTCATCTCAAAATGACACGACGTTAGACATGATTTAAAGTGTCATTATCACACAGAGACGTTGTAAAGTGTATCAAACATTTGTTTATAGCTAGGTATAGATGCTTTCTAACTTGATTAGAAAAGCATATTGAATTGATACAAAGTTTAACATGTTGTCATTCCGCGAATAGCATGCAGATTAGTCATAAATCGTATCAAATAACCATCAATAGAAAATGACACGGACATAAACACGCTTTGAAGTGTCATTATCCTCTTGACACATTTTAAATCATATCAAACAATTGTTTGTAATCACGCCTCACTCTTTAGTCCCACCTCGCTAGTTTGAAGCAGTGTGATTGGTGGGCTGCCTATAAAACCAAGGCGAGGGGCACACCTTAGCAGCACAAATCTAATTCGTTTTGCATTAGTATTATGTCAAGAAATAAAATTATGTTTGAAGTTTGATACACATATTAAGTAATGATTTATTTTATGGTTATTTTTTATAGATAACCATGTTGATTTCGGATATCTGGATAATATTTCTACGAATTCAGACGGAAACTATCCGATTCATTTTCATCCCTAGCCACATCACGTGCCACATCATCTGCCACGTCATGTTCCGCGCTCTACAAATTCGTCTCTATACTTATTACTACGCAATAAGGTGTCCTTATAAAACGCATCTATATTATTAGACATGATTTGTATATGTATCTATAAATTGTATCTACATTTATTAACGTGAATGAAATGTCACAATACTACGTAACTACACCACTACAGGCGTTTTATACATGTGTCTACTAAATTGTATCTAACTTTATAGATATGCAAATAACGTGTTTATAGACTATCTCTTTCTTTCATAGCAATGCATAAATAATTCATCTCTACAAGGTCTGACGCAGTACGTACGAAGACGCTTCTAACACGCTTTATGAACGCGTGTCTATATTGACATAGAGATGAAATAAAGCATGTATACACCCTAATTCTGGCGTAGCTACAGGGGGAGTTTTCTAGTAGTGGCTGGGCATTCTCGCCCCGCTCCACCAGCTCCGGCCGCTCAGCCGACGCCCGCCGCCAAGGCCCCGATCATGAGGGACCGCTAAGGGAAGTCGGTCGTCTGCTTCAACTGCCAAAAGGAAGGGCACTACGCGCATCAATGTCCTCACCCCAAGCAGCCTCAAGGCATGGCCCCAACCAGGCAGTTCATGCCCGCGTCAACCACATTAGCGCGGAGGAAGCTCAGGAAGCCCCTAAAGTCATACTCGGTACGTTTACCGCCAATTCCATATCAGCAATAATACTGTTTGATTCTGGAGCAACACACTCTTTCATCTCGGAGGACTTTGTGAAAACAACAACTTGGAAGTGCTCCCTCTACCATCCCCCATGATGATTGCCACCCCAGGCAATAAAACCATAGCCCACCTGTTCAGCCCTAAGGTAAAAATAGAGATTCAAGGAATATTATTCTGGGCCGAGCCAGTCCTTATTATCCTAGGGATGGATTGATTGATGAAGCACAAGGGAGCGATCGACTGTGCCAGCAAGTCCGTAACTGTGACCAACCCTGAAGGCGAAGCCGTCACTTTTTGGATGACCAACCGCAAACCTCGTGAGGTGTCTCTCCACTCACTAACCCTAGAGGAAGTGCACGTAGTCAAGGAGTACATGGATGTCTTCCCAGAGGACCTACCAAGGATGCCTCCCAAGCAGGACATCGAATTCAGAATCGAGCTTGTCCCCGGGACAACTCCAATCTCCAAGCGTCCATACTGGATGGCTGCCAATGAACTAGCCAAAGTCAAGAGCAACATCGAAGACCTGGAACAAAAAGGGTACATCTGACCGAGTACCTCACCCTGGGGTGCACCGGTCATCTTCGCCATGAAGAAGGACAAGACTAAAAGGATGTGTGTGGACTATAGGGCCCTAAACGATGTAACCATCAAGAACAAGTACCCACTGCCTCGGATCGACGACCTGTTTGATCAGCTAAAAGGATCCTCGGTGTTTTCCAAGATTGACCTCAGGTCAGGGTATCACCAATTGAGGATTAGAGAAGAAGACATCCCCAAGACTGCCTTCACCTCCCGCTACGAACTCTACGATTATATTGTGATGTCGTTCGGACTCACGAATGCCCCGGCCTTTTTCATGAACATGATGAACAATGTATTCATGGAGTTCTTGGATAAGTTCATCGTGGTATTCATCGACGATATCCTCGTCTACTCAAAGACCAAGGAAGAGCATGAGACACACCTCCATCTGACCCTCGGAAAGCTAAGGGAACAGTAATTGTACGCCAAATACAGCAAGTGTGAGTTTTGGTCATCTGAGGTGAAGTTCCTCGGTCATGTCATATCTGCCGGAGGAATAGCAGTGGACCCAACCACCGTAGAAGCAGTGAAAAATTGGCTACAACCCACAAACATGACCGAGATCCAGAGTTTTCTTGGATTGGTCGGGTACTACTGCCGGTTCATCGAGAATTTTTCAAAGATAGCCAAGCCCATGACCAGATTATTGCAGAAGGAGGTAAATTTGAATGGACTCCAGACTGTGAAGAATGCTTCCAGACCCTTAAGAAGAAGCTCGTGTCAGCCCCAATCCTGACTCTACCAGACATCCAAAAGGACTTCCACGTCTACTGTGATGCCTCTCGCCAAGGGTTGGGATGTGTCTTGATGCAAGATGGGAAGGTGATATCTTACGCCTATCGACAGCTGAGACCATATGAGCTGAATTACCCGACCCACGACCTGGAATTGGCAGTCATGGTTCATGCCTTGAAGATATGGAGACATTACCTTGTGGGAAATCGGTGCGAGGTCTTCACCGACCACAAGAGCCTCAAGTATATATTCACCCAACCGGACCTAAACCTCAGGCAGAGGAGGTGGTTGGAGTTGATCAAGGATTATGACTTGGGCATCCATTATCATCCAGGCAAGGCAAACGTAGTGGCAGATTCCCTAAGTCGAAAAGGATACTGCAATGCCATCATAATACAGGACCAGACCCCTTTGCTATACAAGGAGATGGAAAGGTTGGACCTAGGGATCGCCACCAGAGCATATCTCACCGCCCTAGAGGCCAAACCTGTCCTGATAGACTAGATCCAGGATACACAGAAGGAAGACTTAGACATCTTGGAGATCCAGCAGAACATGAGGAAAGGTAAAGCCCCCGGATTCTCCGAGGATGGGCATGGTACCATCTGGTTCGGGAACCGGATATGCGTACCCGACAATCCTGAGTTAAAGGCCCTCATCCTTCAAGAAGCCCACGACACTCTATACTCCATACATCCTGAGAGTACAAAGATGTATCAAGACCTAAAGGAGAAATATTGGTGGGTCAGCATGAAGAGGGAAATATCTGAGTATGTGGCCAAGTGTGACAAATGCTCGTGAGTCAAGGCAGAGCACCAGAGACCTGACAGACTGTTGCAACCCCTCAAGGTCCCCGAATGGAAGTGGGAAGAAATAGGAATGGACTTCATCACGGGACTGCCCAGGACCCAAGCCGGTCATGATTCTATCTGGGTGATCATCGACCGACTCACCAAAGTGGCTCACTTCATCCCCGTCAAGACAACTTACACCGTCGCAAGGTTGGCTGAGTTGTATATGACCTGGATTGTGTGCCTGCATGGAGTTCCAAAGAAGATTGTATCTGGCTGTGGGAGTCAGTTTACCTCTAAGTTTTGGAAGAACCTTCAAGAGGAACTCGGCACCCCACTAAACTTTAGCACCGCCTATCATCCACAGACCGATGGACAAACCGAAGGGTCAACCAGGTATCGGAGGATATGCTTAGATCTTGCGCTCTATACTTTGGCGGAATGTGGGACAAGAACTTGCCTTATGCGGAGTTCTCCTACAACAACAGCTACCAAGTCAGCCTGCAGATATCCCCGTTTGAAACACTTTATGGGCGTAAGTGTAGAACACCGTTACTCTGGGATTAGACCAGAGAATCACAGCTATTCGGGACAAATATATTAAGAGAACCCAAAGAGAAGGTCAAGATCATCGGGCACAGACTAAAGATAGCCCAGTCCTGACAAAAGAGCTACGCTGATAACCGAAGAAGAGACCTAACCTTTGAGGAGGGCAATTATGTCTATCTTCGAGTCACTCCCCTCCGTGGCACTCAAAGGTTTAACATGAGAGGCAAGCTAGCGCCCCGCTATGTTGGACCTTTTTAGATCCTCCAACGGCAAGGAGAAGTGGCATATCAACTAGAACTGCCTCCATCCTTGGCAGGAGTCCATGATGTGTTCCACGTCTCTCAGCTGAAGAAGTGTCTCCATGTGCCCACCGAATAGGCCGACCTCCAACAGCTCAACGTCCAAGAGGACTTGACCTACATTGAGAAACCCGGCAAGATTCTAGAGACCAAGGAAAGGGTAACTAGGAGCCATGTGGTTCACTTTTGCAAGGTTCAGTGGGACAACCACCCCGTTGAAGAAGCAACATGGGAAAAAGAAGACGAGTTGAAAGCCCAATACCCCAAGCTATTCGAGTAACATTCCAATCTCGAGGATGAGATTCTTTGTAAGGGGGATAGGTTTGTAACACCCCAAATTTTTAGAGAAATAAAAATACCATTTAAAATATTTTTCTGGAAACAATTTATTTTGAAATACCTTAAATACCCTTCTAAGCTTAATTGAACTAGAACCAAGAAGAAACCTTCAACCCAGGGGCTAGAAAATTTTGTATGTGATCCCAAGGCCAAGATATATTTTTGAGAATTTTTACAAATTTTTATCACCCTTGGAAGTAGCCCAAATATTTTTAACCAATTTCAACAATTAAATTTATTCAGAAAAGAATTGAAACAGTAACGGGCCCCTTTTCCCCCATTCTCCCTCAACCGGCTGGCCCAGCCCACTCCCTTCCTCGCACCTATTCTGACACGCGGGTCCCGCTGGTCGGTGACCCCCTCTCCCTTCGCGTGCGCGCGCCCGACCGCCCGACACCTCGGTCCCACCTGTCGGTGCCGACCTCCTCTCGGCTGAACCCGACCCCACCCGTCAGCCCCACCTGTTTCCACACCCAAGCCTCGCTGACTGTGGCCCCCGCTCGTTAGGCCCATCATCGACCTCACGCCACCGCCCCCAAATCACGCCGGCCGATGACCTCGCCCTCGGATCCGCCTCGCCGGCCCCTCTCCCATTAAATTGATGCCGGCATTCAAACCCCCGCACCCCGCAGGCCGTTTCCCCTCTTTACTCCACGCACCATCGCCTCGGGATCGCGCTGCGCATGCTTGACCGAGCCCCACCGGTGCCATTGAAGACCTCCCCACGTCTTTCCTTGCATGCGTCCCCCTCTGACCCCGCCGCGCCACACCACACGACAATTCACGTGTAGACCGAGAAGGACACCCAGAATCCGAACTTTAGCGCCACACCACCACCCATGCTCCAGCCGCCGCTCACCGTCGCCGGAACCCTCCTTCCTTCTCGGTGACCACACCACCGTAACCGTCGACGCCTCCCCGACCTCGGCCACCCGTCCACCGGCGATGAGCCCCGCTGGAACGCCATTGCCGACGAGGACCCGAATGCCTCCATCGTCTACGCTCATCGTCGGCCACGCTCCGACGACCTCTCGCCTCGCCAACGGTACCATCATGTTCCCCTTGTCCCCCTGGTTCTATTTTAGCCCTTAGATCTGGTCGTTGTCGCTCGCCGTGGCCGCTAGGCTCTCGCCGTCGCCGGAGAAGATGACTGGCACGGGCCGAGTACCCGTGTCGTGTCGGATTCAATCGTGACCGTGCGATCTGGATCTGACGGTGGTGATTAAATCATTCGGACGGTTTAATCAGATCCGTCAGATCTCAATGAATCAGTATAATTTAATCTGAGTCGTTTGTTTTCATTTAAAGCCCACGTTTAATCTGGGCCATGCGATGCGAACCGGTTCGGTGTTTTAATCGTGGCCGTCCACGCCTACTTAACCCCCCCCCCCTCCCGCCTCGCCTGTGGCCGCCCGATCGCGATCCAACGGTGGATCTGGATCCGGCGCACGCGCACAGTGCGTGGGTTCACGGTGAATCCGGTTCACCGTGGACGGACAGCCTATTTTTGATTTAAATAAAATTCCAGAAATAGTTTTAAACTTCTAAAATTCATATCTTGCGTATTTTAACTCCAAAAATTACCATTTCAATTTTAGAAAATTTATAATTTTATTCTCTACATGTTAATGCAATAAAAAGAGTAGGTTTATATTGAGTATTTTATTTTTATTTAATAACATATTCATATGCACTTTAGGATAAACTCAAATTTGTCCATTTCAACTTTGGAAAATTTTATCTTTTATTCTTTTCTCATTAATGTAAATTAAACCACTAGGTTTACACTGACCCTCCTGTTTTAAATTAGTTAGAAAGTTAAAATACATTTTACTCCTCTTTAGAAAGGTCGTTATTCCATTAGTGATAATTTTAAAATATCCATAAAATAAAATTTAGAAACTTAACAACTTTATTTTCCTTGATTCAAACAAATCAAAACCTATATGCTTATTGTGTGATTTTGGAATGTTTATTGAATGTTATGTTTATTACTTTTGTCGAAAAGACTACGACGCCGCCGAGGAGCCAGAATACTTTCCTGAAGTTCCTCCCTCTCCTTTCGCTGAACAAGGCAAGTCACCAAACCAATCTTTTGAGCATATTGAACACATGTTTTACTAAACTATCGCTAAAACACATAGGATATACATGCATTAGTCAAATGAAACCCTTACAATATATTTATTAGGATCCCCCGACCTTGATGTGCAACCCAAGCCATGCTATCTAGCCTAAACTCCTTGTCACCATATTGTTAGTACTATTAGCTAGTGTCCAATGTATCGACACGATTGCTATAGGATTAAAAATGAGTCGTAGCGATTGGAATCTACTATATGATCCCCATTATTCTCATCTTTTGAATTTCGTTGGTGATAGAGTTTTGGTTGTGAGTGTATGCATGGTGGGTTCCGGGTGCAAGCTAGGGCATTGGTCGGTAGCACCCGGGGCACTATAAGGACCGGTCTGCGGGATCCGTTCCAATACACTTCCGTACTAATCACAAGTCTAATGGGTAAGTCCTAACTAAGGTATGGAGTGTTCCAAACCGAGGCCACCACTTGGAGATGGGTCAAGCAGCACCTGCGGGTGGCTTGTACTGACGTGGCGCAAAAGGGGGTGCGACGTTAGCCGGGATGCGGCCCGGCGCACCGGAGAAATCTACAACGGGTGGTTTTCGCTTGGAGCATTTCATGCTGAGGTTTTGGCATGAGTTCCCGTGGTATGGGTCATCTCGTTACACTTTTGTGTTTGGGATGAGTGTGTGCCTTGTGGGTACAGTAGTACACCTCTGATCAGAGTCATAAATCTTTTCGAAAAGCCGAGCCCACGGTCAAGGGCGGGTTGCGTGACATCCCACAGTTAGTTTACTTATAATGAATGTGCATGATGATTTGACATGTAAGGACTATTGTGCGAGGAGGGAGAACGTACTCCTCGAGTTAGATGGTATTATGATGTTCTTGTTTATTATTACGCGTGATTAAATTTGACTACACTAAATGCAATGACTGAAAAATGTACTTTTCCGCACTTTTAGCCATTATCCCTCCTTTGTTATTACCTTGCATTACTATTGCATTTGCGGTGGCTTGTTGAGTACTCTTCGTACTCATACTCGTTGGACACACCATTCAGAGGAAGCCTACTACGAAGAAGATGGTCTGGAGTAGCGACCCAGTCAAGAAGAAGATCCTGAAGAGGGCGTTCGTCATGCTTTTATTTACTTATTTTAATTTTACTCTTTTGTAATATTGTGGTCTGCGTACCACGGATGATTGCTTGTATGTACATACCGCATGATGAACCTCTTGTATTATTGTTTTTCTTTGGACATTCAATAATTTTCTGATTTATTAAATCGGGGCATCACAAGCGCGCAGGCGTCGAACTCTTAACCGGAGCAATGGAGACCCCGATGGCTTCGAGATGTTGAAGGACTCTGATCCTGGATACTTGCCCGGAGATCTCCCCATAGCGGGTCCCGGAGCCTTTCATCATCTTGGTCGTCGCCTAGATCATCTTAAGCTTTCAATCAAGAGGTTCACCGACTACAGCTAAAGAAGATGGGCACACCGTGCCAAAATATTCTAGAACACCCCTGAGGGTGTCTAGAGTTTTATCAGTCGCCACGCTATGCCTCACCTCGGCCTTCATCAACTTGGTGGCAATGGAGGAGATCTTAGGTGTCTTCAACATCAGGTAATTTTTCTAGACCAATGCTTGATTAAGTGATGATTGAAGCTCTACGAGTTCAGCTCCGGAACCACCTCCGCTGCCCGAAGTTTCTCAATCTCGGCCCTCAGCACTGTGCGCTCCACTTGGATTTCTTCTAATGAAGAAGCGAGTCTAGCGCAGGTTTGCTTCTATGTCCGGAGTGTTTCCTCTGTTATGGCCTTAGCCCTCTGCTCATCAAGGAGCTCTTCCTCCAGCTGCAAAGTTTTGTCTTCGGGGCCCTTGAGGACCTTTTGAAGTGTTGTAACCTTTCTTTTGAGCCGATTGGTTTCAAGCTCATTAGAAGTCGCTACCTCTCAAGGAAGGATGAATTACTGCAAAAAAAAGCAAAGTAAGTACGATGTAATTTACATCAAGTAAATATGCTTGTTATTTATTGCATACCTGGAGGGTAGCCCTTTTGAGGGCTAAGTCGAGCTCCGATCCACTGGCCTTGCTCAGAACGGAGAGCAGCTCGGAGTTCCCAACCTCTTGGCTCTAGTCAGCCAAAGATTCCAAGAGATCCCAGAGCCCTGTCCGCTGCTCCAAGAACAGAGCCAGTAGCGGGAGTTAGGACAGGGCTCGTTGATCATCTTCAGTAGAATCTTCTTCCGAAGCGCCTACTGAAGGATCATTCGTCGAAGGTGTTGTTGTTATAGAAGGGAGAGGCCCAAGACAAGTCTTGCTCTTGCCTCTCCCTGGCACAAAAACTGGAGCCGCTACTTCAATCGGAGTAGATCCCCCTTCAAGAGTCACTCCTTCAAGCAGAACCACCTCGTCCGAAGCAACTCTGGTCGACGGAGCTACCACCTCAACCGGAGCTTCATCTCCAAGAGGAGCCAAATCTCCATCCTTGGTTGGAGCCATGCTGCTCCTCGAAGCATCTACAAAATGCAAGGTATTCATTAACTATTCATTGAAATATTATTGATGCAAGGAAGTCATTTCAGGAATTTTGAGGAAAAAGTTCGGAGACCTACCTCCATCTTGATTCTGAGGAAGGATTTCGGGGTCCCCTAGAAATTCATATATCTGGAAGTATTCTTCGAGTTCCTCCCCTGAAGTTTGCGTAGGAGTAGCAGACGTCAAAGTCCTGGCCTCCATTGCTACTACTCTGATCATCGACGAGCTAGGTTTTTCTAGCTCTGGCTCTGGTTCAACCCTGGCAGGTTTAGGGTGGATCGCCACCACCTCTTCCACAGTTTCCCGAGGGGGTCCTCGGTCGCATCTTGAGATTCATCTTCATCACCATGCAACAGATAATCTTCAAGCTCTTTCCCATGCGAACCTCTGAATTTTCTTCTTCAAACTCCTCCGAAGAAGCGCTCCAAATGTCAAGTGAAGCCGGAGATGAGGAAGGTGAAGGAAGCTTAGTTTTCTTCATCGCTTTCTTCACAGGAGTCTTCGCACCCTTTTTGGAGGTCCTAGCACAACTTTCCTCTTCCAAGAGACTGCTCCCGCTGAGTCGAAATCCAACAGAGGAGGAGCCTCCATCCCAAGAGCACTCCACACTCGGTTGGAGCATTCCCAACTCCCAACCAGTTCCATCCTTCGTTGCTTCTCCACTGTAGTAGGGGCTCCGAGCACCCGTTCTGTAGCCCTAGCTATCTGCTCTGGAGCTAATGCCAATGGAGCCGTTGAAAAAAGGTAACAATCTATTGAGGATACTATTTATTCTCTAACTGATCTTAATGCAGGAAATACGAAGGTTTACCCTGGTTTCGAAGCTCTCCCTCCAAAGCACTTTGCAATACAATAGGCCAATCGGTCCCGAGAGGAGGTATCTGGAGGGCGATGAACTCTTCGGCCAAGTCCCGCGTGCTCATGCGCTTGGCCACCGAAGATAATAACCCAAGCCACGTTGAAAGCAGGCTTGGCTCCGGTGAGAAACCATGTTGAAGAATATGGTTTTGATATTCCAGATGTGATGAGTGATTGTCAACGGAAGTCAAAGGAAGGGAGATATGAAGACCTGCCGAGTCTGAGGCGCATGTGACTCAGGTACATGGGCAGTGAGCGACGGCCGGGCAGAGGAGCCGCGGAGTCAGGCTAGCCCAATCCGGGTACATGGCTAGGAGTGGCAGATGATCCACCAGCCTGTTGATTGGGTTTGACTCAGGTATACGGGCGGCGAGCGATTGCCGGGCTAAGGAAGCTGCGGGGTCGGGTCGGCCCAATCCGGGTACCCGGTGCGAAGACGGTGGACGCTTTGTCAGTTTCGGCGCAAAACTGACAACCTATGATTAATTCGTTTTTAGGATATTAATATTTAGTTTTTATGTTTAGAATATTTTTATTTGAGTCAAGTAATTTTTCTAAGAAAATTTTAGTAATTTTTGGAATTTATTTTAGAGTCAGTTTATTTTATCCTAGGGGTAAATTAGTCTATTCATGTATTAGGAGTCGCCTATAAAAAGGCCCCTATCCCCCCTGGGGATAGATGATTGTTTCTTCAATAGATCAATCTACAGTCCATTTTCAGTTTTCCACTGAAAGTTTTCATCTACAAAAATTTCTTCCGGTACTGCAATTTCTCAACGGCGGTTTCGTTTCTTCTGCTTTTCCTCTGGTCTTTGGCCGGCGTGCGCCAGCCAAGAGCCGACTGTAGGGGCAAGCCACACGGCAGACGAGGCGTCATAAACCCACGCCGGCCTCACACGGCAGCTGATCTGTGCTGCGGCTGCATCAAACCTGCCCCTCCTGTTTTCCTTCGGCAGTCCAGGTGTGAAGTTTCTTGCGCAGCACATGGCTGGGTCCCACATCCACGTGGAAGCCAATGCAACTCTCTGCCTGTTGCTACGCCAGCTAGGTGTGGCAGGGCTACGTCTCTCTATTCGGCAAATTTATGTCACAGTAGCGCATAGGCTGCTTTTCTTCACGTGGAGGCACGGCGCTTGGAGACGGTGGGCCCACGGAAGCTTTTTCGTGGGACTCAAAGAACCCGCCGGCGTCACAGCGGCTGGACACAGTGCGCACAGTAGAAAATTCCGGCGACATCGGGATTGTGCGGATCTTCTGCGGAAGAACGGCGAACGGATGAACAGGAAGACACAGGTAAGTTTTCTAATCTCCTATTTTTTAGTAGATCATTTTTAGAGATAATCATCTATTAATTAATTAGCGAAAAATTCGTTTAGGAATTTCGTGTTAAGTTAATCTGCTAAACTACTTTTAGAAATTGCATATTTTATCTGCTTATGTAAAAAGTAAAGAAAAGTTTATTAATCGAAGCAGTATTTTTAATTCTAGTGTTTACCCGAAATATTTTTAGGTTATTTCTAAATAAATTTTTGGATGATCTATATTTTATTCAGTTAATTAGTATTTTATTCTTAGACCGCAATCTGAACTTTTTATTAAGATATTTAGTGTTTTTTATTACGTCATTAAATATTTCTAGTGTCTATTTTTATTTAATGCAGTGATTCTTTTTAGTTTAGCAAGAAATTTTTAGGCGCCCATTCACCCCCCCTCTGGTCGCTACTTTCGGTCCTACAAGTGGTATTAGAGCGTTGGTAGGTTTTTCTAATATCTTAACCGATTCTAAACCTAGGTAGTGACCATGACGTCTTCTGGTAAAATCCCGTCCCTAGAAGTGTTTGGCTACACTTATTGGAAGACTCGCATGCGAGCATACCTTATGAGCTAGAGCTCGGACATATGGGAGATTTGTGTTCATCCTAGTTTCACCATAACGACTATTGTTGTGGATACTGCTACAGATGTAATTACCCAGCATCAAAATAATAGTAAGGCGGTGAATATTTTATTTTATGGTCTAGGTCCTAGTGAGTTTCAGCGTGTTAGCCATCTCACCACTGCTCGAGAGATCTGGGCTACCCTCCAGGCACACCATGAGGGGATATCTCAGGTCAAGGCTAGGCTATATCAGACCTACCGGCGTGAGTATGAAAATTTCTCACAGAAGCCGGGTGAGACGGTTGAGGCTTTGTTTGGTCGTTTTCAATCGATCATTAACAAGCTTCGCGTTAACAAGGCCGAGCACGATCAGCTGGTCTTGGATCATTAACAGGCGCTTAAGGTACTCCATACCTTGGACCCTAAGATCTGGGAGATCAAGGTCTCTTCTATTGTTGAGAGCACATCTTATGATACCTTGACCATCGCAGAGCTTTTTAGTAAGCTCAAGGCCTTAGAGGTTGATATTCAGTTGAGATCAAATCTCACTGATTCTGGCTCAAAGACTCTGGATCTTGCGACACCATCTGCTGATCCTAATGCCATGAGTTGTACTACTTTTTCCTTGATGTCTATCTCTGAGGAACAACTTGATACTCTAGGAGATGATGATTTGTGCTTGTTTAACAACCGGGTGCGACGTGTCTATGATAAGCGAATGTTTAAGAGACATGGCACAAAAAACGGGTGCTTTGAGTGTGGTGACCCAGGCCATTTCATCGCCGACTGCCCCAAGCAGAAGAATTACAAGAAGGGCACCGGTGGCAACTCCTACAACTCCAGCAAGTATGACAACTCCACAAAGGGCAAGCCCAAGACAAGATTTTTTCAAAAGGCTCTGAAGGATTACAGGCGTGAGAACAAGAAGCGAGACAAGACCTTCTTCACCAAGATGGAGAAAAGATACTCCAAGATATCCTCGTCTTCCTCCTCATCTTCAAGTTAAAGTGATGAAGAGGTCATGATCAGGAAAGGGAAGGACAGGGACAATCCGGTGGGCCTCTGTTTCATGGGCTTCGGGGACAAGCCGAAGAGTCGCTCACGTCACAGCCGAAGACCCCACAAGTGCTTCTGCTCAATGGCTCTTGGGGAGAAGAAAGAAAAGGATTCCTTCGATGACTCCGACGACGACGACGATGAGAAGGCATCTTCCTATGAACAAGAAGTTGTAAATTTACTAGAACAGAACAGTCAGGAGTTGAAGTATAGGGAGAAACTACTTAGAGGGGCTAAGAAGAGGATAGATGAGCTTGAGAGTGAGCTTGCCACGGCGAATGGCAAGATTGAGAGTTTGTCTTCTTCCCCTTGCTTGGGTGATAGTGGTGAGTGCCCTAACTGTGAGGTGTTGTTGTGTGACCTGATGACTTTTAAGTCCAGGTACACAAAGAGAGTAGATGAGAGAGACGCTTTGGCTACTTAGCTTGAGAGCGCTCAGTTGGAGCTGAAAGATGCTCAAGCCACTGTCGTCGTGCCACGTGTTGATTGCCCATCTCATCTAGCTAGTTTAGCTGAGCTGAAAGCCAAGGGCGATGAGCATTTGGGTGATTTGGAGAGAGTGAGAGCCGAGCTGGCGCAGACTAGGCTAGACCTTGAGACACTGTCAGTTCCACCCACTGTTTGTGAGAACTGATTGTCTCTTAGATTGGAGTTGATTAAGCTGAAAGCCGAAAAATCTGTCTAGGTTGATAGAGAGTGTGAGACCTGCTTGTCTTAGGTGGAGGTACTAGCTTCCTTGAGAGAGGAGCTAGCTGATACCCAAAATGAGAATGGTTATCTCCATTCAATCCTGAGTTGGATTAGTGCTAGAGAGCCACAGCTCGGCATGATGATCCAGCAGTTTAAGAGGCAGGATGGGTTTGGGGTAGGCTACACCTACACCAAGGCTAACTTTGAGAGTGCCATTAGCCGGGTAGTGGAGTGGAGTAAGATGACTCCCGAACAGAGATATCCCAAGACTCACTCCACTGAGTCCTTTAAGGATAGTCAGCCCAAGGATGGAGTGTTCCGAGAACAACCTAAAGCTCCACCTAAGAAGCAAATATGGGTTCCAAAACCTAAAACTCTCCACACTTCTCTTGATTCTTTACCTGGACCCTCTCACACCAAAGATGCTACAACCAACACCACCAAGCATAAGAATCCTAAGCCACAACAACATCCTAAGAAGCCTACCTATCATTGTGAGTTTTGTTAGAGAGACGGGCATCTTGAGGAGTTTTGCTTCAGGAGGAAACGGGTTGAGCGAGCAGAGAGAGCTTGAGGTGTGTAGGAGCAGTTCTACCAGCAGGGTGGTAGACAGAGAGTTCGTCGACGTAGAGAGAGGCTAGAGGCCAGGCCACGTCGTGTAGGTGGTGGTAGAGGAGACGGTTTTTATGATCGTGCTCTGGAGGGTGGTTTTCGTTCTGGCAGAGTTCCAGATCGTTATGGATACGGTTTTGGACCTCGTGGCCGTGATTTTAGGCAGAACATAGGACCACACTTTGATCCGCGTTTTGGTCCAGACTCATATGATTCCTTCTGCTTTCCTACATACGAGCAGATGGCTCGACACTGGTTTAGCACTTTTGCTAAACCTGGCATTGGACCGTTTGCTCCCACTCATGATTATTGATCTTGTTTTGGGAGTTGTGTATCCTTTCTAGGATATTTTGAGTCAGTTTTTTCTTTTCTTCTTTATTTTTATTGAGTCTTTTTGTGTGTGTTCATATCATGCATAATCATCAATCACATTTTGAGCTTGCTTCTGTTATATGATTAATCTGCTTTACTTTCTCTAGCTAGTATATGCTTTTGATTACTTGTCGATGATCATGTTCTGGTTCAGTTCACATGATATATCTGATATTTGTCATATGCATGGCTTTTATGCTTTAAAATTGAAAAATAATCACCATTGCTTCTGGTAACTAGCATGTGTAGGTTGAATGCTTTCGCTATCTTTTACATGCCTTGCAGCTAGATCCTTACTTAGATGCAGATATGCAACTTGGACATTTATATGCTTTAAATATGCAAAATGTGCTATAAAAATGATAAAAATTCAAAAAAAATGAAAAAATTACGCATTTTTATGATTATTAGAAAAGATCCAGGTGGGTTTGCTTTGTCGCATTGCATTGTTCTGGACTACTTACCATAGCACTTTGTTATGAACTAGGACGGTGTAATGTATGCCAAGACCAATGTCTTAAGCTTCTGATGGTCCAGTTCTGGCCTAGGCTTGACTTGGTTGGTTAGTATAAGGTTTGACATGCAAATAACCCCTGGCAGAAATGAAAAATATAAAGAAAAAGGAAAAAGTCCAAAAAATTAAAAAGATGACAAGTTTGCTGAAGGACTTTGTTTTTTGGACAACGCTTATCTTGGTAGATATCAGTTAGCTTTTGCATATCATGCTTTACTCTCCTTGTCAACTAGAAAATGTGGTGATGCTTTTGTTTGCAAAAATCAAAAAACGTGTGCTAATGACTCTCCTTAGATATCATCTATTGCACTGATCATGTGATGTATCTTAGACAGTATATCTTTTGCTATACCTGTTAGATGTTGTAATTGTAGTTAATCATATCTAAGAAGCATGCTTTTCATACTCCACCTGCACTCCATCTGCATTCATGGCATATTTTGAGGGGGAGCTGCATTTTAGGGGGGAATTTGTGTTTATGTCTCTTTAGAGTGCATTTAGTCTCACTTGATGAGTCCAATTATCAACAAGGGGGAGAAATTTTGGAGTACATTTTTTAGCTTTCTCTGGGATTTATTTCAGGTGGAGTTCCTTGTTGGTAATTTCAGGGGGAGTTCCTTGTTGGTAATTTTAAATATTTTGAGATTGCACTTGTTTTTGAGTCTTTATTTTTGGTTAACCATAATGACCATTTTTCTTGCTTCTGTTTGGCTTTTGGTCATTAGGGTTAAACTTTTATTTTCTTTCTTCTATTTTCCTTTGTTTTTTTTCTGTTTCCACATGTTTTGCAGGTTGTGGAGATGAGCTGAAAATGGTGTTGACAATGCACTCATCAAGGGGGAGATTGAGAAACCATGTTGAAGAATATAGTTTTGATATTCCAGATGTGATGAGTGATTGTCAACGGAAGTCAAAGGAAGGGAGATATGAAGACCTGCCGAGTGTGAGGCGCATGTGACTCAGGTACACGGGCAGTGAGCGACGGCCGGGCAGAGGAGCCGCGGAGTCGGGCTGGCCCAATCCGGGTACATGGCTAGGAGCGGCAGATGATCCACCGGTCTGTTGACTGGGTTTGACTCAGGTATACGGGCGGCGAGCGATTGCCGGGCTGAGGAAGCTGCGGGGTCGGGTCGGCCCAATCCGGGTACCCGGTGCGAAGACGGTGGACACTTTGTCAGTTTCGACGCAAAACTGACAACCTATGATTAATTCGTGTTTAGGATTTTAATATTTAGTTTTTAAGTTTAGAATATTTTTATTTGAGTCAAGTAATTTTTCTAAGAATATTTTAGTAATTTTCGGAATTTATTTTAGAGTCAGTTTATTTTACCCTAGGGGTAAATTAGTCTATTCATGTATTAGGAGTCGCCTATAAATAGGCCCCTATCCCCCCTGGGGATAAATGATTGTTTCTTCAATAGATCAATCTACAGTCCATTTTCAGTTTTCCACCGAAAGTTTTCATCTACAAAAATTTCGTCCGGTACTGCAATTTCTCAATGGCGGTTTCATTTCTTCTGCTTTTCCTCTGGTCTTCGGTCGGGGTGCGCCAGCCAAGAGCCGACTGCAGGGGCAAGCCACACGGCAGATGAGGCGTCAGAAACCCACGCCGGCCTCACACGGCAGCTGATCTGTGTTGCGGTTGCTTCAAACCAGCCCCTCCTGTTTTCCTTCGGCAGTCCAGGCGTGAAGTTTCTTGCGCAGCACACGGTTGGGTCCCACATCCACGTGGAAGCCCATGCAACTCTCTGCCTATTGCTACACCAGCTAGGTGCGGCAGGGCTACATCTCTCTATTCAGCAAATTTATGTCACAGCAGCGCACAGGCTGCTTTTCTTCACGTGGAGGCACGACGCTTGGAGACAGTGGGCCCACGGTAGCTTTTTCGTGGGACTCAAAGAACCTACCGGCGTCACAGCGGCCAGACACAGTGCGCACTGCGGAAACTTTCGGCGACGTCGGGATTGTGCGGATCTTCTGCGGAAAAACGGTGAACGGATGAACAGAAAGACGCAGGTAAGTTTTCTAATCTCCTATTTTTTAGTAGATCATTTTTAGAGATAATCATCTATTAATTAATTAGCGAAAAATTCGTTTAGGAATTTCATGTTAAGTTAATCTGCTAAACTACTTTTAGAAATCACATATTTTATCTGCTTATATAAAAAGTAAAGAAAAGTTTATTAATCGAAGCAGTATTTTTAATTCTAGTCTTTACCCGAAATATTTTTAGGTTATTTCTAAATAAATTTTTGGATGATCTATATTTTATTCCGTTAATTAGTATTTTATTCTTAGACCACAATCTGAACTTTTTATTAAGATATTTAGTGTTTTTATTACGTCATTAAATATTTCTAGTGTCTATTTTTATTTAATGCAGTGATTCTTTTTAGTTTAGCAAGAAATTTTTAGGTGCCCATTCACCCCCCTTTGGTCGCTACTTTCGGTCCTACATCCGGAGACACCTCTGCTTCCGTCCGATACCATATTTCTTGCAGGGGACTGGCCAGCCTGGAGTCTTCTCCTACCTCGGCATAGAACCACCGAAGTATCCAGTCCGAGTACCATCGATCGTTGATCGCCTTAGCTGGAAAATTATTTACATGCTCTTTTTGGAGATGGAAGTTAACACTCCCGAAGGCCACTAACCATTTGGAGTCTCTGGGTGCATCTTGTGGCTTCGGTTGGCACGACGCTTCGTGAGTAGCTGCGAAGACTTTGGACCTCCCTTCACATCCTTCAGCTCGGAGGGCCGATTCAAAGATGGCTAATCTTGCGATGGCATTTGGAGACAACTGCGGCAAGGTAATGTGAAACATGTCTAATACTTCAGCCAAGAAATCTATTGCAGGAAGGCCTAGCCCCGCTTCAAAAAATGCTTCGAATAGCACAACTTCTCTGCTCCTTGGCGCCGGGGTCACTTCTCCTCGAGGAACTCGAGTCCTGATTTCTGGACCCAGCTTCCCATTCACAGCTTCCTCAATGGATTCCGCTAAACACGTTGATTGCTCGAGAAGGAAAGTTTGCTTCAGCGGCTTCTTGGATGGTGGGTGGAGTTCTCACAGATTCTTGGGCCAAGAACCCCCCCGGGGCTCCCACCATCGCCGCTGCTACAGATGCAGCCCAAGCTTGCCTCTGTGCTAGAGTTCCTGTCGTCGTCGGCACTCTTGCGCTAGTCCTCGCCATCGAATGGTTGCTCGAAAGTATTGGAGAGAGTTTGAAGGTGAAAATGTAGAGAGGCTTAGAACCGGAGCTCTGTAAAAGTTCTCTGTCGTGGTTCACTTTCCCCTTTTATAACCACTCTGTCTTTGTTTGGCACGATTTGCGTATGCATTTACACTTGCAAATCCAACCTTCATCGCTGACCGGTGGGACCAAAAGGTAAAAAAGTGTGAACCCGTAGTAAAAATTTGTGTCTGTTACTTTCTCGAAAAATCCTAACGGCTATTTGAGGGATAACGTCTTAGAAATAACAGCTCCTTGCGATGCACTGCATTTTGCAATGATCCACTTTCTTGCGAAGCTTTCACACGGAGATTCAAGTTCAAAGCTTGGGTCCGATACTCCTCCGATGTTGAAGACACTTTGAACAGTTATAATACCTTGAATTTTTCTATGTCCCTGAGTATGAAAATATTTCTTGCATATGCTGCTCTCCTTGCTATATAGGCTATTTGGAGAAGCGTATTCGAGGGGATACTATTGGGGGGAAATACTTCATCCTCATGATCCTCAAGATTCTAAGACAAAGATAAATCATAATCTCAAAGTTCAGGACTTGTCTCCAGACTGAAAGGTTTAAAGTCGAAGGGTCCATCCAGACTCTGGTCCGAAGAGACCCTCCGAAAGGCTTCCCCTCTGAAGTGGAAAACAATCAGAAGGATGAGATGTCTACTCCATCTACATCCTTCAAACATACTTTACTATATTAGCCATATACGAGACACTGAAATAGTTTCCACTATGTCGGTTGTAATTGAGGGGTAAAAAGGTCTTTTCCTTAGAAGTTTTACCTATAAATACCCCCCTTCTCACCCTATAATACGCATCGAATATTGAGATATTCAATACACAACTACGAACTACTTCGAGCTATTATCCTATTCGAAGGCTTGAGATAGTCCGCTTTCACAAACACTTCGTTTGTTAGTTCTTAACTTTGAAGAACCTATTAGCGTAATATTTTACGCCAACAATGATCATTGTTTTAAAAGTTTAGACATGATGGATGGAGGAGAAGCATCATTTTGGACTAAAGTGAGACGAACATAAAGTTGGAGGAGTAAATTACTTATTATCCTGCCTAAAATTGGGGTAATAGCAGATATACCCCGTAATTGAAGTGTACTCGCAGAATTAACCTAAAGTTCATACACTTTGCAGAATTGTCTCATAGTTGAGATAAAATCTTGTTGATTTGCCCCATATCACATTTTCCTAAAATTCTATTTCATTTCTTATTTTTCATCAGTTGGAATGTCTCTTATACCCTTCTCTTCTATCTGATCCTAGCTGGGTAGACGGCATGATGGTGGCCTACGAAGGAGGCAGAGAATGGGAGGGCAAAAGGGAAGGTGATGGCAAAGTAGAGGATGTAGCCTTGCTTCGATGCTTCTTGCGCCTTGGGGAGGCGGTCGTCGACACGGAGGGCTTCTTGAGGTGACCATGGTTCTTGACGATGAGGTCAGTGAGGGAGGTGGGGAAGCCGGTCTAGATGGTGAAGGGCCCGACACGGGTAGGGTGAAGCGCGGTGAGGAACCGGGTGAAGTTGTCGTTGGGGCGCTTCTTCAGTGGGTTGGGCATCACCGATGCGCTGGCTTCCTGACGCACCACACCCTCGCTGCGATTGGCTTGGCCACTTGGCCGCATTCAGTTTCGGCCCTCTGGCCTCTGGGTGGGTGAAAGACAGGGCTAGGGTTGTCCTCGTCAGCTTGCACGGTGCTGATCCAGTGAGCCAGAGCAGTACACCCACACGGGAGCTTAAAGAACTAACGGCAAAATAGGCAATCACATGCTTGAAAATAAATTGAAGAATTAAAAAATAATGTAAGTGAAGAATAGGATAAATCAACAAGATTTTATCTCAACCGTGGACAATTTTGTAAAGTGTATTAACTCTGGCGTAATTTTGCAAGTACCCTTTAATTCGTGGGCATATCTGCGATTATCCCCCTAAAATCAGCATGCTAACGGCCGCCGCGCCGGCAACGTTTACCATGTCTCGGAGCACCGCCTACGCCTCCGCCTGTGGCATCCCACAAATACACGGTCTGTGCCGCACGTCGGAACTGCGAGGCATGGGCTTTGATAAGTCGCGACCTCGCCTCGCTTTTGCAATCCCAACAAGCAACTCGCTTCCTCCTCCTCTGGCTCTCTCCTCCTTGTCATGCGATCGAGCTGTGCTGTGCTGTGATATTGGCAATGATTAAGCTTGTCGGCGCTGCCGTCAGGAGGTTCGGCTAGGCCGACCTCCCGCGAGACCTCCTCGAGTCCGTGCTCGACCACCTCCCCGTACCGGACCACCTCAGGTTCCCCTCTGTCTACACCACATGGCAGGCGGCCGACGCGACCTCCGCCACCGCGTGCTTTTGGGCTATGCAGTCTCCATGGCTAATGCTTCCGATAAACCCCACCGCGCGCCGGTACGGTCCGATCAGGGGCGTTGATGCTAGACCCTTGGAGGCGCGGTTCTTGAGCCTCTCCGACGGCAGGGCGTACGTCATCCCGCGGCCAGCTCCTGCGGTCTCTGACCACATATGCGTCGGCTCATCGGATGACTGGTTGGTCACCGCCGATGCCACCTCCATGCTCCACCTCTTGAACGCTCTCACTGGCGCACAGGTCCAGCTCCCGTCGGTCACCACGCTCCCATTCATCGACGCCAGCAGTGACGCGGAAGGTCGTGTCGTCAGCTACGGCCTTCGTGTTGGAAATAATCTTGTCATTAGACTAGTGTTAAGTGAATGTGGCCAAGTGATGTCCGTTTGGTTTGGAGCAGGCAACAAACAGAAGATTGCATGAAGCGAATAGATGCATTCATGCACACGTTTGTGCGTTGGCCTGGCGCCCGGAGAGCTGGTTGAGTCAAGAGGTGAGCGTCATGGCTTAAAAAGTGGAGATTCATAGGAGATGGACGTATGCGTGCATGACAGATCAACTGGACCATGCATACAGTATTAAGTGGAGATTGCAATGACCAATTAGTGGAGCTAATTAGTAGGGTGTGTGGCTTATGCGTGAGTGCACTCATTGGGCCTTTAAAAGGGGTGAGAGAAGTATGAGTGTGTGGCTGTGATAGGAAAAATGTAGTCCCTGTGCAAGTATATTTCCATTAGAGTGTATGTGTGAGTGCAGTGAAATAAACAAGTGATTAGTGCAGTGCTTCGATTTGGTGATTAGTGAGAGTGAAGAGTGTGGTGCCCTGGTGTGTAGTGAAAAAATTCAGCGTTGAGTGCATGAGTGTTGTTCTTCTCCATCTGTTTAGCTTGTGTATTTTGTACTTATTTTTCATCTTGTGTGAAGTGCTGCGTGTGTGTTGTGTGTGAGAGGAGTCAGGGTCAACACTCCGCTGCTGCTTCTCGGATGGTGACAACGGAGAGGAGGTCCTGGTCTCGCCATAATCCTTCGCGCCGGACAGGCTCCGGTATGAGCTTTACGACAAAGCCATCCTCGTCACTCCGCCACGGAGGCAGACGCCGTTGGGCTCGTGGGGAGGCTACGCCGTGCTGCTCATCTGTCAGCCTCTGTACTGTCTCGCCATTGCCCGACCCGGGTCCCGAAGACACAAAATGGACTCTGCTCGACACACCGTCACGCGGCTGGGTCGATGCCGTGCGCGCGTCCTCCACCACGGGTGGTGCCGACGGGCGACAAGCGGTGTAAACGATGGACTTCGTGGGGCGTGTCGAAGCATGGGACATAGACGTCACTGCTAGCACAACTCCGGCACCACCGAGGGAGATTGCACCGCCGTGCTGCTGCTCGGGCCGCGCATGCTCCATGTCGAACAGCTGAGAAACCAAGGGTTGGTTTCAGTATTTGTGATGAGTGATTGACAGGCTTTTTACCCTCTGGTTCGAAGGGTACCTCCGAAGGGTGTTCGGAGGTTGTGCCTCCGAAGGGTGTTCGGAGGCTGTACCTCCGGAGGGATTTCGGAGGTGGTACCTCTGAATGGTGTTCGGAGGTGGTTTGGTTGTTGCAGCTGTTGCAGCAGAGTGTGCTCGTCGGAGGGGTCCGACAGTACACAATGACTAGGTGTGTACCGAAGGCTTCGGTACTTTGGGCGGTACATCGGAAGGTGTGCCGGAGGATGCTAACCCGGAGAGGTCTTCGGAGTACTGGATACACTTGTCTGTTTGTCGGTGGTGTGCAGGGACTTCGGAGGCGACGGACAGGTTCGTAGCAGGTGAACCTGGGTCAAGCGGGAGGCTTGATGCCAGGGGAGCAGGGAGCTCCGTCACGGTGGCTGCGAAGGGGGTCCAGGTCGGTCCTCGGGTCGAGGTGCGCCAGGTGAAGGCAGAGAGTGCGGAGTGTGGCTCCGACTGAAGGTACTCCGAGACAAAGTCCTCGGAGGTGAGGCACTTCGAAGGTACTCCGGATGGAGTGACTTCGGAGTTGGATGGAACAAGTCCTCTGCGGAGGCAAGGAGTTCGAAGTGTGCTCCGGAGGGAGACATTCGAAGGTGCCCGACGAAGGTCTCAGAAGTCGAGGCGCATCGAAGGCATGATCCGGGTGAGGCTCGTCGAGGAGTGTGCTCGGGGAGAGACACTGCGACGAAGGGCTCATGGAATGCTTCGTGCGGAGGCCTTGGACGAAGGAGGGACTTCGAAGGGTGGTACTCCGAAGGTGGGGCTTCGGAGTGTGAAAGGCTTCGGAGCAAGGCTAGCTCCGGAGTGTGGTTGTCTTGAGGTGCTTCGGCCTGCATGGCTTCGGTACACGGACTGACGGAGTTCGAGATGGGAGTAGCTGCGAAGCCGTGGTGGTCCACTCCGGAGGTGTTGGTGCGAAGGCCCAAGGGCTTTGACGGCTTCGGCTCAAAACCGTCACTGTATCGAAGGCCATCTTCGGCGAAGCGAAGGCCACCAGGCTCAAGGCTTCTCGCCGAAGCTACCGCACCCCTCGCGTGCGAAGGGAGGCTGCAAAAAGTCAAAGACTGCAAAGGCTGACACTGTCTGCTCTACAAAAAGCTAACGCTGTCCCCTCTGCAAAGCTGATAGAGAAGCCTCCAGAATAAAGGTGGACTACCTTTTGTACCCCTTAGTTCTGTAGAGACAAATCCTTTGTAAACCCTAGGGGTAAAGTAGTCACTTCCTTTGGGTGAACTGTGGGCTATAAATATGGGGGCTCGGTAGGTAACATTTAACACTTTGAGCATTTACTGTTGAGCTCCTGTAGCCACATACCTCGCTGTATTCATCCAGAGTTCAAATATTTTTGTGTTCCTTGCTCAAGCGGCGAAGCCCTGCTTCTTTGTGCTTTTTGCTTGAGCTCGCGTTACATACCTCGCTAGTTGTAGTGCACCGAAGCCTGTCTAGGCGAAGGTTGTTTCTGTGCAAAGTGTGTTTTTCAGCGTGGGTTCGCTCTGTGTAACTTGAGGCCAGACCTCACAGATTACTAGCGAAGCCCTGATTGAAGCCCGTTTTGCTTCTTGTGTCGAAGCCCGTAGCGAAGTCCGTTTGTATGCGTGTAGACCTTCGTGTACGAAGCCCAGGACCAGTTGCTGCTGCCAAGTACTCGGTCGAAGTCCCCAGTAGGGTGTCCACTCTTGCGAAGGGTGAAGTGCGAAGCCTGCTCGAAGCACCCTGTGTGCGGAGCCTGCACTGACTTAGCAGAGTAGATTTTCGAGGGTTGTAAGTGGAGCGAAGTCTTCTTGGCTTCGAACTTTTGCTCCTGCGAAGCCTGTGTTCGGAGCTGTCGAAGTACCTCCGAACCAGACCTTCGAAGGTAGTGTTCGAAGCCTGTTCCACAGAAGACAGGATTAAAACCGAAGGCTGTTTTTAACCTGAATTTTTAAAAGCTCCCATTCACCCTCCCTCTGGTCGCCGTTTCCGGTCCAACAATTGGTATCAGAGCGGGTTAAGATCACCAGTTGACCTTAACCGGTTTTGTGATCTATTGGCGACATGGATAGAGGCAGTAAAATTCCTCTGTTCGATGGGACTGATTTTGCATACTGGAAGGTGCGCATGGAGGCTTACTTGTTAATCCAAGGAAATGCAATTTGGGAGATTGTGGATTCACAATACTCCATCCCTGATACTCGCACCACTCAAACTGAAAAAGATCAGTATAATGCCAACTCGAAGGCAAGAAATATACTGTTCATTGGTTTGAGCCGGAGTGAGTTTGATAGGGTGCAGCACCTTAGGACTGCTAGGGAGATTTGGACAACACTCACTATTTTTCATGAGGGCTCTACGCAGATTAAGGCCAGGCGCCAAAGCACATACAACCAACAGTATCAGCTGTTTGTGCAGGCACCTGGTGAATCTATAGATGCCATGTTTTCTCTCTTTGATGCAATAGTGAGTAACTTGCGATCCAACGGGACGCTTGCTTACAGTGATCATGATAGGTCTATCAAGCTTCTCTATGCTCTTGACCGTAGCATATGGGAAGTAAAGATATCCAGCATTGAGGAGTCCGCAGGCTATGACACCTTGACCTGTGATGAACTCTTTAGCAAGCTGAAGTCCACAGAGATTGCCAAGGCATCTCTTGCTGTGCACAGAAGCTCTTTGCCATAGCCATTGGCATTGGTTTCTAGCACTAGCCGTGGCACCACTGCAGAACCAAGCACATCTGGTACTTGTGTTTTTGCAGATGGTTTTGCTTTGTCCTCCCTGGTCTCCGTCACAAAGGAGCAGGTGGACACTCTAGATGATGATGAGCTTGCTCTCATTGCCCGGAGGTTCACCCGCTTTCACCATGAGAGACGGGATAAGAGGAGAAGTGGTTTTAGTGGTTGCTTTGAATGTGGCGACACCTCTCACATCAAGGCTAATTGCCCAAAACTCAAGAAGAGATATGAGAGTGAGCGCCCTAAATACCACAAGAAGGAGAGGAAACCCTTTGTGAAGGGCAAGCGCGGCAAGATGGCTAAGAAAGTAGCCAAGGCCGCTTCCAGAGCATTTGTTGCTGCTCTCAGCGACATCGACACGTCCTCAACTGAGGAGTCGAGCTCTGAGGAGGAGGAGTCCCCAAGGAAGGAGGACAAGAAGGACAAGAAGGGACGAGACTTCACCGGCCTTTGCTTCATGGCCGACAGCGATCACAGCGGCGATGAGCTTGACTCATCTGAGGTAACACTATCATCTGACCAGCTACTAATTAAATTAGATGAGCTAAATGAAGTAGTTCTTGGCTCAAGATAGATTACTTGTGCAAGCTGCTAGAGAAAGAAAAGACCTTAGAATTAGGCTAGAAACCATTTCTACTGAATATGCCATGCTTAAGTCTAAATTTGATGATGCTGAATGTGAGTCTTGTTCTGTTGTCATGAGTGAGCTTGCTCAGTTGCGTTCTGTTCATGCTCAAACTCTTTCTGAGCTTGAGACTGCATAGAAGCAGCTTTTGGAGGTGGATTCTAGACCTCATGATGTTATTGATTGCATGAACTGCTCTTTATTACGTGAAAGCATTAATTTACGTGATAAGCATGTTTATGATTTAGAGGCTAGATTGGAGAGGGCCGGTAGTTCTAAAGATGTGCAGCCTGTTTGTGACACGTGCATCACCCTTAAGGACCAGCTAGGCACTGTTAGAGAGCGAGCTGAGAACCTCATGTCTGAAAATGAATACCTCCTTTCCGTGGTTAATAAATGCACTGAGGGAAAGGGTAGGATGGATTTGCTCTTGGCCAAGACCAAGATGTGTGCTGACAGAGCAGGGGTAGCTCTAGGTTTGGGTTTTGAGAGGATACCTTCAGACAGTAAGACCAAAACTGTTTTTACCTCTCCCACTACCCTAGAGACAGAGAGAGCTCTGTTAGACACCCCATCAGCCAAAAAGCCTACCCATCCACCAAAGAAAACCACACCTCCTGCCAAGAAAATCCCTCCCAAGAAAACCACACAGAATAAACCCAAGGAGCCTGTAAGAGTTGCTCCTGTGACCCATGAGAGTGCCCCCAGGAGAGTTTTTCATTGTTCCTATTGTCAGCGGGCGGGTCATTTGGTTGGGTTCTGTTTTCGTCGCATCAAGGATGAGCGACGCTCTCAGGCGATGAGTTACCAGGACATGCATTACCCATCTTTAGGTATGCATGAGTCTGAGTTTTACTATCGTCCTGCTTTTGAGGCTCCTCGCGCTTCTCGGAGAGGTTTTGCTCCTCGAGGTGTTCACCATGTTCCATATGGTGGTAGACCTCGGGCGATTAGCTTTGTACCTCGTCAGAGTAGGAGACCTCGACATGTTGTTCGATCACAGCATGTAGGTAGATCTCGCACTTTGCATTATTCTGATTATCATGTGCGTAGACCGTCTACTTTTGCTGCGCCTACTACTCGTGTCACTCAGTGCTGGATGCCTCATCATTATTTCACTCACCCCAGCACTGAGCGATCGAGATATTCTTATCATGTGTAGGCGTCAGATCGAGACTTGGAGGGCACGTGGATCATGGACTCCGGTTGTTCGCGCCACATGACCGGAGATGCAGCTTGGTTCTCCAGCCTCACCACAACCAAGCAAAGGGAACATATCAACTTCAGAAAAAATCGAAGGAGTAGAGTGAAAGGTAAATGTGTGGTAAGAATTAACTCGAATTTCACTCTCAAAGATGTTGCATTGGTTGAAAACCTGGGATACAATTTGCTGTCTGTATCTCAGTTGCTTGATGAGGGCTTCGAAGTGCGATTCCATCGCGATACTTCGCAAGTACTCAATTCTGATTGTGTTGTGGTGTGTAAGATCTTTAGAGTTGGGAGAGTTTTTGGAGCTGATTTTTCTGAGTCATCTGGTTCTTCTCACTGTCTTGTTGCACATTCGACTTCTGAGCTTTGGAAGTGGCATAGGAGACTAGGGCATATGAGCTTTGAGTTGCTCGCTCGTCTGAGCGCCCTAGGTATGATCCGAGGATTGCCCAAGCTCAAGTTTGAGAAGAATTTAGTTTGCGCTCCTTGTCGACATGGAAAAATGATTGCCGCTTCGCATTCGCCAGTCACCACAGTGATGACTGAACAACCCGGAGAACTTCTCCATATGGACACTTTGGTCCTTCTCGGGTCAGTTCTTTAGGCGGCAAGTGGTATGTATTAGTTATTGTCGACGATTTCTCTCGCTACTTTTGGGTCTTCTTTCTTGCCAGCAAGGATGAAGTGTTTTCACACTTTCGGAACTTGGCTTTGAGACTTTTTACTAAACTCCCTGGTGCATTGAAATTCATTCGAACTGATAATGGCACTGAGTTCAAAAATAGTCTCTTTGTTGACTTTTGCATGGAGCATGGCATAGAACATCAATTCTCTGCTCCGCGGGTTCCTCAACAGAACGGTGTTGTTGAGAGGAAAAACCGCACCTTGGTTGAGATGGCTAGGACGATGCTTGATGAGCATAGGACTCCTAGAAAATTCTGGGCTGAGGCCATGAACATTGCATGTTACATCTCAAACCGAATCTTCTTGCGCTCAATTTTAAATTTGACATCTTATGAGCTGCGTTTTGGGAGACAGCCCAAGGTTACTCATCTTCGAGTTTTTGGCTATCGCTGCTTTATCCTAAAACGTGGTAACTTGGATAAATTTGAGTCGCGATCTTCTGACGGGATTTTTTTGGGTTACACTACACATGGTCATTCTTATCGTGTTTATAACTTGGAAACTAACACTGTCATCGAGTCATGTGATGTGACTTTTGATGAATCAACCCCCTCTGTTAGTTCTGCATTTGAACAGGCAAATGAACACGACATGGAACAGACCATCTTCGAAGAAGAAGATCCCGGAGAATTCGAGGATGAACCCCTACTTCCCTCGACATCAACCCCCGAAGCTGACCCCGCTTCTACTACTTCGGCACGAGGTCCCAAAGCGACTACCTCAACATCGGTCATCTTGGACCACTCCAACGCACAAGTTGAGGGGGAGACTGCATCCCGCCGTGAGGCTCCACATCATGTTCAAAGGATGCACCCTCCCGTGCAGATCATTGGTGAGCTTGATCAAAGGGTAACACGTTCTCATGCCCATTTCACTAATGCTGCTTTTGTTGCTTCTTTCGAGCCCTTAGATGTTAGTCATGCACTTTCTGATTCTAGTTGGATCAATGCCATGCATGAAGAGCTTGAAAATTTTGAGAGAAACCAAGTCTGGTCTTTAGTTGATCCTCCACCAAATGTTCATTTCATTGGAACGAAATGGATTTTCAAAAATAAACAAGGGGAGGATGGGACTATAATTAGAAACAAGGCTAGACTTGTAGCTCAGGGCTTTTCTCAACTAGAAGGGATTGATTTTACTGAAACTTTTGCACCTGTTGCTCGCCTTGAGGCCATTAGGATTTTGCTTGCCTTTGCGACATCCCGGGGATTCAAACTCTATCAAATGGATGTCAAAAGTGCTTTTCTAAATGGCTTCATAGGTGAAGATGTTTATGTAAAACAACCCCCTGGTTTTGAAAACCCCAAGTACCCACATAAAGTCCTTAAACTTCATAAGGCTCTTTATGGACTCAAGCAGGCCCCTCGGGCATGATATGATAGACTTAAGTCTTTTCTGCTTGAGCGAGGGTATTTGATGGGCTCTGTTGATAAAACATTGTTTACTCTCAAGCATGGCAAAGATTTCCTCCTAGTTCAGATTTATGTGGATGATATCATCTTTGGTGGTTCTTCTCATGCTTTGGTTCCCGAGTTTGCAGATACCATGAGCAGGGAATTTGAAAAGTCAATGATGGGCGAGCTTACATTTTTCCTTGGTTTGCAAATCAAGCAAAGCAAACAAGGTACTTTTGTCCACCAGACGAAGTACACCAAGGACCTGCTCAAGAAGTTCGACATGTCTGATGCGAAGCCCCTCGCCACTCCAATGGCTACATCTGTAGCATTGGACCCTGACGAAGATGGAGAAGTCGTAGATCAGAAGGAGTTCCGAAGCATGATCGGCTCCCTCCTCTACTTGACTGCCACGAGGCCGGACATACACTTCGCTGTGTGTCTGTGCGCTCGTTTTCAGGCTTCACCACGAGCTTCACACCGCCAAGCGGTAAAGCGCATCTTAAGGTATCTCAAACACACCCTTGAATTTGGCATATGGTATTCAGCATCTTCATCTTTATGTCTTCGAGGTTATTCTGATGCGAATTTTGCTGGATGTAGAATTGATAGGAAAAGTACCTCTGGTACTTGTCATTTTCTGGGTACTTCACTGGTTTGCTGGTCTTCCCACAAACAGTCTAGTGTTGCACAATCGACGGCCGAGGCCGAATATGTTGCTGCAGCTAGCTGTTGCTCTCAGATTTTGTGGATGACTTCCACTTTGCGGGATTTCGGGTTAGATTATAAGAGTGTTCCACTTTTCTGTGATAACACTAGTGCTATTTGTATTGCAAACAACCCGGTTCAGCACTCCAGAACCAAGCACATTGATGTGAGATATCATTTTCTCAGAGATCACAATGAGAAGGGTGATATTGAACTTCAATATGTTGATACCCAACACCAGCTTGCCGACATTTTTACAAAACCCCTCGATGCTTCTCGATTTGCTTACTTGCGTGGGGAACTTGGTATTTGTCATCCTTACGGCATTTTGTGAGGGGGAGCTTGATAGAGCTGAAGTGCCCGATCTTTCGGTGAGTGGAGATAACTTCGATTTGGTGGAAGAAGACCCTCACAATCCGACTACGACGAGCGAACCCGAAGCGCCAATGCAATCGCTGAACCAACTCCATGTGGTTACCGACCTTGTGGATGCAAGATCAGCCTGATCACGAAGATCGTTTCCTGTTCGCAATCGAAGAACGAACAAGAAAGAGATGCGAGCAATATGAATATCACTCAAGGTGGAGTTCTGAATCACACGAGGACAGCGCTGTTTGGCGCGTGTCAAAAGTAGCAAAAGCTAATTGTAAATCAAAACTCGAGTCTATAGGGATGACAAGACTCTATTTAAATAGAGGGGGGAAGGTGGGCGCAGCCCCCTAATGTGGACGACCAAAGAGGGGGGGCGCCCCTAGGAAGGCCGAGTCTATGCAGGCCTGCGTTTATTCTTCTGGGCCTTCATTCTTTAGTAGTATGACGAAGTTCAGCTCTCTTGCACGGGCCCTCGTGATTATCCTAGAAGGAGATGGCGCCGAAGAAGGTGCTGCTGGTGTAGATGTACTGATGTCCTCATCATCCTCCCCTTCTAGAATCGAAGTCGTCCTCGACGGCAACTCCTCATCCTCGCCCGCATATGGTCTCAAATCTGCAACATTAAAACTAGTGGAAACACCAAACTCCGTAGGTAGGTCAAGGATATAAGCATTATCATTAATCTTGGTTAGCACTTTAAAAGGACCAGCAGCACGAGGCATCAATTTAGAACGGCGCAAATTAGGGAAACGATCCTTTCGTAAATGCAACCAAACCAAATCACCAGGTGCAAAAGTAACATGTTTTCTTCCTTTACTACCAGCAACTTGATTTTTGGCATTAGCAGCAGCAATGTTTTGGTGTGTTTGTGCATGAAGGTCAATCATTTGTTCAACATGGGCAACTGCATCGAGATGTGGAGCTTCCGCAGCATCAAGGGCGAACAAATCAATAGGTGCTCGAGGAATGTAACCATAAACAATCTGAAAAGGGCACATCTTTGTAGAAGAGTGTGTGGCATGATTATAAGCAAATTCAATATGAGGCAAGCAATCCTCCCAACGTCGCAAATTTTTATCCAAAACAGCCCTAAGCATGGTTGACAAGGTTCTATTAACTACCTCAGTTTGCCCATCAGTTTGAGGATGACAAGTTGTGCTAAACAGCAATTTAGTTCCCACTTTATTCCACAGAGATCTCCAAAAATGACTGAGAAACTTAGCATCACGATCTGAGACTATTGTATTTGGAATGCCATGCAAACGAATAATCTCTCGAAAGAACAATTCAGCAACAGTGCGAGCATCATCAGTTTTATGACAAGGTAAAAAATGCGCCATTTTGGAAAATCTATCAACAACCACAAAAATGCTATCCCTCCCCTTCTTAGTTCTAGGCAATCCCAAAACAAAGTCCATAGAAATATCAAGCCAAGGGGAAGTAGGGACAGGCAAAGGCATATACAAACCATGGTTGTTCAACCGGGACTTAGCTTTTTGACATGTAGTGCAGCGTGCAACAAGGCGCTTGACATCACGGCGCATCCGGGGCCAAAAGAAATGTGCGGCCAGCACCTCGTGCGTCTTGTGGACACCAAAATGTCCCATGAGACCACCGCCATGTGCCTCCTGTAACAACAAAAGACGAACCGAGCTTGCTGGAATACACAGCTTGTTAGCGCGAAACAGGAACCCATCCTGCATGTGGAATTGACCCCAAGGTTTGCCGGGCGTGCAATGAGTTAGAACATCTTTAAAATCAGCATCGTTGACATATTGATCCTTCACAGTTTGCAAACCAAAAATTTGAAAATCGAGCTGTGAAAGCATGGTATATCTACGAGACAACGCATCAGCAATGACATTCTCCTTCCCGTTCTTGTGTTTAATAATATAAGGAAAAGACTCGATGAATTCTACCCAACTAGCATGACGACGGTTCAGATTTGTTTGGGTACGAATATGTTTCAAGGCCTCATGATCAGAATGAATTATGAACTCACGATGCCAAAGATAGTGCTGCCATGTGTGCAAAGTGCGGACTAAAGCATAAAGCTCCTTATCATAAGTAGAATATCGCAAGCTAGCACCGCTTAATTTTTCACTGAAATACGCAACCAGTTTTCCCTCTTGTAACAAAACAGCACCTAATCCAATCCCGCTAGCATCGCATTCAAGCTCAAATACTTTAGTAAAATCAGGCAATTGCAAGAGGGGGGCATGTGTTAACTTATCTTTCAAAGTGCTGAACGCTACCTCCTGCGAGTCGCCCCAAGCAAATGGCACACCTTTCTTTGTAAGCTCATGTAGAGGTGCTGCAATGGAGCTAAAATCACGTACGAACCGACGGTAAAAACCTGCAAGTCCAAGAAAACTCCGAATCTGTGTGACCGTTGTCGGCGTGGGCCATTCCCGAATTGCATCAACCTTGCTGCTATCCACCTCGATGCCCTGTGGGGTAACAACATAACCAAGAAACGAGACGCGTTGTGTGCAAAAGATGCATTTTTCCATATTAGCAAACAAGCGGGCAGCACGCAAGGCATCAAAAACAGCACTCAAATGTTCCAACTGCTCTTTCATAGTCTTGCTGTAAATAAAGATATCATCGAAGTAGACAACAACAAACAGTCCTATGAAGGGTCTAAGAACTTCATTCATCAAGCGCATAAAGGTGCTGGGAGCATTAGTCAATCCAAACGGCATAACCAACCATTCATATAAGCCAAATTTTGTTTTAAAAGCCGTTTTCCATTCATCTCCTAATTTCATGCGAATCTGATGGTAGCCACTACGTAAATCAATCTTAGTGAAAATCATGGCACCACTAAGTTCATCTAGCATATCATCAAGGCGTGGTATAGGATATCGATAACGAATGGTGATGTTATTAATAGCACGACAGTCTACACACATACGCCATGACCCATCTTTTTTCGGTACAAGTAAAACAGGAACCGAGCAAGCGCTAAGAGATTCACGAATGTACCCCTTATCAAGCAACGCCTGCACCTGGCGCTGGATCTCCTTCGTCTCATCCGGATTCGTGCGGTATGGGGCGCGGTTAGGTAGTTGGGCGCCGGGGATGAGGTCAATCTGGTGCTCAATACCACGGAGTGGAGGGAGACCCGAGGGTAAGTCTGTGGGAAACACATCAGCGTACTCCTGCAAAAGGTTAGAAACAGCGGGGGGAATATCCAAAGACGGGGGAGCATCAAGGGCAGCGAGCATACTAGAACAGACAAGTGCATAGCAGGGCAAATGATCATTGCGTAAATCCTCAAAATCAGCACGTGTAGCAAGCAAGACAGGCGCATTCAACTTGATTTCAGAAGTAACATTGGCGGCTGGTTGGGGTGCTAGTGGTTTTGCCGCTTTAGTAGCCCTAGCAAGATCATCTTTAAAAATTTGGTCGGGGGTCATTGGATGTATAATTATTTTCTGACCTTTAAACAAGAAGGAATAATGATTCGAACGACCATGATGTACACTATCAGTATCATATTGCCAAGGTCTACCAAGTAACAAAGAGCATGCTTCCATCGGAACAACATCACAATCAGCATAATCAGAATAAGAGCCCAATGAAAAAGGAACGCGTACCGAACGTGTGATTCTAATTTTCCCACCATCATTAAGCCATTGAATGTGATACGGGTTTGGGTGCTTACGAGTGGGCAGGGACAACTTCTCGACCAAAGCTGTGCTTGCCAAGTTGTTGCAGCTGCCACTGTCGATGATGATGCGAATCGACCGTTCTTGTACAACACCTTTGGTGTGGAAAAGTGTGTGCCGTTGGTTTTTCTCAGACGTGGTGACCTATGTGCTAAGAACACGCTGCACAACAAGACTCTCATACTTATCGGCGTCGCCGGGATCGACATGTACCTCCGTTTTTGCTGCATGGTCAGTGGCAAGCATAGTATGTTGGGTTTCCTCGGAATCACTAGCGGATGAATACTCACCATTGTCACGTATGAGCAAAATACGCTTGTTTGGACAGTCCCGACTCACGTGTCCAAGTCCATGGCAACGATAGCACCGAATATCCCGTGTACGTCCTGTGGAAGGAGCAGCGCCTAGGGACGAGGATGCAGTAGGCTTGGCCGTCGTTTCGCGCGATGGAGTGCTGATCGTGGATGGTGTTGGCGGAGTAGACGCTGAATTGATTGCTGCGCCTCTACCTGCAAAAGAGTTAGGATATGTCTTCGAGCGGCGTCCCTGCACTTCACGTTCAGCTTTGCAAGCATATGCAAACAATGTGGCCATATCAGAATATTCCTTATAATCAAGGATGTCCTGAATTTCTCTATTCAAACCACCATGAAAACGAGCCATCGCAGCTTCATCTGTCTCAAACAAACCACAACGAATCATACCCTTTTGGAGCTCTTGATAGTAGTCCTCGACAGATTGCTGTCCTTGTCGAAAACTCTGCATTTTCTTTAGCAAATCTCGCGCAAAATATGAAGGAACAAATCTGTGTCGCATAGCAGCTTTTAATTGAGTCCAAGTGATGGGTGTAGCAGTAGGATGTGTTAGTTTATATTCACGCCACCATATTAAAGCAAAATCAGTAAATTCACTAATAGCAGCTTTGACTTGAGAATGAGCAGGAATATCATGGCATGAAAATTTCTGATCGACCTCTAGTTCCCAATCAAGATAAGCAGCAGGATCATATTTGCCATTAAAAGATGGAATTTTAAATTTAATCTTAGCAAATGAATCGTGAGGGGAATGACGTACCACGCGACGTGCACGACCGTGGCGAGGTCCATCGTCCTGCTCTGTATCGCCACCATAATCCTTTTGTAATTCGGTGAGCGAAGAAGTTAACGCATCGAGTCGTGACATGATGGTGTCGAGCGTGGTCACCATGGCCGTCTGAGCGAGGTCGATCTGGTCGAACCGCTCGGTCGACGAAGTGATCGTAGAATCAAACCGCTCATGCATCGTTGTCATGTCCGCAGCAAGGCCATCAACCTGTGCCCGTACATCCAGCAGTTGTGCATCCTTCGTTTCGTCGTTGCCTGCCATAGTTAGTGCAAACACAAAGCAAAAACCTACGACAACACGGATGTGGATTGGTCGCTCACAGACGTGTTGTTATCAAATTCTTATCCGTTCTTACCAAGCACACAGGGGTGACCTGCAACCAAAAGGTGGAACCGGCGAAAGATTGGAGCAGCGATTGCTTGGAGAAACAAAATCTGCTCGTTGTAGAACTATGTGGGGTTCTAGGTAGGCTGCACTCAAAACAAGGATTAGCACAATCAAACAATAATGCGAGGTTGAATTATAGTGCCAAAGACGTAACCAAAAGCTGCTAGAAACAAAGTGCAAAAGGCGGTACAAGAAAAAAGGAAAACCGAAGAGGTGAGCAGGGATGGAAAGGGGGAGGGGCGCACGGCCAGGGGGGGTCACCTCCTTGCTGTTTTTCTCCTTTCTTTCTTTTCTCTTTTTTTTTCTTCTTTTTTTTCTTTTTTTTTCGTTTTTTTTTTATCCGGAGAAACTTGCAAGTAAAAATAGGCAACCAGCAATAATGGACGGCCCTTTGTATGGTAGGTGATCAAGAATTTCGGAAATGAAGCAATCTGAACTTTGTATGGTAGGCGACCAAAGCTTTCTTAAATGAGTGTGATCAATATTAGGCAACCAGCAATAATTGATTGCCCTTTGTATGGAAGGCAACCAAAACTTTCTCAAATGAGTGTGATCAATATTAGGCAACCAGCAATAATTGACTACCCTTTGTATGGAAGGCAACCAAAACTTTCTCAAATGAGGTTGAGCAGAATGAGGCAACCTATATTTTTTTTGTAACTTTCCAAATAACACACAAGGCAGGGAAGGGAGGGGCGCACGGCAAGGGGGGTTTGCGTGATATGCAGATGAAGATGCACAAGTAACCAGCAACAATTGACACGCGTAAGCACACAAATTCAACAAAGCAAATTATTGAAAGATAGTGCAAGGCTCAAAAAGGTGCTGGGACAAGGATCTAACCTGAATATATTTTCGTGTTGTGGTTTTGTGGACTGTAGGAAGGGACAAACACTCGATAAACTCACCGATCAACCCGGAAAATCTGATACCACTTGATAGAGCTGAAGTGCCCGATCTTTCGGTGAGTGGAGATAACTTCGATTTGGTGGAAGAAGACCCTCACGATCCGACTACGACGAGCGAACCCGAAGCGCCAATGCAATCGCTGAACCAACTCCCTGTGGTTACCGACCTTGTGGATGCAAGATCAGCCTGATCACGAAGATCGTTTCCTGTTCGCAATCGAAGAACGAACAAGAAAGAGATGCGAGCAATATGAATATCACTCAAGGTGGAGTTCTGAATCACACGAGGACAGCGCTGTTTGGCGCGTGTCAAAAGTAGCAAAAGCTAATTGTAAATCAAAACTCGAGTCTATAGAGATGACAAGACTCTATTTAAATAGAGGGGGGGAAGGTGGGCGCAGCCCCCTAATGTGGACGACCAAAGAGGGGGGGCGCCCCTAGGAAGGCCGAGTCTATGCAGGCCTGCGTTTATTCTTCTGGGCCTTCATTCTTTAGTAGTATGACGAAGTTCAGCTCTCTTGCACGGGCCCTCGTGATTATCCTAGAAGGAGATGGCGCCGAAGAAGGTGCTGCTGGTGTAGATGTACTGATGTCCTCATCATCGGGAGCTGATTGTGTGTGTCTTGCATATGCTCACTGTGTGCTAAATTGCATTTACATCTTTTGCACTTATATGCCTGCTCATAATTCATGAAATCGTGTCAGCTCAGCTCTTGTTAATTTATCTGAAACATTCATGTGCATGATGTTTTCTTTTCAAAATCAAATCGTGCTCACTGCTTAGTCTTGAATCTAACATGTTTAGGCAGGACTGCTTTAGCTATCTTTTATCTGCTTGATAGCAAGACACTGTTCATTGGATGCTAAAAATTGCAACTTGCAAAATTGTTCTACATTTTCATGGATATTCATAAAGTGCCAAACAATTGGTTCACTTAGTTAAAATCAAAAAAAACTCCATGATTTGCATGCTTTAAGTGAAAAGATTCAGGTGGGTTTGTCTGTCGCACTACTCTATTCTAGACAACTTTCCATTGCACATTGGTCTGAACTGGAATAGTGTAGTGTATGCCAAAATAATTGCCTTAAGCTTCTTATGGTTTTCATGCCTAGGCTTGGCCTGATTGGAAAGTATAAGGTAGACAAACAAATAACCCCTGGCACTAAGAAAAGAACAACAAAATTCATTGCTCATCAAGTTTGCTTTTCCTGCTCCATTTGAACTGGACTTGTCTGTCTAAGTAGAACTTGACTAGCTTTGCGCGGTTCTTGCTTTTACTTGTCTAGTTTCCTTGTCTAAGTGGTGATGCTTTTATTTCAAAAATGATCAAATCACATGCTTCATCATGTTTTTAGAGAATGTTAATTTGAGCTGAGCCCATGATTCATTGGTGTTATTGTTGGCATATTTTTACTTCATATGTCTTTGCAATTCTGCTCATTTCGAAGCTTTGCATCTTCTACATGCTCCTTGATGCTTGCATTGCCAAAGGGGGAGAAATTCCTCAAGGGAAAGAGACTTGCTACGTTCTCTGCCGCAAGAAGGCATAATTTCCAAAGGGGGAGAAAATTTGACATAAAGGGGGAGAAGATTCTTTGTTGCCAAAAAGGGGGGAAACTTAACTCAGGGGGAGTTTTTATTGCCGAAGGGGCTTTTACTCTTTTGAAAAGGGGGAGGAAAATTCTTCTGTCAAGTGACATGATTTGGCTCTTTTTCTGAGTTTTTATGGTCACTTGTGTGCTGAAAGTCTTTTAATTTTCTTGGACTTTAAAGTTGGTTGTCAATGCACTCATCAAGGGGGAGATTGAGAAACCAAGGGTTGGTTTCAGTATTTGTGATGAGTGATTGACAGGCTTTTTACCCTCTGGTTCGAAGGGTACCTCCGAAGGGTGTTCGGAGGTTGTGCCTCCGAAGGGTGTTCGGAGGCTGTACCTCCGGAGGGATTTCGGAGGTTGTACCTCCGAAGGGTGTTCGGAGGTGGTTTGGTTGCTGCAGCTGTTGTAGCAGAGTGTGCTCGTCGGAGGGGTCCGACAGTACACAATGATTGGGTGTGTACCGAAGGCTTCGGTACTTTGGGCGGTACACCGGAAGGTGTGCCGGAGGTTGCTAACCCGGAGAGGTCTTCGGAGTACTGGATACACTTGTCTGTTTGTCGGTGGTGCGCAGGGACTTCGGAGGCGACGGATAGGTTCGTAGCAGGTGAACCTGGGTCAAGCGGGAGGCTTGATGCCAGGGGAGCAGGGAGCTCCGTCACGGTGGCTGCGAAGGGGGTCCGGGTCGATCCTCGGGTCGAGGTGCGCCAGGTGAAGGCAGAGAGTGCGGAGTGTGGCTCCGACTGAAGGTACTCCGAGACAAAGTCCTCGGAGGTGAGGCACTTCGAAGGTACTCCGGATGGAGTGACTTCGGAGTTGGATGGAACAAGTCCACTACGGAGGCAAGGAGTTCGAAGTGTGCTCTGGAGGGAGACATTCGAAGGTGCCCGACGAAGGTCTCAGAAGTCGAGGCGCATCGAAGGCATGATCCGGGTGAGGCTCATCGAGGAGTGTGCTCGGGGAGAGACACTGCGACGAAGGGCTCATGGAATGCTTCGTGCGGAGGCCTTGGACGAAGGAGGGACTTCGAAGGGTGGTACTCCGAAGGTGGGGCTTCGGAGTGTGAAAGGCTTCGGAGCAAGGCTAGCTCCGGAGTGTGGTTGTCTTGAGGTGCTTCGGCCTGCATGGCTTCGGTACACGGACTGACGGAGTTCGAGCTGGGAGTAGCTGCGAAGTCGTGGTGGTCCACTCCGGAGGTGTTGGTGCGAAGGCCCAAGGGCTTTGACGGCTTCGGCTCAAAACCGCCACTGTATCGAAGGCCATCTTCGGCGAAGCGAAGGACACCAGGCTCAAGGCTTCTCGCCGAAGCTACCGCACCCCTCGCGTGCGAAGGGAGGCTACAGAAAGTCAAAGACTGCAAAGGCTGACACTGTCTGCTCTGCAAAAAGCTGACGTTGTCCCCTCTGCAAAGCTGACAGAGAAGCCTCCAGAATAAAGGTGGACTACCTTTTGTACCCCTTAGTTCTGTAGAGACAAATCCTTTGTAAACCCTAGGGGTAAAGTAGTCACTTCCTTTGGGTGAACTGTGGGCTATAAATATGGGGGCTCGGTAGGTAACATTTAACACTTTGAGCATCTACTGTTGAGCTCCTGTAGCCACATACCTCGCTGTATTCATCCAAAGTTCAAATATTTTTGTGTTCCTTGCTCAAGCGGCGAAGCCCTGCTTCTTTGTGCTTTTTGCTTGAGCTCGCGTTACATACCTCGCTAGTTGTAGTGCACCGAAGCCTGTCTAGGCGAAGGTTGTTTCTGTGCGAAGGTTCTTCTTGGCTTCGAACTTTTGCTCCTGCGAAGCCTGTGTTCGGAGCTGTCGAAGTACCTCCGAACCAGACCTTCGAAGGTAGTGTTCGAAGCCTGTTCCGCAGAAGACAGGATTAAAACCGAAGGCTGTTTTTAACCTGAATTTTTAAAAGCTCCCATTCACCCCCCCTCTGGTCGCCATTTCCGGTCCAACAACAGCAAATACCTCGTCCAGCTCTCGTCGGGGCACCTCCTCCAGGTGCACCGGCTCAAGGGCAAGGCGCATGCGGGGTACAACTGGGAGCCCCGGCTGGAGCGCGTCGAGTACACGACCATCAAGGCCGAGCTCTTCGAGTGGAAGACCGTCGCTGCCCCCGCTCCCGCACCCGCCGTGGGCTCCCGTGGCCAGTGGGCGCGGGTGGATAACAAGGGCGGCGCTGGCGTCCTCGCCGGACGAGCGCTGTTCCTTGGGAAGAGTGGGTCGATGTGTGTCCCAGCGGACTGCTGCCCCGAGCCCCGAGGTGAAGGGCAACTGCGTCTACTTCACCGACGATGGGCCGTGGTCACACGACAGGTGCCACGAGGTTGTCCCGGACGTCGGCGTGCTCGACCTTGCCGACAGGAGCTTCAAGGTGCCTCGCGGCGCCGTGCGCGACCTGCTCTGGAAATGGCCGCCCCCAGTTCGTTTGGGTCTTCCCCTCCTGCACCAACAAAAGGCGGGTGCAAGATTTGGACCCTAGGTATTCAAAATTCCATATAACAATTTTTTTGTGCGTAACGAAAGATAAAAACAACAACATGACTACATGTAGTTTAATTTGGTGTGTAGACATGTTTACTTATGTGAAAAAAACAACTATCAACATTCATCAATCCAATCAGTAAGATTTCAACAAACAAATTTCAACGAGAATGGAACAGATTCCACCATAGATTTCAACATATTTCTTTTATTTCTGGAGAAAAGAATCTAGAATCCTGGATCTAGGCTTGGGACACTTGGCGGGGGAGCGGCGCTGGGGACCAAGCGACCGACGAGGGGAGGAACGGGGGCCTGGCGCAGGGAGCCCGACGGCCGACGAGGGAGGTGCGGGGGCCTAGAGCAGGGAGCCCCGGTGGCCGGTAGCCTTCGACGAGTCGTGGAGGTACTTGAGGATCCAAGTGAGGTCTATAAGACTGATAGACTATAACATTAATTATATTATTATATATAGTTTTAACTTACGTGATACTATAATAAATTATATAAATGATGTAACATTATATTAAATAAAAAGGTTTAAAAAATCGGTCGCTTGTGATACCAAAAGTTAAGGAGAAATCAAATATATTAGACAATACTTTCTCCGCTGTACAACGACCTTGCTTTTAAAATGAAAATATTAATTGTATTATTATATATAGTTTTCAACTTACATGATACTATAATAAATGATACAAAAATATATTAAATAGAAAAGTTTAAAAATCGGTCTCCCGTGATACTAAGTTATGGAGAAATTAAATAAATTATAATTTATACAATACTCCCTCCACACTACGATGAGCTTACTTTTAAAATAAAATTATTAAATTAGAGGTAAGATCTAAATCAAGTATATTAGACAATACTTTCTCCGCTCTACTATGACTTTGTTTTTAAAATAAAATTATTAAATTAGTGGTAAGAGTAAGAGAATATAATTATACCATGACTTTATTTTTAAAATAAAATTATTAAATTAGTGGTAAGAGTAAGAGAATATAATTATATGTTTCATTGCAAACAAAAAATATGGGGTGAGGGAGACTTGAACTGTAGACCTCATGAATCTAGCAACTAAGTTAGCTTGTGCTAGCCAATTGTGTCACCAGCCAGCTTTGTATAGTAATAATTTTATTTTTTGATCTATATACATAATATACACTATATATATAATTTTTTGTTGCAAAAATAATGGGTATTCAATTGCATACCCTTGAATACAAGTAGGCCCGCCCCTGGCACCAACTGATGAATTAGCCATCCATCAGAAAATGTTCAGATGTCTTCATTTCTTCAGCAACTGCAGCTCAGGTCGGAGTTCCTCACTTCAGAATGCATGGGCGAGGTCAATTTCTCGTTGACCTGCTTTTCTTGCAATAAGTTGTAAAACGAATGTGCTTGTCAGAGTGAAAAGGAGGTCAATCTCTGGTTGACTTCGAGCAACAACACATTGCTAGTTAGTTGTAGTCTGTAGGCAAGTCTGTCAGGAAGGCTATATATGTAATAATCTGGTCTGACTGTAATTCCATCTTCGCGATACAAACGACTGCTATTGTGAATTGTGATAGGTAAAAAAGATCAAATTTCGTATAAACTAAATAATTTTAGTGATGCCGGTGAAATCTCACGCTCTGTTCATGTGAAGAAGAAAGTTCATTCTTTTGCGGATTTTTTAAATGCCCTTTTTTTAAAAAAATATGTTTTTTCAACATCTTTACCGGCTCGTGGACATCCCGCTTCTCATTCCAGGCTTGGATTACCAAAGCTGGTGACGCGACGCCGTCAAGATGATAAGTCGTGATCAGCATAAGCTTTTCTATGGTTTGCTCATCTATACCCTACGTTACCCGAATATAGATCCTAAGCTGTGTATCAGTATCAGATACGTATTCGGTATGTATCCAATGAATTTTCCTTTTCCAAGTAAATAAATTAATTCGGATACGTATCCCGTGTGGCCGGATATGTAACGCAGTGCAGGTTCTTTCTCTCGCCTGTCGCCCTAACCCCGATTGATACACTCTCACATCTCGCCGCCCGCGCCGCCGACCGACGCTGCGCCGTCTCCCTCGCACACGTCGTGTGGATCTCATCACTTCATTGGGTCGTCGCGACGCCACAGTTTGGGGCCGTTGCCGCCGCTGCCGGCCGCCACATCATCCAGCAGTCTGCAGCCAGTGAGCAGATCCACACGAGTACAGAGCTACAAGGTCCTCCCTTCCTTCTTTTCTTCTGTTTCTTTCAGTGTCTGTCTGGCTTTTCTTCCGTGGCTTCACTTCGTGCGTTCACTGTTGACAAGAGTGTGTTTACTTGTCTAGTTGTCTTGATTTGATATGTGTTGAAAACTATAGATTGATATTTGTAAATTATCGATTGCTCCCACGTTTTATTTGTTCACTTATCTTGTTTGTTTGTTTGCCTATTAAATTTGCAGATTGATATATTGGATCAGGATTTGATGGCTCAAGCGCATCCTAGTATTACTAATATTGAAGCAGAATTGCTTTATTACATTTTCGTCATTGCTATTTTTACATGTATTACTAATATTTGTCTGTGTATATATAAATAATATATATATGTATCGCTGTATCCATGTTTTTTTAAAAATAATGTATATTGTATCACATATCCATATATGTATCCACATATCTGGTTAATGTAGTCTATACCTGATGGAACATCTGAAAAGAACATAACTACCGGATCTTCTCTTCGGCATTCAAATCAATCGACTCCGTAGCTCAGCTCATCTCTTCGGATCTCAACCTTTTTAGGACGGCGCACATGCATGTCTAGTGGATTTTGCCTTCTTCATGCCTTCATCTATTCTTTGTACCTTCCTCCTTCTCCCGTTTCTCTTTATCCCTTTCTCTTGTTGTAATCTTAAAGTGTTTTTATTACCCCCTCTTAATATATAGTAGTGACTCTCTATCTTGCAATCAAAAAAAGAAAGAAAATATGTTTTTGGTAGACTAAAAAATTACAAACTAAACTGTTGTGGTTCAACGACTTTAGCATCCCATTCGAGCTCATGTCGTTAAACACATAGTCCACATGGCTAAAAACTAAGAGATTAATCCTAATATGCCACTGGAAAATTAGTCAGTTCCATATATGTCACTTGTTGTCTCAAAGACATGTGGATCCTGGACCAACATGTCAGTGAGACAATCAGTGGCATATATGGAACCAGGTGAACTTTCAATAGCAAATACGAAACTTTCCCAAAAATTAATGATCGGCTTTATTTTAGCAACATGAGTCCCTTTATCGCTGTATTATCAAACAAATAGTCAATATGTTATATTTATTGACGTTTAGTTTCGCTAAAGAGGGATAGAGAAATTTGTGTCGCCAAACTAATGGTCGATTATTAGTTTAGCAACATGGGTTCTTTCACCATTTCAATAGTCAATATGTCAAACTAGCGGTCTTGATATGTGTCTATTTTTATATATCGTTTAAAAAATATCACATTAAATGAAATTTTGAATAAAAATAAATTGTTTTTAAAAAAGTCTTCATTTTGTAACCATTAGAAAGACTAAAGCCCAAAGCCCATCTAGGTTGTGAAGGATGAAAGCCTGCTGATATGTTAGTCTGTTAGGCTATTGCTCCCTTTCTCTTATCATAGGCTTCAGTCCATGATCCATTGAGCTCGGTTTCAAAAGGGTTGAGCCAAGTTATCACAAGTTCACAACCCACTACTTGCTCACAACTTGTTCTTTCCCTCTAATCTAGACTTTGAATGTCAATTTTTCCCGTCTACATAAATGTTTACACAACATCATATACTCCCTCCTGTGTACAAATATAAGTCGTTTAGATAGAATTACACATATTAAGGTGATATTAAATAGAGTTGCAAATGTTGTCTCAATTGGTTATAGAGTCTAAACTTTAGTGATATACACCACCCAAGTTCAACTCTTGGTGGTCACATCCCATTTGGCAGCCTCTATTTTTTTGCGTTTTTTATTGCAGAAATGCTTCGGGAGAAGAGCACAATTAAAATAAAAAATGCTTCGATTGACGGGGTGACTAATATTTGTACACTCTCAATAAAAAACCAAAACGACTATTATTTGTATACCGGAGGGAGTACATATTTATGAGTGTACTGAAGAATAGAGACATAACACAAAGACACCAGTGTGGATCCATAATTTCAGTGTGATGATGTTTTCATAAACATATCAACGAGCTATTATGATTTTTAGTAGGGTATTGAAATCATCAGGTAGAGAAGTGTACTTAGAATAACCAATTATATTGTTATCACGGGACAACACAAATAATACGGTGGATTCATCTTAGAAAGGCAATATGTCATATGCGTTTGTACACGTACTCGATGAGTATAAATTATAGATCTTATTCGTTAGAATCATATATCTAGAACTCCATCCGAACTACGCAAATCAGTAATGTCGCCTTCATGGATGAGATTATGAACCGACAAAAGCAGGCAAGAGTCATCAGTTTAGTCGACTCCAAATTTGTCTGATGGTATATTCCTCGGTGATGGAAGCAACATTGCTTCTGCTTCAATACATCCCCATTTTGCAGTCAGCACTAGCATGTGTGCAACAGAAGCCACTATAGGATGGTTGAGAATTTGGGGCAACCTAATCGACCTCAGAATCTAGAAAAAAATCAGCCTCAGATTCTATATTAAGGCTAATATAGCCTGCCTTGGATACCTTTACCTCAATATAAACATACTGAGGCACCCACTAGAGTTAGCCTCTAAAAGCTAAATCTGAGGCTAACAAGGCCTGCATCAGAATTTGATTGAGGCAAACTGTCTGCCTGAACAAGTATAACTAATCATGAGGTTATTTCTACCTCAAAAGAATTGAGGCAACTACAAGCTGCCTTAACATAACATGCATCAAATTAAAATTATTTCCAGCATATACATGTATTTTTCTCAACAATTATTGTTAAACACATACATTTTATCACAATGCACACAAGATAGTTGAAACAGTAACAAATATAGCCTCAAAATCTCTCCATTCAGTGATTAAAACATCACAGCCACACATGCATGTTCAGAGAAAATATATTGCATCTTGTTTAGTCTCCACATGTCCACCATCAGTTTACAACTGTCAGATTCAATTATGCATACAATAAGACAGTAAAATGCTCAAAAGAGTGGACAGACACTGCTCATGACTTGTCAGCTTTATAGAAGTTGTCACAAATTTTGCATGGTTGTGTTTGTCACACTATGGTTTTATCTGTATGATGAGTGATTGATAAGGTTGAACGATTTTGAGTGGAGTAAATGATGGTTTGATTGCATCGATGGGATCGATGTGTGGATATGGAGAGTGGATGCCGAAGGGATCGGTGTGCGTCGCGTTTCGCGTTTTGTCTTGTCTCATGTGTGCAGGGTGGAGATGCTAACCAATTATCAACGGCGGGTGATCAAGGGTCGAGCGGGGAGCTCGATGCCAAAGGATCAAGGATGCTGGGTAAAGTTGGAGATAATCTCAGGAGTGCATGAGGAGATAGAGCAAGATATGGACGGACGGATGGTCGAGACAGCGTGACGGTCAAGTCAGTGAAAGGGAGGCCAGTACAAGTGATCAGGCGGCTCGAGGGGATCGAGAGCGGGAGAGACTTGCTGGCGGTCGAGTTCGCGGATTGGCGTCACATGTCGGTGATCTAGGAGGCTTTGTCGGTTTTTGCTGAAAATTGTCTCATCTCTAAATGTTTTTTAAAATTCCAATAAATAGGAGTTTATTTTTGTTTAGTAATTTAGATTAAGTATAAACTTTTAGTATTTTTCGGAATTATCAAATTATGAAAATATATTAAAAGTATAGGGTCAATGTTGTAATAAATTAGAGTCAACATTAGTGTATTTTTTAGAATTTGTAATTCGGAAAATACACCATGGCAATTGGGTAAATACTATCAACTTTAACCCTAATGGCATTTTGGGGATTACTTTAGTAGGTGAGCCTATATAAAGGATCTCTTGTTAGTCGCGGAGGCGACGGCGAATGTCACCGGAGGTGAACGTGAGTCGCAGCGACGAAGGCAAACGGAGTGAGACGATGAACAAGAACCAAAAACCAATGCAAGTAAACACTGGTTGTTTTTGTGCCGCCGGAAGCGCAGCATTTTCATCTGAGATGCATTCAACTAAATAACAGCAAAGTACAAACTGATTCCGCAGCTTACGAGCGCGAGGAATGCGCGCGTCCATCCCTACACGCAGCGCTCTTGGCTGCATGTCCATGATCATGGCGAGTGAAGCTCTCCACTACTCCTACTCACCCGGTCACCACAAGTGAGTGCACAGGTGCATGCAAAACAGCTTAAGAAACATGCACAGGAAATGAAGACGTAAAATGCACATAGGAGTAAACCAACAAATCTCCTCCTACTCCTATTGTGTCTTCTGCACGAGACGAACGCCGAGCCTTGAACGCAACTCACAGAATTGTTCTCGACCCAGTGCCTTGGTGCAGATGTCCGCCAGCTGATCCGCCGTCCGGATGGCCTGGAGTTGAATCCTGTTTTCTTCCACACACTCGCGAATGTAGTGAAAACGTACATCGATGTGCTTACTTCGATCATGGAACACAGGATTTCGGCTGAGAGCGATGGCAGACTCGTTATCAATCTTCAATGTGATGGCGCTTGGCTCATCCCCTCTGAGTTCAGCCAGGAGACATGCAAGCCATACTCCCTGGCAGGCCGCAGTTGCAGCGGCTATGTATTCCGCTTCGCATGATGACAGGGCCACAACACGTTGCTTTTGTGACTGCCAGGTGATCAAGCTGTTGCCGAGGAAGAAGACAACCCCAGTTGTGCTCTTGCGAGTGTCAATGTCGCCCGCCAGATCACTGTCACTGTATCCGACGAGCTGAGCCTCTTTCTTCCTTTCATAGCAGCATCCGAACTGGAGTGTGCCGGCAACATATCTGAGCACTTTCTTGACTGCGGCAAGGTGCTCCGTGGTGGGATTCTCCATGAACCTGCTGATGTATCCCACTGAGTAAGCGAGATCGGGCCGTGAGTTTACCAAGTAACGCAGGGACCCGACGATACTGCGATATTTAGTCGCATCCACCGAGGGGGCCGAACTCAGCTTGCTAAGCTTAAGACGAGGCTCCATAGGAGTAAGAGTAGGTTGGCAGCCAGCAAGCCCCGCCATCTCCAAGATTTTGGCTGCATACGCACTTTGGCAGATGGTGATTCCAGCTTCACCTTGAGTTACTTCTAGCCCGAGATAATAGTGAAGAAGCCCGAGATCACTCATTTGGAACTCCTTTTTCATCTCCTCCTTAAACACAATGATGTCGCCGTCGTTTGCACCTGTGATCACTAGATCATCCACGTAGACACCAACGATGAGTCGACGATGTCCAAACCCGCGCAGGTACACGGCGTGCTCGGAGGTACTCCGCTGAAAGCCCAAGCCAATCAGAGAGGAATCGAGCTTGGCATACCAGGCGCGGGGAGCTTGACGGAGACCGTACAAGGCTTTCACAAGTCGCAGGACCTTGCTCTCTTGCCTGCGCAGAATGAAACCAGGGGGCTGCTGTACGAAGACTTGCTCTTGGAGCTCTCCATTCAAGAACGCGGACTTAACGTCCATATGGTGCACTGCCCACCCCTGAGAGGCAGCATGAGCGAGCAGCAGCCTTACGGATTCAATTCGAGCCACTGGTGCAAAAACTTCGTCGAAGTCGATGCCTTGTTGTTGCACATATCCTTTCGCGACAAGCCGCGCTTTGAACTTGGTGATGACACCGGTGGCATCCTTCTTTGTCTTGTACACCCACTTGAGGCCGATCGGCTTCACAGATGTGGAAGCAGCGACGAGCTCCCATGTCCCATTCGCCTCAATGGAGGTGATCTCATCTAGCATCGCATTGCGCCAATGCTCGAGGCGCAACGCTTCTTCGAATGAGGCCGGCTCAGCGTCGCTTGTCAGCATGAGGTGCTCCTCCAAGTTTCGTTCAGCGAAACCAGGAGGTGTCGATTGGCCGAGCACGTCGTCAATGCGGCGAAAACGCAGTGGAGCGTCATCGTCGTGGTCGTAGTCCAGCTGCTCGCTGTGGCCTGATCCAGGTGGCGTGGCAAACTCGACGGGCTTGGCCGGAGACGATTGCTCCACGATATGTGGTGTCCACCGAACAGGAGACGCAGATCCTGGGCTCGGGATCGGAGAGTGTGCGAAGACCGGCGAATTTATCGGTGGGGCAGAAGTCGCCGGAGATGCATTGCTTGGTGGCGCCATTGTTGAGGGAGCACGCTCCATCGTGGTGCTGGTGGTCGTAATCACAGGGGGCAGCTCTACTGCAGGATCGTCAATGGTGAAGTCGGCGCCCCCTCCATCGTGATCAGCAGGCCACACCCACTGTGCCCCCTCGTCGAAGGCAATGTCCCGGCTGATGTGCACTCGTCGGGTTGAGGGGTCGTAGACGCGGTACGCCTTGGACCCGGCCTCGTAGCCTACGAAAATCATCTTCCTGCTGCGATCATCTAGCTTCTTCAGATTTGGCGTAGTGACCTTGACGTGGGCGACACTTCCGAACGTCCGGAGATGTTGCACGCTGGGTGTTTTCCCCGTCCAGAGTTCATAGGGTGTCTTGCCCCCTATGCTTTTGGACGACGAGCGGTTGAGCAGGTACACCGCCGTCGTGACCGCCTCACCCCAGAATACGCCAGGGAGCATCTTCGCCTTCAACATGCATCGCGCAGTCCCCACGACGGACTGGTTTCTGCGTTCCACGACACCATTCTGCTGCGGCGTGTTTGGTGCCGTGAGCTCGCGATGTAGTCCGAGATGAGCGCAGTACTCGGTGAATCTTGCTGTAGTGAACTCGCCACCCCGATCCGTACGAAGCGCGAGAACCTTCTTGCCCAGCCGAGGCTCCTTCATCCTTGGACGGCAACAGAGATATCCACATGTACCGTGAGTAATCATCAACCAGAAGGAGGAAATACCGATTACCGCTTGGCGTTGGCGGCGAAATCGGTCCACAGAGGTTGCCATGGAGGAGCTGGAGTACATCGGTGGAGCGCCCCAATGCCTTCTGAGGGAACGACGAACGGCGTTGTTTTCCTGCCAGACATGCATCGCACAGCTGCTCGACTAGGTTGAGGATGGGAAGTCCACGAACGAGCTCATCGCGAGCCATCTTCCGGAGCACGGTGAAGTTGACGTGCCCGAATCGAGCGTGCCAAATCCACGCGTCCTCAGCTCCTCGTGCTGTCAGGCACACTGGGCGTGCGATGGTGGCGTCGAGCACGTACAGGCGCCCTGGACCACGCGGGATCCTCGCGAGCAGACGCAAGTCTTCATCGCGAATGAGCATGCTGCCATCCTTCACCAGGACCTCATACCCACTCTCATCAAGTTGCCCGACGGAAATGATGTTGGCTGTGAGTCGAGGCAGATAGTAGACATGCGGCAGTGATCGATGCTCACCATTCTTGCAGGAGAGGAGCACCACGCCAACGCCCTCAATGCGAGCGGTGGAACCGTCACCGAACCGTACTGATCCGGTGATGCTTGAATCCAGCTTGGAGAAGGCTGAGCGAGCCCCAGTCATGTGACTAGACACCCCTGAGTCCAGAATCCATCGACTTGGGTCCTGGTCGGCGGCGAAATCCAGTGAGACGAAGACCTCCTCCTCGGTGAAGTGGATCTCGGTGCTTGGTGGAGGCTGAGGTGGCGCCGTTGAGGAGGTTGGGAAGTTGCCGGAGGCTACGCGCGGCGGACCCCCGTCTTCTTCTTGGACCTCGGCGATGGAGATCATGAGGGTCCCCTCCTCCTTCTGAGCTACATGAGCCTGCTGGTTTGGCTCCTCCTTCTTCTTGAGGCGGCAATCCCGGGCCCAATGGCCCTTTTTGCCACAGCGCGGGCATGGATCATCCGGCGGTGGTCGCGTCGAGTGGAAGCCACGTCCACGACCTTTGCCGCGCCCTTTGCCTCGGCCGCCGGAGCCAGAGCTGCCACGCCCTGATTCGACGTCCTTCTTCTTGTACCGCTCGATCCACTGTTCCTCCGTGAGCAGCAGCTTTCCGCCCGTGGCTTGCACAGGGGATGGCTCGGGGTCGTCAGCAGCCTTGAGTCGCCCCGTGACCTGTTCAATTGACAAAGTCGAGATGTCCAGGAGCGTCTCGATTGAGATTACCAATTGCCTGTAGCGGGATCGGGCGACACGAAGGTATTTTGCCACGGCCTTGTGTTCCGGCTCCGGGTCCCCGAGCGCGCCGAGGCGTTGGATGATCCCGGTGAGGCGCAGAGCGAAGTCCTCGATGGATTCCCCGTCGCGGAGGGTAATATTCTCATATTCCGCCCGCAAGGTCTGTGTTGTTGCCTTCCGCACACGGTCATCTCCGATGCGCAGGGTCTTGATCGCCTCCCAAGCCTCCTTTGCGGTGTCTTTGGTGGCGAGTGCAGGCACCATTTCCTCTGGGACGGCGCTACAAATGGCGTCCAGCGCGCTACGATCATCATCATAGTCGGCGTAGTCGTCCTCGATGGCGTCCCAGAGATGCCTGGCTTGCATCTTCAGCTTCATGCGCAGTGACCATTCGTTGTAGTTAGTTCTCGTTAGTTGGGGCCAGGTTCTGGATCCTCCACCTTCACGGATCACGCGCTCGATGACGACTTCACGCGGTGAGCGTGACCCTCAGTGGTGTGGACGGCGTGCGTCCCGTGGCCGAGAGCGTCGCGCTGGTGAGCGGCTTGGAGACGGCGACCTAGTTGGCGTCTTGCGCACAGGGGACCCCGTCTTGATCTCACTCGAGCTGGAGACGACCTTGCCCTTTGCCGGGGATGACATGGCGTCGATGAGGTCCCACGAGGAGGCTCTGATACCACTTGTTAGTCGCGGAGGCGACGGCGAATGTCACCGGAGGTGAACGTGAGTCGCAGCGACGAAGGCAAACGGAGTGAGACGATGAACAAGAACCAAAAACCAACGCAAGTAAACACTGGTTGTTTTTGTGCCGCCGGAAGCGCAGCATTTTCATCTGAGATGCATTCAACTAAATAACAGCAAAGTACAAACTGATTCCGCAGCTTACGAGCGCGAGGAATGCGCGCGTCCATCCCCACGCGCAGCGCTCTTGGCTGCATGTCCATGATCATGGCGAGTGAAGCTCGCCACTACTCCTACTCACCCGGTCACCACAAGTGAGTGCACAGGTGCATGCAAAACAGCTTAAGAAACATGCACAGGAAATGAAGACGTAAAATGCACATAGGAGTAAACCAACATCTCATGCCTAAGGGTTAGGGTTGCCCACTTTTAATCAAACCAGAAATTTCCTTCAGTTTGTATGTTGTTCAGCTTTTCATTTACTACATGATTAATCAAGTAAGTGTCTCTATCTTGCAATCAATCAGCTGTATCTGCTTACTGTTCATCGTCCTGAATTGGTTCTTTTGTCTGCTGTCCTAGTTTCCTTGTTTTGTTCTTCTGGTTTTGATCTGAGGACAGAGTTCCCACGAATCTGTTTGAGACCAAGAAATCATGCTTGTATTTTCGAGTTGAGAGCTCATCCAGTCAGAATTTAATCGCTGCTTGCCTCTCTTGGGTCCTGTAGTTTTTGCCAGATTGTGAACAGTTTGTGTGTGTTTAGTTGCCACCACCAAGAGACTACAGAGCAGCACATATTCTGTCTTGGCAGCACAAGATGCTCTAAACCCACAAAATTTTTTCATATCTTCTTGAATCAAAAGTTGATGTCCCTTAATTTCTGAAGCGAGTACTTTGATTGTTTTCTTCTAATCTTATCCTTTTGTTGATTGAAAAACAGTGTTTATGCTTGAAAAGCTACAGTTTATATCATCACTGATGCAGAAAAAATTATTTATGCACTGAATAGTATTGCATCTGAAGAGATGAATACTGCAAATTTTGTCTGAGAAATCATTAAGCAAAGATTGTGTGATTTTATTCAATATTACCCACTCAAAAGATAACTGCTCAGTTCAAGAAATTTCTCTCTGGTTTTGCTTGAATCATTGTCTGGTTCAGTTTTGATTGATCAGTCTCATGGAGTCAAAATTTCTGAAAAGTTGAGAACTCCCAGGTTGTCGAAGTAATATTTGAGGTAATATTTTGAAGTAATATTTGAGGTTGTCGAAGTAATATTTGAGGTAATATTTTGAAGTAATATTTGAGGTTGTCGAAGGGAGGCAAAGCAGAAGGTTGTTGTTGATTATTTAGTTGTTTCTGGGAGAAGATATCCTAGAGACAAATTGTATGCCACAGTGTATAGAAGTGAACAACTAAAGAGATTATATGCATCAAAGAAGATCATTAAGTTACAGGTATCATTTCTCATAATAACATATAATATTTCATATTAATTGGCCCAGTAGGATCGAGTAGATGGATATATTGCTAGCTGAGTAGCTGGGATGTCAAACTATCACTATTTATAGAAAAAGGATACACATGTAATCTAATCAGCATATTTATAGAAAAAGGTTAATTAGATTAAGGATAGGACTATAGGAGATGCAACACTAAGTCCAAAACAATAGAAAAGACTACCTGAATAGATTTGACAGAGAAGTAGTATAAATCGGCAAACATTGCCTGTAAAAAGACAAACCATGCATATGTTATGATGTTATAAAAAAGACAAATCGGCAAACAAAGATGTAGCTTGGGTTGGGTTTCTTTCAAAATAGTAGCAGGCATACCAGATTAAAGGCTTGTAATACAGTTGAACCATATGTCATGATGTTATAAATTCCTATCCCAGTGAGGCAACAAAAACATATGAACAAGGTAGGTCCAATGGCAAGCCCAACTTTGCTTTATGACAGTTATCATGACAACTTCACCTGCCAAAGTGTCACAACAAATGTTAGTATGATGTACTCATATCAATAAACATATATTCTAAGGTCAACTTCATTAAGACTAGATGTTCCGACCTTCAAGCTATTAACAACAGACATCACTGCAGATTTTGCCAATAAAACGATTAATCACAAGATAAGAGCAAAACTGGTTTAGCACAATATTACTAGTGAAAGTAATTAAGAATACTGACATAATGCATCAATAATACGTGAACCATCTGTTAGTTTTAAGATCTCCGGAAGGAGAAGGGGACTGAGTCACTCTCCTCCCCAGCAACTCAAGGGTGGTGTGGGGGAAGGCAGGACCGGTGGTGGCTCGAGGGGGGTGGGGTGATGCGGCGCGGGTGGGGAGAGCGGGGGAGCTGCGGCATCTGGCGTTTTTTCAGCAATAAATGGAAAGAAAAGGAGATAGTTTTCAGCGGTTCCTGCTCACTTTGCCATGCCAATTTTTTAGCCGGTGCCTCCGATTGTTTTTGAGGTTGACTGCTAACCTCCATTTAATGAGGCTTGTATCATCTACCTCAATTTGATAATTTGAGGCAAATGTCGCTGTCTCACAAAATATTTTGAGATAATTATCTTTGTCGTGCCTCAAAAACTTGCCTCAAATTCTTTACCGTCCTGTAGCAAGCAACATGTTAAAAGTATGTTTAGCACAGCTCAAGTTACAAGATTATTAGTTTATATGTTAAGATAGAGTAGGTAGAAAAGTTTTTTAGTCTAAAATAAAAACTATATATCACTTAGCTGACTACCCATAATTCACTTATAATTTCAGATCTAATATTTCTTAAAAGTTCTACAAAACATTAGATTCATAAGGTTTAAGTTTGTGTATTACTCTGTAGGGAAAGTATTTAACAAGGACATCTCAATTAATAAAGAAAAGAAAAGGAGATCTGAGGAGAGCAAAAGGCGCAAAGGTCCAACGCAGATGTGGCCGACTGGTCCATCCATTTGGAGCTTATATTTTTTAAAAAGCCTTGGACCTGCCACAGAGGTGGACGCTTGAAAGCAACTCCCTTCGTCGTAGCAACCACAGTAAGCTGCGCTGTCTCTCTCTCCGTCCTTCTGAATCCTGATGCGTCGCTACAGCTTCAGAATGCAGGCAACGCGAATTCTGAATTCTTATGCATCGCTTCAACATGAATTCTGAATGCAGCAGCTATCGGAAATGCAGGCATAAAAAGCTTCAGTGCATTGGCCACTGCACGGTACGGTTTTGGTCTTGGACTGATGAGATCGATTGGAGAGCATGCTTGCATTGCTCGTTGACTGAATGGTTATATATGCAGGCCGTTCTAAATTTCTGGTTGATGAGAATGACAGAACAACAACTATTTAGAAACCATAAAGGCCGGCGGGCTGGGCGCCCCGCCGGCCTAGCCACGTCACCATAATTTTCTCGGCCGTTTGATCTGCATCGCACGTTCCTGATTCGCCGCAGCGTCGCATCGCGTCACTCCTCTCATCTCGTCTTGTCCGCCCTGCAGGCTGCAGCCAATAATTTCTCTCTCCCACGAGGCCATCTGCATCCGCCCCAACGTCTCGGACAATTTTTTTTCGGCCGTTCGATCTCACGTCTCAAATTTGTTGCAGTGTCACGTCGCATCAATCCGTCCTTTTATTTTTCTCTCGCCCCGATCAGTCCTCTCTCGCTCTCTTTCTCTCTCCCACGAGGCCCTCTGTGACTATCATCTCCGCACAGGCGACGCGTCCTTTCTTCCTCATCCCGTCCGCCCCTAATCTCCTCTCCACCCAATCCAAGCTCTGATGGCATAGCAGCATCCACCTTCTCGCCGCTTCCTCGACACCGCCGTTGGCGTGGACGCACGTAGTCGCACTAGCGCGGGCAAACATAGCAGCACGTAGAGCGGGTGGCAGCCACTGGTAGAGGGCGTGCGGTCACCAGCTGCGCGAAAGGCTCCTCCGAGTGGGTGGTGATGGCCAGAGAAGGAAGACAGAGAGAGATCGCCGGATCGCCAGATCACCACGCCGTCAGCCATGTTGTTGAAGTTGTCCGCTCTCTCGCAGTGGTTTGTGAACTCGTGATGCAGCCCACTCGCCCGCCTCCATAGTCCACATGCAGATTGTCTCCTCGCGCCTTCGGAAATACGGTAAAGATGTCATCTCACCTAAATCCAGTTCTCGATTTGCGACCTCTTCTCCATCTCTCTCTATCTCTTTATCCCCTGAGGTATGATGACCTGTATGATCCGAAGCATGATCTGGACATCAAGGAGGTGCTCGAGGGGCTGCCCAGGGAGGTGGTCGACGCCCAGCACCAGCGCCTCAAGCGCGCCACGGACCTCTCCATGAAGTGCCAGTACCTCTCCGATTTTCAGGTCCATTCATTTCCCTCCCACCTCTGCTCGCTTGATTGCTCTTCTTGGACACGTAGTTTTGGCTTCTACAGCGATAGTGTGTGCATTTGGATTTTTGGTTTCTAGGTTGTGTTCTTGAGGGCCCTTGCAACAAAGATGTAATTTATAGGTTTGCTTCTGATTGCCTGTGAAGTGAAATGAATGGAGAACAAGAGGGGTCAGTGCAAGCATTTCGATTTTATTTGTGATGTTGATGATTCTGTTAGGCTGGAAGGTAGATTGTGGATGTACCGTTCGATTGATGTATGTTACAAAGATTGTTCCTTGTTTACCTATGAAACTGCTGATAACGAGGGTGGATATCCATATTATTATGTATGTGTGATATTCACCTGCAGCAACTTTTGGATTTGAAGCCCAACCATCCAAAGACTCTAGACTCTAGAGCAGTAATTGTTCATTGAAAGAGTTCTTCTAGCACACCACATCTCAATCTTTGATGTAATATCTGTCCTGATCTGCGGTACATCTGGCATCACAAACTGAAGAATACCACAATCCATTAGATATCCGGTGCTTCATTTCCTCTAGCACCAGCAAAAAAATTCCATCTTTCTGGCCACCGAACTTAGAGAAATGAGATGCATGATGGCATGATGATGCTTGGAGTGGGCACCAGCTATATGGAATATCAGTCATTTCTTATTTCTTGCTTATATTTGTTTTCTCTTAGGGAAAATGATCATTTTTAACTTGCCTTTGTGCATATTGCTTGCTATTTTGTATAATTTTCATCTGAATATCTATATTGCTTGATCTGAATTTGTAACTTCTTGATTGATCTCAATATCTTTATTGCCTCCAAACTCCAAGAACCCATTTCATCATGAACCTATTAGATGTAACAACATGTTGTTCTTGGTATTACTACTCCAGAAGGATCATTTCAGTTCCAGAAAGCAATAAGAAGAAGAAGCAGGCACAACAGGTTACTTGGATAGCCAAGAATGGTTGGACAATAGACACGCACTCTCCCGCTCCAATGGCTTCTCCTGCTCTCTCCTCTGAACCGCCACTGTGGCGTCCGCTTCTGGTTTTCTAGCGGTGGCTGCGGGGAATCGGGCGACATGAGGGTGTGTGTCTCCGTCGTGTGAGCTCCAGCGATGCCGGTATTCGTTGCCTCCGGTGGTGGAGGGGAAGGATGCAGATCGAGGCGGAGGTGACGGTGGAGGAGGCGAGGCTGCTGGTGCGGCTGGCAAATGTGGAGGCGCTGAAGCGGAAGTTGGGGGACAGCGAGGTCATCCCGTACGCGAAGCTGCTGCGCGCGTGCGAGGAGGCCGGCGCTTTCGGACACAGGCTGGGGCCGCCACGCTTGACGAGGTCAATGCCGTGCTGCTTTTCCGCGCGACCGCGCCAAGGTCTACCTCCAACCTGACAAGGCTTCCTACACACAGCCCACTCCATACTCCATAGTTGTTGATCTTGATACGCTTCCATAGTTGTTTTGTTGTTGTAAATAATATGCAAAGGTGCATATATGTTATTCCAAACAGTTCTGTAATCCCAAGGGATGCCATATCAAGGATGGAGAAGAATTCCACTACTTCTGATTCTTCTACATCACTTCGAGCAACATTGCATGTAAGTTTGGTAGTTTATTTTGTAAGTAAATATGATGTTTTTCATTACAATACTTATCTGCAATATGCACTCCCCATATCCTCTCGGCAGGACTTGGCGTCAGGATTGAAGAGTGAAATAGCTGATAAGTTGTCCGACTTCAATGTGTCAAATTTTGTAATGACTTCAGTCAAGGTTTGTTGGTGTAAAGTCGATGCTAGGCATTCGGTAACTTTCACCCCCTTATTTATCTTTTGTTCAGCTAATTTATCACATTTTTATGTCTCAGAGGAACTATGCATTTGAGAGAACTGAAAATCAATTATCCGTATAAGGTACGTTTCTTGGGCAGCATATATTTGACTCATATTTGCTTATTTTCTTACACCACATATATTTTCTTAGGATCCAGTGCTACTTGCAGACCTTCGAGGTGAACAGTTCCATGCATTATCTGGGACTAATAATAGGTAACGATCCATCATATATGCATTTCTTGGGAGCATGCTATTTAGTCCAATGTGTATACACTTTATTGTTCTCAATATCTTCTTCACCTATATTAACCTTTGTAACTTTCCAGTGCTCTCAGATTGTTTCTCATCAAAAGGAAGATCAAGGGGCCTTCATGTCTTTCGATTTCTAAGTTTGTGTCATGTCTAGCTACTCAACGGGTATATCCTTAATGTCCTATTACTTCATGCTATGTTTCATATGGAGTTATTTGATGTTGTCATAACTCCTATATTGTTTTGTACTGTGTTGATGGTTATTCCTTTTGACTTTTTCACAGGTCAGCTGGTGTAAATTTGAGGTTACAGTTGATTGTCCAAAAGACATATCTATTTTGATGACAACTAACATGCTAGAAGTTCCTCCTGTTGTAGTCGCGACAGTTAATCTTAAAACTATTATAAATGAGAAACACAATGTGCATGAGATTTTGTCAGCATCAGTCATATGCTGTCACTGTCTGAAAGTAAGCATGTTGTTCATTTGGAGTTGATGTATTTTACTATGTCTATTTAGCAATGAAGTATCTCATAACCGTTTTTCCATTATGTAAATTCATTCATTCTAAACTAATTGGCATATTCTAGGTTTCACTAAAACAGTTATTATATCTACATATCTGCACGTTTTTATTGGAGAAAACACATCCTACCAACTAATTCATCTTTTTTGGGGGTAATTTTCCGATTGATGGTCCAATGCGTTCTGAAGACTGGCAAAAACGGGATATGCTAAGCCATGTTATTGTTATGCGCAAGCTTGAAGGCAATATATTTCCTATAGGCCTCTCTAAGGAAGCCTCTCATAGGAACCATAAGGTTGGTAGTAATGTGCTGGTTCTTGAAAGCAGGTGGTTACCTTTTTCCTCTCACCTATAACTATTAATGTATTTGTTTTTACTTAAAAAACTATTAACAGATCAAACTGCAATAGCTTGCATTGACTAACCTTTTTACTCCATTATCAGTGAACGTGCATTTTTTTAAATCTGCAAGTATTAAATATGTGATTAAATCTGCCTTCTTGTACTGAATTTAAATAGCTGGAGCTTGGGTTGTGCTTAGAATTTTTTTCTTGTGCATTTTTAATTTGCATCCTCCTTTCAATTTCAACAACAATTGAATTCACAGAAAGAGTGCAAATATGGTTAATTGCATTGCATGCCCTAGGATTTGCAGTCAATTGAAGTTTGTGTCCTAAATTTAGCTGCAGTTTGTTCTAACTATGAATAATTCTGCCTTTTGAATGCAAATTTTCTTGTCATGTTCTGAGTAGCATTTCCATGTCATCCTGCATTCAATTAAGATCTTGAAGCTAGACAATCTGTAAATCCCAATCCCCACTTTGCTGAGCTGGTTCCTCCATGCGATTTAGTAGAATTTTTTAGTCTAGATTGCACTGAAAAGTTTGCATTAGAATTAGGCATATCAGGGTATCACAAGATCGACTTGTCTATTTGTTCATTCATGAAGATTATATGGAAAAACTTCTGTTCATTCATGAAGATTATATGGAAAAACTTTTGATGTCAAGAAGAATACGATGTATGATGAATAAACTCTTTTTGAGCTGCCTTATATTTTCTAGACTTTGAAATGATGGAAGCTTCTTTATGACAAAGTATATCTTTTCTATATCTGAGTATGTGAAGATCATAATTAATCACAAAGTATTTTACAGGAACACATCTGCCTACAATGCCCCTTTTCTTGACATGCGGAAGTAAACATGTTGACATGCAGAAGTAAATGTGGTACTTTATGACTTTGTAATTTCCGTCTTAACACCGGTTCAATGTTAGCAGGGTTCATGATTCTGTTGGTCAGCGCAACATCGGTTGAAGATTGCTGCTTACCTATGTCATCAGTTTGAAGTTTTAGGATGTCTTATTTTGTTCTAAAGTATCGTATGGTCATTTTGTGCTTGACGTATGGTAGTTGCTTTTGCGTGTTGTCTTTTGTTTATGTAGGGTTTGCGCACGACTGATAACAACCTTAGTAGTATCTTTTGGGCACTCCTTGTAAAAAAAATGTAAACTCTATGCTAGCGTTTTTATGTGCGTGTAAAAATATATGCCTGTGTTTTCATGCTTGCATATAATTCGTGTTTTTGATACGATGGTGTTTGTGATGAGCAAGCTGTAAGGTTGTACAAGCTGTTATAGATGATGATTTTTACAATGATGTCACAGTTAAAAAAATTATAGTGAGGATCACATGGCTCAATGTTTAAAGAAATTTATTTGAATCTAAATTAGGATAAAATGAGCCAGCTCAACTATCTTCAATGGACTTCTTATCTCCTACTGAACTTAATTTGATTGTTGATAAATTCAGGCTAGGCTTGCTTGCCTACCATGTTCAGAATTGAAATTTATTGACTCTATGTGTATTTATCGACTGTAGTTCCGACGTCTAGCAGACACACTCTATGTGTATTTATCGACTATAGTTCCAACGTCTAGCAGACACGGAGGATCGTGGCAGGATGAGCGACACCCGGTTTGGAATTTTCCAGCTTTGTGTTGGCTTTGAATAGAGAGGTTTGTCTACACCGGTCCATTCTTCACATGCATCGGCATGGCACCCTTTTGTATATGGACGGCTAGCAATTTTTTCCTCATGGCGATGAGCGCAGATGATAAGGGCATCTCCAATAATTTCTCTAAAACTCATTCCTTATACCTCTTATGAATGATACTTATTTTATAATAACCAACATAAACTAAACGCAGACATAAAATCAACATCAACGCAGGCGCGCCATTGGGGCGCCTTAACCGCAGGAACATCACAGGTGGCGCGCCAAGGCGCGCCCCAACATCTAGTGTGGATAAAGGGGCTTCCTTTTCCTGGAGTTCCATGAGATGATGAGACAAGATCTTATGAGAAGGATTTTAAAGCTCTAACAAATTTATTTCATATGTCAGTCGTTAACAGATTATCTTAGTTCTCGATATGTCATCAATTAATCTAAACAAAATCTATGGAGAGGAGTTTAAAATCACCTACCAAATTTATTTCCATTGCAAGCTTACGAGTGAAACCTGAATCCATTGCAAGCTTACGAGTGAAACCTGAAAACGTACGCGTAGTGCATGGGACACTATTGATAGCAAAAAATGGTATTAATGGTTGAAATTGTCAAAATATCAAATTTGGTAATTTTGGGCCAAAAATATGTATCCTGGCAAAAGCCGGTTAGATCGGTTATGTAGGCCCGGTTAGACCGGCCATGTGGATCCGGTCAGACCGGCCCAATCCAAGTCCGAACCAATTTGATTGGTTTTTGATTGTTTTGATCTCAAATAAAATCCCAACGACTTGGACATGTAGTTTAATCAATTTAGATTAGAATTGAAGTCCAGGAACGTCAAGACCAACCCCTAGATATATAGGGGCAAGGCCGATTCAAAGTCTCTCCGAAACCATAATAGATCCAATCTATCCCTAGAATCGTTCTTTTTTACTTTTCCTTGCCCTAGGATTAGCCAATAACGTCCACCTTTATGGGTTTGCGCTGTAAACCTTCCGTTCATCGCGTTGTAATCACAATAATCCTTGTCAGTTCGTTTGTGAATCGTCTAATTAATCCACGTAATGAATTTCTATCATTTTTATCGATTTTATCGGTAATTCGGTCTCTAGGACAAATTGCTTCTGATTTCTTGATGTTTTACAGATTTTTCATCTTCATCTTTTTCGCCAAGAACCCCCTGCAACAAGCCGTCAACAGCAAGACGATCGTCTAGGACCTGGATGATCGGCTCCCCATCCCATCGGTCTGACTGGCCCGTGTTGCCGCGTTATTGTAGGACTAAGAGTAGCGACCAGAGGGGGGTGAATGGGCGCCTCAAAAATTCTTTCGAATCGATGGTCTTCTCCCAACACCCAACGCACCTCAATAGACAATCAGCAAAACCGAAACAAATCACAAGCTCAAAAATAATCTAGCTTAAAAACGACCGGTGTCCTAATCAAAAAGGACACCACCATGGTATTTAAAGGAATATTAAGATTACTCACCAAGCAAAAAACATCCACACAAAAGTTTCATCAAGTCACAGAGAATCCATCAAGCATTTGCACATCATCCCCAATTTCACAAACATTTCACATATATGAGAGAGCGCAATATTTAACGCATTTAATCTAGTCAATATCAATGCAGCAAATAAAATGTTCTCACAAATTTATCAATGGATATTCAAGGTGCAATCTAAATATGATTATAAAATGCAGATAAATATTAGATTGAACACAAAATATCTATAAAAACAGTACCGCAGATGCACAAAGATTGAAAAGACTTGTTACTGTTTAGTGTGTTTTTGAGATTCAAACTACTTGATGACTACGTACTAGTACAGCTTCAATAGGCTCATCATGACTCTATGCAACGTGGGTCCCACTAACAAATCTTTGCATCTCAGGCACTAATCATCAAAACTCTTTTAATAATCAAATAGGAAATAGGATTAGGCTGTAGCTAATGAAGCCTACATGCATGGAAGGCAGAGCTACAATCGCAAATGCTCAGTCTATGCTAGCGCTCTATGCATGTGTGGATACTGTATACAGCATGCGGTAGGAAAAAATGCTAGTATAGAGACAGAGCACTAACTCGACAGCGGGAAATTTTCTCTTGGGCGGCGTGCCCTGATGAACCAGAAAACGAAGGAATTGCCGAGGCAAGCTAGTCGAGGACACCGACCGAGTACAGGAGCAAGAGAGTGACTCGTCCGAGACAAAAACGCAGGCAGAGCACCAAAATCCGGCAAGTATAAGCCAAGGCGGCGACCAGAATCAAAGCAGAAAATCGGCTGCGCTTCGCTTGGTAGAACCGCTGGGTGGTGCACGGGAAGACTGTGGCGGCGGCTGATTTTTTGAGGAAGAACAATGGCGGCGGCGTGGCTTTTTGCTAGAGATTAAAAAGAACTCCGATATTTCATTCCAAGTGAGTTAGAAATCCTAGGGATACAAACCCATTTTATAGGCAGCCCATCAAATGGGAAAAGACAGTTTTACCCCTAGGGTAATTTACACAGACGCAAAAATAAAACTGTAGGCCCAACGGGTAAAATAGTAAAATCCTAACTAAAGGTAACTTGTCCTAACGCAGAGATTTCGTATCAGCTACGGCTTCGCTTCAGGACCGTCGGATCTCTCATAGACGGTCTAGATAGTTGCGTCGGTTTTACGCCGAAACCGACAAAGCATCCGCTGTCTTCGCACCGCATACCTGGATTGGGCTGACCCGATTCCGTAGCTCCCTCAGCCTGGAAATCGCTCGCCGCCCATTTACCTAGGTCAAACCCGGTCAACAGACCAACGGATCCCCTGTCGTTCCTAGCCCATGTACCCGGATTGGGCCGGCCTGACTCCGTAGCCCCTCTGCCTGACAATCTCTCGCCGCCCGTATACCCTAGTCACACGTGGCCCAAGACACGACAGGTCTCGACTCCTCTTCATCTCCTCTCTCTCTTTATCATTGACTTATAAGAAACCAAGTTGAAATGTGCCTTGGTTTTAAGCCTGTGATGAGTGATGAGTGGTTTTGAAGGGGTTCAGAGGTGTTTTCCGAAGGGTGCAGAATGTGTCTATCAGAGGGGTCCGGTAGAGCACGATTACTTGGTGGTACCGAAGGGCTCGGTACTTTGGGGCAGTACACTAGAGTGTGTACCAAAGGTTGTTTACCGGAGAGGTCTCTGGTGTACTAGAAACACTTGTCTATTTGTCGGTGGTGCACAGGAGACTTCGGAGGCGACATACGATTCAAAGTGAGTGAACCTGGGTCAAGCAGGAGGCTTGATGTCAGGCGAGCAGGAAGCTCAGTCACGAAGACTATGAGGGGTCTATGTCGGTCCTCGGGTCAAGGTGCGCCAGGCGAAGGCAGAGAGTGCGGATGGTGGTTCCGGCTAAAGGTACCCCAAGGCAAAGTCCTCGAAGGTGAGGCACTTCAAAGGGTGCTCCGGAAGGAGTGACTTCGGAGTATGGTGGACGAAGTCCTTAGCATTGAGGCAAGGTGTTCGAAGTGTGCTCCGGATGTTGGCACTCGAAGGGACACCTGACATAGGTCTCCGAAGTCAAGGTGCATCGAAGGCATAGTCCGAATAAGGGTCTTCGTGGAGTGTGCTCGGGGTTGAGACACTACGAAGGGGTTGTCATGCCCTAATTTATTAAATCAGGACCTTTATTGAAATTCCATAGAAAATCAATAAACCAAGACATTCATCATTTGACCACGTACAAATACGAGCAATCATTCACGGTTCGTAGACCGTATTAATACAAAAGTGAATAAAGGTGAAGAGAAACTAATAAAACAAAGGGGTCCTAGATGAATGCCTCCTTCTAGTCTCGCCTTGACTGGGTCGCTACTCCAGACCTTCCTCCTCCTCGTAGTAGACGGACTCTGGTGGTGTAAGTCAACGGGGGTGAGTACAAACGTACTCAGCAAGCCACCGAATGCAAATATAATGCAAGATAATCACAAGGGAGATAATGGCTAATTTTGCGAAAGAGCATAATTTGTAAAGCAATTAAATGTGAACAACTTATTAGTACTGAAATGTAAACATGTGTATGCATCATCATCTTCTAACTCGAGGGGTACAATCAGCCCCACCTCGCTCGACAGTCCTTACATGCCATGAATAACTCAACAATTCAAACAATTATAGACTAACTGCGAGTAGTCACACAACCCGCCCTTGACCGTGGGCTCGACTTTTCGAAAAGATTAAATACTCTGATCAGAGGTGTACCACTGTACCCACAAGGCACGCACTCATCACTCACACCAAAGTGTAACGAGATGACCCATACCACAGGAATTCGTGCCAAAACCTTCCATATAGTCCTCCTCGACCCGACAGCACCCTCTTATGGGTTTCGTATAGTGTCCCGACGCGTCGAGCCTCACCATACCCCCTCTTGAGCCACGTATGTACAAGTCACCCGCAGGTTGCCCCTTGCCCCCTCCACTATTGTGCATCGAGCCGGATTGTTCCATACATTCAGTTAGGACTTACCCATTAGACTTGTGGTTGGTACAGAAGTGCTTTGCAACAGATCCCGCAGACCGGTCCTTATAGTGCCCCGGGTGCGACCAACCAATGCCCTAGCTTGCACCCGGAACCCACCATACTTATAACATAGCCAACTCCAACAGAGTCCAAAGACGAGAATAACAAGGAAATTGATATAACAGAATCCAACTATCTACGACTCATTCTTGTTATCCTGTAGCAGTTGTGCCGGTACATTGGACACTAGCTAATATATTATAGTAGAGTGACAAGGAGTTAAGGCTCAATAAGCATGGCTTGGGTTTGCACACAAGGACGGGGATCTGATAAATATGAGTGTATGGCTTGATATTTGACTAATGCAATATTATCCTATGAGTTATAGCGATAATTTATTAAAACATGGGCTCAATGATGATCAACTATTTCCACAGGAGTGGGTCGATGACTTGCCTTGATCAGCAAATGGGGAAGGTGGAACCTCGGGATAAAACTCCGGCTCCTCGACGAACTCGTAGTCTTCTCGATACGGAAAAAGTAAACATTACAACTCCACAAAAATAAACATACAAGTTTATGGGTTTTATTTATGTGGAATAAAATGTTAATATTCTAAAGTTTGGTGAAAAATAGTAAAACTTATATTTTAAGGCTTTTCCTAATTTATTTTCTAAATTTACTATTTATCCCTAAAAGGGTTTTTATTTGTTTAATTGATAAGAATATTTTGGGAAACAGTAACATACTGTTTTTATGGCATTAATGTGTAGAGAATAAAATGCTGAATTTAATAAAATTGGAATGGTAAAATTTGGAGTTAAAATGAGCAAGTTATGAATTTTCAAAGTTTAAATCAATTTCTGGAATTTTTATTTAAACAGAAAATGGGCTCTACTCCACGGTGAGCCAGCCCCACGGTGGACCAGCGACTATGCACGTGGACCCGAGCGATCTGGGCCGTTGGATCTGGATCCAGCAGCCAGATGCGAGGCGGGAGGGTTAAGTGAAAACGGAGGGCTGTGATTAAAACGTGTGAAGGGTTATGACGTGGACGCACCAGATTCAGTCAAGCTTTTAAATAACGATCAACGGCCCAGATGCCTTGATACCGGTTTGACCGGATCTGAGGGCTCAGACCGCACAGATGTGAACGTACGACATAGATGCCGTCCGACACGGCACGAGCTGAGGGGCAATTACCCCCTTCTTTCTCGGCTCTAGCGATGCGACGGCGAGGAATTCCGGCGATGGCGTGGGTTGAACGGCGATGCTAAGGCCAAAAATGGAACCAGTGACGTGAGGGGAACTCGGGCGTACCGACGGTGGAGGCAGTGATGAACTGTCAGTGACCAGCGACGATGAGGGGTGATGAAGCTTCTCGGGTTCGTCGGCGGCGAGGCGATCCGGTGGTCCTTTCGACCAACGAAGGCGTGGCCGAGGACGGGTGGATCTCTGCAGTCACGAAGGTGGCGACGGTGAGGGCAGCGGTGGCTTGGATTGCCAGCGAGTGGTGGCTGGAGGCGGAACAGATCTAAGGGCTGAAAAACTTCGCGGCAGTGCTCTGGAAAGTGATGGCTTGCGCTAAGGAGGTGTGGGAAGAGGGCGGCGACCGGAGGGGTATATATAGGGGGTTGCCGGTGTGGTTATGGCAAGGTAACCGGAGGAAACCCGAGAGGTTCCTTTCCATCTCCGGCGAGGTTTCCAAACTTACGGATCTACTTCCATAATCACGAATCCGCGTGGGCTATGGATGGAATGGAGTCGCCGGCGTTCGGGGGAAATGAATCCGGGATCGGATCGGTGAAAATAGGAGGCCGGTGGCGATAAAATGGAAGGGGATCATCGGGATTCCATCGGAGACGATGGATCCGATAGGTGGCCTTAGACCGAGGCCTTAGACCGAGGTACTTCGGAAGGTGGTGAAGGTACTCCGAAGGTGGGGCTTCGGAGTGTGGCTGACTTGAGGTACTTCGGCCATGCATGGCTTCGGTACACGGACTAACGGAGTTCAAGCTAGGAGTAGCTGCAAATCTGTGGTGGTCCACTTCGGAGGTGATGGTGCGAAGGATCAAGAGTTTTGACGTCTTTGGCTCAAAACTATCACTGTATCGAAGGCTGACTTCGGTGAAACGAAGGACTATGGGTTCAAGCTTGGCACTAAAGCTACTGCACACCTCGTGTGCGAAGGGCGCTTCAGAAGAGTCCAAATGTGCAAAGGCTGGTCATGTTTTCTCTGCAAAAGCTGATGTTGTCTCCTCTGCGAAGCTGACAAAAGAAGCCTCCAGAAAAGTAGACTACCATTTGTACCCCCTTGTCTTGCTGAGACAAAAACAGTGTAAACCCTAGGGGTAGAGTAGTTTATTCACAGAGTTGAATAGTGCCTATAAATAGAGAAGGCTGGCTAGGTCTAGGTAACACTTTAAGCAGCCATTTTAGCACTCAAGAGCTATCCATCACACATATGTACTCAGTCTTGTGAGTATTTTGTGTTCCCTATTCATGCAATGAAATTTACATTCTGTTCTTCATCTGTTGCTTGAACTTGTATCTCTGTTTTGCACAACATGTGTTGTTTTCACTGAGTTACACTTCGTTATGTTCTGGCTGAGTTTGTGCTCAGTTTCTTTTCTAGAGAAGGGTTTTAGTGATCTGTGCGTGCGAAGTGTGTGCTTTCAGTGTGTGTTAGCTCTGTGTAAACTGAGGCAACCCCTCTCTGTTTACTAGCGAAGCATTGAGCAGAGTTGTGCTCGAGGCCTGTTTTCTTTCCTGAGCAAAGTCAGTTCTATCTATTTTAGGCCTTCGAAATACAATGCCTAGTACTGGTTGCTAGTGCGGAGTATCTGGTCGAAGACTTCAAAGAAAAACTTACTTCTATGAAGTGTGAAGTGCGAAGCCTGCTCAAGGCACCTTGTGTGCGCTGCACGAACCTAGCAGAGTTGTGTTTTGGGGGTTAGTGGATGTGAGTGAAGTCTTCTTGACTTTGAACTTTTGCTCTTTGCGAAGCCTGAGTTCGGAGCTATAAAATAACTCCGAATCAGACCTCCGAAGGGTGTGTTCGAAGCCTATTCCACAGGAGACTGAATTAAAAACAGAAGGCTAGTTTTAGCCAGAAATTTTAAAAGCTCCCATTCACCCCCCCTCTGGTCGCCCTTTTCAGTCCAACAATTGGTATTAGAGCGGGTTAAGATCACCAGTTGATCTTAACCGGTTTTGTGATCTTTTGGCAACATGGGCAGAGTTAGTAAAATACCTCTGTTTGATGGGACAGACTTTGCATACAGGAAGATGTGCATGGAGGCTTACTTGCTAAGACAAGGAAATGTAATTTGGGAAATTGTGGACTCACAATACTCCATCCTTAAAACCCGCACCACTCAAACAAAAAAAGATCACTATAATTCTAACTCCAAAGCTAGAAATATACTATACATTGGTTTGAGTCGGAGTGAGTTCGATAGGGTCCAGCACTTAAGGAAAGCTAGGGAGATTTGGACTACACTTACTATTTTTCATGAGGGCTCTACACAGATTAAGGCTAGGCACCAAAGTATATACAATCAACAGTATTAGCTATTTGTGCAAGCGCCTGGTGAATCTATAGATGCCATGTTTTCTCGCTTTAATGCTATAGTGAGTAACTTGCGGTCCAATGGGACGCTTGCTTACAATGACCATGATAGGGCTATCAAGTTTCTCTATGCTCCTGATCGTAGCATATGAGAAGTAAAGATATCCAGCATTGAGGAGTCCACAAGTTATGACACATTGACCTGTGATGAGCTCTTCAGCAAGCTGAAGTCCACAAAGATTGCCAAGGCATCTCTTCTAGTGCATAGAAACTCTTTGCCACATCCATTGGCACTAGTTTCTAGCTCTTGCCGTGGAACCACTGCAGAACCAAGCACATCTGGGAATTGTATTCTTGTAGGTGGTTTTGCTTTGTCCTCCCTTGTCTCTATCACTAAGGAGCAGGTGGATACTCTGAATGATGAAGAGCTTGCTCTCATTGCCAAAAGGTTCACCCGTTTTCACAATGAGAGACGGGATCAGAGGAGAAGTGGCTTTAGTGGTTGTTTTGAGTGTGGTGACACTTCTCACATCAAGGCCAATTGTCCTAAGCTCAAGAGGAGAGATGAGAGTGAGTGCCCCAAATACTACAAGAAGGAGAGGAAACCCTTTGTGAAGGTTAAACACGGCAAGGTGGCTAAGAGGGTAGCCAGGGCCGCTTCCAGAGCATTTGTTGCTACACTCAGCGACATCGACACTTCCTCAAATGAGGAGTTGAGCTCTAACGAGAAGGAAGAGTCCCCAAGAAAGGAGGAGAAGAAGGAGAAGAAGGCAAGGGATTTCACCGGCCTTTGCTTCATGGCCAACAGCACTCACAGCAGCGATGTGCTTGACTCATCTAAGGTACCACTATCCTATGACCAACTTTCGATTAAAGTTGATGAACTGAATGAAGTAGTTCTTGGTCAGGATAGATTACTTGTGCAAGCCGCTAGAGATAGAAAAGACCTTAGACTTAGGCTAGAATCTATTTCTATTGATTAGGCCATGCTTAAGTCTAAGATTGATGATGCTGAATGTGAATCTTTCACTATTGTCATGGGTGAGCTTGCTCAGTTGTGTTCTGTGCATGCTCAAACTGTTGATGAGCTTGAGACTGCATAGAAGCAACTTTTAGTGGTGGAGTCTAGACCTATTTCTTCTGATGCTTGTTCAAACTGTTCTTTATTGATTGATAGCATTAATTTGAGAGATAAGCATGTTAAGGAATCGGAGGCTAGATTGGAGAGTGCTGAGTGTTCTAAGGATTTGCAGCCTGTTTGTCCCACCTACATCATACTTAAGGATCAGCTCAGTTTTGCTAGAGGGCAAGCTGAAAACCTTATGACTTAAAATGAATATTTTCTTTCAGTGGTTAACAAATGCACTAAGGGAAAGGGTAGGATGGATTTGCTCTTGGCCAAGACCAAGATGTGTGCTGACAGGGCAAAGTTAGTTCTAGGGTTGGGTTTTGAAAGAACTCCACCAGACAATGAGAACAAAATTGTTTTTACCTCACCCACTACCTTAGAGAAAGAAAGAGCCCAGTTAGACACTCCACGGAAAGCCAAGGAACCTACCCAGCCTCACAAGAAAAATCTACCTCCTCCACTTAAGAAAAACCCACAGCAGAAGCCCAAGAAGCTAGTGAGGATTGCTCCTATGACCCACGAGAGTGCCCCTAGGAGAGTGTTTCATTGTTCTTATTGTCAGCGGGCGGGTCATTTGGTTGGGTTATGCTATCGTCGCATCAAGGATGAGTGACGTTCTTAGGCATTGAGGTTCCAGCATCTAGGTATGCATGAGTCTGAGTTTTACTCATGCCCTGTTTATGAGGCTCCTCGATCTTCTCGAAGAGTCTTTTCCTCTCATGGTGTTCACCATGTTACACATGGTGATAGACCTCATGTTAGTGGCTTTTTGCCTTGATAGGTTGGGAGAACTTGTCATGCATCTGGGTCACATCATGTAGGTAGACCTCACACTTTGCTTCACTCCTATTTTCCTGTGCGTAGACAGTCTACTTTTACTATGCCTATTGCTCGTATCACTCAGTGCTGGATGCCTCGTCATGTTTTCCCTTACCCCAGCACTGAGCGATCGAGGTTTTCCCGTTTTATGTAGGCGTCAGATCGAGGTTTGGAGGGCACGTTGATCATGGATTCCGGTTGTTCGCGCTATATGACCGGAAATGCAACATGGTCCTCCAGCCTCACCACAACCAAGCAAAAGGAGCAAATCACCTTCGACAATAACCGAAGCAGAGTGAAAGGTAAAGGTGTGGTAAGAATCAACTCAAACTTCACTCTCAAAGATGTTGCTTTGGTTGAAAATTTGGGATACAATTTTCTTTCTGTTCCCAGTTACTTGATGAGGGCTTCGAAGTGTGATTTCACCGTGATACTTCGCAAGTACTCAATTTTGATGGCACTGTGGTCTGTAAGATCTTTAGAATTGGAAGTGTTTTTGGAGCTGATTTTTCTGAATCATCTTGTTCTTCTCATTGCCTTGTTGCACATTCATATTCTGAGCTTTGGAAGTGGCATAGGAGACTATGACATATGAGCTTTGAGTTGCTTGCTCGACTGAGTGCCCTAGGACTAATCCGAGGATTGCCCAAGCTCAAATTTGAGAATAATTTGGTTTGCGCTCCTTGTCGACATGGCAAAATGATTGCCGCTTCACACTCACCAGTCACTATGGTGATGACTTAACAACCTAGAGAACTTCTCCATATGCACACTGTAGGTCCTTCTCGGGTTAGTTCAGTGGGCGGCAAGTGGTATGTTCTAGTAATTGTCGATGATTTCTCTCGCTACTCTTGGGTCTTCTTTCTAGCCAACAAGGATGAAGTGTTTTCACACTTTCGGAGTTTGGCTTTGAGACTTTTTACTAAACTCCCTGGTGCATTGAAATTCATTCGAAGTGATAATGGCACTGAGTTCAAGAATAGTCTCTTTGTTGACTTTTGCATGGAGCATGGCATAGAACATCAATTCTCAGCTCCACGGGTCCTCAACAAAACGGTGTTGTTGAGAGAAAGAACCGCACTATCGTTGAGATGGCTAGGACGATACTCGATGAGCACAGGACTCCTAGAAAATTCTAGGCTGAGGCCATTAACACTGCCTGCTACATCTCAAACCTAATTTTCTTGCGCTCAATTTTGAACCTAACTTCTTATGAGCTGCGTTTTGGGAGACACCCCAAAGTTACTCATCTTTGAGTATTTGGATGTCGATGCTTTATCCTAAAATGTGGAAATTTAGACAAATTTGAGTCGCGCTCTTCTGACGGGATTTTCTTGGGTTACACTACTCACGATCATTCTTATCGTGTTTTCAATTTGGAAACAAACATTGTCATCGAGTCATGTGATGTGACTTTTGATGAATCAACCCCCTGTGTTAGCTCTTCTCTTGAACAGGCCAATGAACACGATATGGAGCAGACCATCTTCGAAGACGAAGATCTTGAAGATTTCGAGGATGAACCCCTACTACCCGCGACACCGACCCCCGAAGCCGACCCCTCTTCGATCACTTCAGGAAGAGGCCCCAAAGCTACAACCTCGACATCGATCATCTTTGACCATTCACCGGCACAAGTTGAGGGGGAGACTACATCCCGCCATGAGGTTCCTCATCACATTCAAAGGATGCATCCTCCTGAGCAGATTATTGGTGAGCTTGATCAAAGAGTAATACGTTCTCATGCTCATTTCATTGATTCTGCTTTTGTTGCTTCTTTCGAGCCATTAGATGTGAGTCATGCACTTTCTGATTCTAGTAGGATCAATGCAATGCACGAAGAACTTGAAAATTTTGAGAGAAACTAAGTCTGGACACTTGTAGATCCTCCACCTAATTTTCATTTTATTGGAACTAAATGGATTTTCAAAAACAAACAAGGGGAGGATGGGTCTGTAGTTAGAAACAAAGCTAGACTTGTGGGTCAGGGTTTTTCTTAGTTAGAAGGGATTGATTTTACTGAAACTTTTGCTCCTGTTGCTTGTCTTGAGGCCATTAGAATTCTACTTGCATTTGCGGCATCCCATGGTTTCAAACTTTATCAAATGGATGTTAAAAGTGATTTTTCTTTATGGCTTCATAGGCGAAGACGTTTATGTAAAACAACCCCTGGTTTTGAAAACCCCAAATATCCACATAAAATCCTTAAACTTCATAGGGCTCTTTATGGACTCAAGCAGGCCCCTCAGGCATGGTATGACAAACTTAAGTCTTTTCTGCTTGAGCGAGTGTATTTGAGATGATCTGTAGATAAAACCCTATTCACTCTCAAGCATGGCAAAGATTTCCTCCTAGTTCATATTTACGTTGACGACATCATCTTTGGTGGCTCTTCTCATACTTTGGTTGCCGAGTTTGCAGATACCATGAGCAGGGAATTCGAGATGTACATGATGGGCGAACTCACGTTTTTCCTTGGTTTGCAAATCAAGCAAAGCAAACAAGGTACCTTCGTCCACCATACGAAGTACACCAAGGACCTACTCAAGAAGTTCGACATGGCTGATGCGAAGCCCCTCTCTACTCCAATGGCTACATTTATAGCATTGGACCTTGATGAGGATGGAGAAGGAGTAGATCAGAAGGAGTTCCGAAGCATGATCGACTCCCTCCTCTACTTGACTGCTACGAGGCCAGACATACTGATGAGGACATCACCGGCTGGGACATAAATATAATAAAAACAAAGGTGCATGCTTTCTATATTTGATTTACATTTTACATATTTGAGAAAAGGTTGTTGCACCATGAGTTGTTGTTTTCATTTACAGAAATTATTACATGGATTAAGGGATGCATTGTGAGCAAATCAAGGGTATGGAACATCGTGGAATTTGATTGGGCACCGAGTCAAGGCCATCCAAATATAATATACATGTTTGGGATGACTTTTGTTCCAAGAGAAAATAAAAATAAAGTTCTACACGATTGAGACTATTGGACTTGGATTCGGACCGCTCGGACAACACCGAATTCAAATGTGCATAACATTTAAATGGAAACTCCGATTTGGATGATCTTGGACTTTTTGGAAAGCTTGATACGTCCTCTTTCCAACGGATCCAGTTACATATCCAGATTCTATCGGAGGAGATCACAATCACTAAATCAATACATGTTCCTTTTTCAGGCCGAACCAATTAAGCACGAAATTTCCCTTTTTTAGTCAATCTGTTTTGGAAATAATTAGTCCTTTCCATATGTAATAAGTTTTCCAAGCATTGGGAATGTCCCTAGGGCTATAAATAACCCTAGAGATTTCAGTTGTAATTTGGGTTTTGATTAGATAAAAGTTTAGTCAATGCTACTTGACCGTGTAAACCCGTGATCGGTTAGATCACCGGTTTCATGTTTCAGAACCCCAACTACCCTTTGTGCATCTTTTATATCCAGCAATTCTAGTTGCTTCTTTATCTTGTTCTTACTCGTTCTTCGATTGTTTGTAGGAACAAGGTTGATCACCGATAAGATCAACAACCCTTGGAGTTGGTGTATCGTTCGCTAAGGTGCAACACGAATGTCTCGTACGGTTGTAGTCGGGTCATCAACGTCATCTTCTACCAATCGAAGTTATCATCTTATCCTCTACTCACTGAAAGATTGGGCCACCCTTACTCCCATCACATACACTTCGCCGTGTGTCTATGCGCTCATTTTCAGGCTTCGCCACGTGCTTCACACTGCCAAGCGTAAAGCACATTCTCAGGTATCTCAAGCATACCCTTGAATTTGGCATTTGGTATTCTGCATCTTCCTCCTTGTGTCTTCGTGGTTATTCAGATGCGTATTTTGCTGGATGTAGAATTGATAGGAAGAGTACCTCTGGTACTTGTTATTTTCTGGGTACTTCTCTTGTTTGTTGGTCTTCCCACAAATAGTCTAGTGTTGCGCAATCTACGGCTGAGGCCGAGTATGTTGCTGCAGATAGCTGTTGCTCATAGATTTTGTGGATGGTTTCTACTTTGAGGGATTTCGGGTTAGATTATAAGGGTGTTTCACGGTTTTGTGATAACACTAGCGCTATTTGCATTGCAAACAACCCGGTTCAGCATTCCAAAACAAAACACATTGATGTGAGATATCATTTTCTCAAAGATCACAATGAGAAGGGTGATATTGAACTTCAGTATGTTGATACCCAGAACCAGCTTGCCGACATTTTTACTAAACCACTTGATGCATCTCGATTTGCTTACTTGCGTGGGGAACTTGGTATTTGTCATCCTTACAACATTTTGTGAGGGGAACATGATTTCAATTACCTTGCATTGGCTTCCTCATGATGACTCGGTGATACACTTAGTTGCTTTTATATGCCTTTGCATGATTGTCTTTCTCATCATGCTCTCAGCTAGAGTTAATATATCTAATTTCATAATGAGTATGTTTTAATTTACAAAACTCTAAATTTGATCACTGCTTAGTCTTGTGTCCAGCATGTGTTATACAGAACTGCTTTAGCTATCTTTTATCTGCCTGGTAGCTAGAATCCTTTTCTATGGATGCACAATTGCAACATGAAAATTATATTGTTATTCATGGAATCATACAAAAATGTTACACAAAAAAATCAATATCCATGATTTATGTGCTAAAAATGAAAAGATCCAGGCGGGTTTACTTGTTGCACTACTTTATTCTAAACTGCTTACCATAGCATCTTGGTATGAACTAGGATAACTTTGTGTCTGCCAAAATCATAGTATTAAGCTTATGATGGTTTGTCTTGACATAGGCTTGGCATGGTTGGAAAGCATAAGGTGGATGAGAAAATAACCACTGGCACTCTAAAAGAACTGCAAAATCTGAATCACTTGCTAATCAAGCTTGCTAACTACACCATGAAAATTGGAATTGCTCTCCTGAGTAGAAATTGTTTAGCTGTTGCAGTTTCTATTTTCACTTGTCTAGATGACTAGTCTGAGTGGTGATGATTTTTCTTTTCAAAAATTGACAAATTCATGCCTCAAACATTGAATCTGGAATATATTCACTAGAGCTGAGCATTTGAGCCTAATAATCTGATTTGGCATATTTTTGCACTATATGTTGTCATACTCTTCCTCATCTTGAAGCCTTACATTTTCTGCTCCTTGATTCTTTCATTGCCAAAGGGGGAGAAAAATACCTAGTTTGCCTACCTAAAGGGGAGGACAAGTGATGAAGCTCAAAGGGGGAGAAAATTTTTACTGCCAAAAGGAGGAATTATTGCCAAATGGCTTTTCATGACTCAAGTCGATTAAAATTCATTAATCAACTGACATGTTTTGGCTCTTTTCTGAGTTGTTATGGTCACTTGTGTGCTGAAAATTTTTAAATTTTCTTGAACTTGAATTTGGTTGTCAATGCACTCATCAAGGGGGATATTGAGAAACCAAGTTGAAATGTGCCTTGGTTTCAAGCTTGTGATGAGTGATTGACAAGTTTATTTCTGGGCGAATGTAGGACCAAAAGTAGCAACCATAGAGGGGGTGAATGGGCGTCTAAAAATTTCTTGCTAAGCTATATTTTAATCCCATCACCCAAATAAACTTAACCAGACAAATAATATTTGCAAAACAAATTATTGGAATTAAAGTTGTCTAGCCAAAAAATTTACCATTGTCTTAATTGAAAAGATATTAAAAATAAAACACCTAGATAAAGCATGGAATATTTATATTTCAATCTAGAAATAAAATACTAATAAAATGAATAAACCATGGATCATTAAAAATTAATTCAGTAATAAACCTAAAATATTGAACGCAAATCTAGAATAAACAATATTGTTGCGACTAATAATATTTCTCTGTTTATACGAACTGATTAAAGAATATTGAAATAAAAATATACAAGTACTAAAATATTTAGGTTGATTAAATTACCACGAAATTTCTAAACAAGTTTTCGCTAATTAATTAATAGATAATTATCTCTAAAAATGATCTACTAAAAAATAGGAGATTAGAAAACTTACCTGCGATGTCGCCGAGATTTCCCGCCAGAAGCTATTTAGATCATTTCTACGTTGGCTCCCGTGCGTTGGCTTCCGTGCGTTGGCTCCCGTGCAACAGTGCGTGATCTGAAAAATAACAACAGGATAGAGATTAAACAAAGAACAAAATGGAAACAGTGTTGCCGCCGTGCATTAGTTGCCGAGCTATTGCCTCCACGCGGGGCTTCCGTAGCTTTTGCCAGGTGCATGCAAGCTACAGACGGCCGAACCCTGGACAACTGCAGATGTGCGTTGATGTGCTGGTGGAGCTTGATTTACACGCCGGAGTGGGGCCCGCGGAGTACATCTCTGCTTGCCGTTGCAGCGCACTGAACCCAGAAAAAATGCCGGAGATCCCACGCGACCGATTGAAGGAATAGCCGGCAAGGACTTCCTGAAAAAGAAGGCGAAAATTTTTCGCGGTGGAAAACGAGAGTGATTGGACTGTAGTAGATTGATCTATTAAAAACAGTCATCTATCCCAGGGGGATAGGGGCCTATTTATAGGCGACTCCTAATACAGGAAAAGACTAATTTACCCTCGGGTAAAATTAAACTGACTCTAAAATAAATTCCTAAATTTACTAAAATATTCTTAGAAAAATCACCTGACTTAAATAAAATATTCTAAACTTAAAAACTAAATATTAATATCCTAAAAACGAATTAAACATAGATTGTCAGTTTTACGCTGAAACTGACAAAACGTTCACCGTCTTCGCACTGGGTACCCGGATTGGGCTGACCCGACCCCGCGGCTTCCTCAGCCCAGCAATCGCTCGTTGCCCGTGTACTTGAGTCAAACCCAGTCAACAGACCGGTGGATCCTCTGCCACTCCTAGCCATGTACCCGGATTGGGCCACCTCGACTCCGCGGCTCCTCTGCCCGGCCATCGCTCACTGCCCGTATACGTGAGTCACATGCGCCTCAGACTCGGCAGGTCTTCATCTCTCCCTTCCTTTGACTTCCGTTGACAATCACTCATCACATCTGGAATATCAAAACCATATTCTTCAACATGGTTTCTCAATCTCCCCCTTGATGAGTGCATTGTCAACACCCTTTTCAGCTCATCTCCAGAACCCGCAAAACATGTGAAAACAGAAAATAAAGACAAAAGAAAATAGAAAATAGAAAATAAAAGTTTAACCCTAATGACCAAAAACCAAACAGAAGAAAAAAATGGTCATTATGGTTAACCAAACAATAAAGCCTCAAAAACAAGTGCAAATCTCAGAATTACCAACAAGAATAATCTCCCCCTGAAATAAATCCCAGAGAAAGCAAAAAATATATCCAAAATTTCTCCCCCTTGTTGACAATTGGACTCATCAAGTGAGACTAAATACACTTTAAAGAGACATAAACACAAAATCCACCTGAAATGCAGCTCCCCCTCAAAATATGCCATGAATGCAGATGGGGTGCTGGTGGAGTGTGAAAAGCATGCTTCTTAGATATGATTGACTGCTATTACAACATCTAACAGGTATAGCGAAAGATATACTGTCTAAGATACATGACATGATCAGTGCAATAGATGATATCTTAAGAAAGTCATTAGCACGCATTTTTTCGATTTTTGCAAACAAAAGCATCACCACATTTTCTAGTTGACAAGCAAGGTAAAACATGGTATGCAAAAGCTAACTGATATGTACCAAGATAAGCATTGTCCAAAACAAAGCCCTTCAGCAAACTTGTCATCTTTTTAAATTTTTCAGACTTATTTCTCATTTCTGCCAGGGGTTATATGTGTGTCAAACCTTATGCTAACCGATCAAGTCAAGCCTAGGCCAGAACTGGACCATCAGAAGCTTAAGACATTGGTCTTGGCATATATTACACCGTCCTAGTTCATACCAAGGTGCTATGGTAGGCAGTCCAGAACAATGCAATGCGACAAAGCAAACCCACCTAGATCTTTTCTGATAATCATAAAAAATGCATAAATTTTTCATTTTTTCTGAATTTCTATCATATTTATAGCACATTTTTCAAAATTAAAGCATATAGATGTCCAAGTTGCATATCTGCATCTAAGTAAGGATCTAGCTACAAGGCATGTAAAAGATAGCGAAAGCATTCAGCCTACACATGCTAGTTACCAGAAGCAATGGTGATCATTTTTCAATTTTAAAGCATAAAAGCCATGCATATGACAAAAATCAGATATATCATGTGAACTAAAACAGAACATGATCATCGACAAGTAATCGAAAACATATACTAGCTAGAGAAAGTAAAGCAGATTAATCATATAACAGAAGCAAGCTCAAAATGTGATTGATGATTATGCATGATATGAACGCACACAAAAAAAACTCAATAAAAAATAAAGAAGAAAGAAAAACTGATACCAATGAAAAGCTGACTCAAAATATCCCAAAAAGGATACACAACTCCCAAATCAAGATCAATAATCATGAGTGGGAACAAACGGTCCAACACCAGGTTTGGCAAAGGTGTTAAACCAGTGTCGAGCCATCTGCTCAAATGTAGGAAAGCAGAAGGAATCATATGAGTATGGACCAAAACGCGGATCAAAGCGCGGTCCTCTGTTCTTCCTAAAATCACGGTCACGAGGTCCAACACCGTATCCATAACGATCTGGAACTCTGCCAGAACAGAAACCACCCTCTGGAGCACGATCATAAAAATCATCTCCTCTACCACCACCTACACGACGTGGCCTGGCCTCTAGCCTCTTTCTACATCGAGGAACTCTCTGTCTACCACCTTGCTGGTAGAACTACTCCTGCCCACCTCGATCTCTCTCTGCTCGCTCAATCCGCTTCCTCCTAAAGCAAAACTTCTCAAGATGCCCGTCTCTCTGACAAAACTCACAGTGATAGGTAGGCTTCTTGGATTGTGGTTGAGGCTTAGAATTCTTAGGCTTGGTGGTGTTGGGTGAAGCTTCTTTGGTGTGAGAAGGTCTAGGTAAGGAATCAAGAGAAGTGTGGAGAGTTTTAGGCTTTGGAACCCAGATCTGCTTCTTAGGTGGAGCTTTGGGCTATTCTTGGAACACACCATCCTTGGGCTGACTAGCCTGGAAAGACTCAGTGGAGTGAGTCTTGGGATATCTCTGTTCGGGAGTCATCTTACTCCACTCCACTGCATGGCTAATGGCGCTCTCAAAATCAGCCTTGGTATATGTGTAACCTACCCCAAAACCATCCGGTCTCTTGAACTGCTGGATCATCATGCCGAGCTGTGGCTCTTTGGCACTAATCCAACTCAAGATATGATGGAGGTAAAAGTTCTCGTTCTGAACATCAGCTAGCTCCTCTCTCTAAGAAGCTAACACCTTCACCTGAGACAAGTAGATCTCACACTCTTTATCAACTTCGATAGACTTCTCAGCTTTTAGCTTGATCAACTCCATTCTAATGGACAAACAGTTCTCACAAAAAGTGGGTGGAACTGACAAGGTCTCAAGCTCTAGCTTAGTCTGCTCCAACTCAGCTCTCACTCCAGCTAACTCGCTCAACTGCTCATCACTCTTGGCTCTCAGCTCAGCTATACTAGCTAAATGAGATGGGAAGTCTACAGAAGGTGCGACGACAGTGGCATGAGCATCTTTCAGCTCCTGCTGAGCGCTCTCAAGCTCAGTGGCCAATGCGTCTCTCTCATCTACTCTCTCTGTGTACCTGGACTTAAGAGTCGTCAGGTCACACAATAGCACCTCATAGTTAGGGCACTCACCACTATCACCCAAGCGAGGGGAAGAAGACAAACTCTCAATCTTGTCATTCGCCGTGGCTAGCTCACTCTCAAGCTCATCTATCCTCTTCTTAGCCCCTCTAAGCAGTTTCTCCCTATACTTCAACTCCTGACTATTCTGTTCTAGTAAATTAACAACTTCTTGTTCATAGGAAGATGCCTTCTCATCGTCGTCGTCGTTGGAGTCATCGGAGGAGTCCTTCTCTTTCTTCTCCCCAAGAGCCATTGAGTAGAAGCTCTTGTGGGGTCTTCGGCTGTGACGTGAGCGACTCTTCGGCTTGTTCCCGAAGGTCATGAAACAGAGGCCCGCCGGATTGTCCCTGTCCTTCCCTTTCCTGATCATGACCTCTTCATCACTTGAACTTGAAGACGAGGAGGAAGACGAGGATCTCATGGAGTATCTTTTCTCCATCTCGGCGAAGAAGGTCTTGTCTCGCTTCTTTTTCTCATGCCTGTAATCCTTTAGAGCCTTTCGAAAAAATCTTGTCTTGGGCTTGCCCTTTGTGGAGTTGTCATACTTGCCGGAGTTGTAGGAGTTGCCGCCAGTGCCCTTTTTGTAATTCTTCTGCTTGGGGCAGTCGGCGATGAAATGACCTGGGTCACCACACTCAAAGCATCCGGATTTTGTGCCATGTCTCTTAAACATTCGCTTCTCATAGACACGTCGCATCTGGTTGTTAAACAGGCACAAATCATCATCTCCTAGAGTATCAAGTTGTTCCTCAGAGATAGACATCAAGGAAAAAGCAGTACAACTCATGGCATTAGGATCAGCCGACGGTGTCGCAAGCGCCAGAGTCTTTGAGCCAGAATCAGTGAGATTTGATCTCAACTGAATATCGACCTCTGAGGCCTTGAGCTTACTAAAAAGCTCTGCGACGGTCAAGGTATCATAAGACGTGCTCTCAACAAAAGAAGAGACCTTGATCTCCCAGATCTTAGTGTCCAAGGTATGGAGTACCTTAAGCGCCTGCTCATGATCTGGGACCAGCTGATCACGCTCTGCCTTGTTGACACGAAGTTTGTTAATGATCGATTGAAAATGACCAAACAAAGCCTCAACAGTCTCACCCGGCTTATGTGAGAAATTTTCATACTCCCGCCGATAGGTCTGGTAGAGCCTAGCCTTAACCTGAGCTGTCCCCTCATGGTGTGCCTGGAGGGTAGCCCAGATCTCTCGAGCAGTGGTGAGATTGCTAACACGCTCAAACTCACTAGGACCTAGACCAGAAAATAAAATATTCACCGCCTTACTATTATTTTGATGCTGGGTAATTACATTTTCAGCAGTATCCGCAGCAATAGTCGTTATGGTGAAATTAGGATGAACACAAATCTCCCATATGTCCGAGCTCTGGCTCATAAGATATGCTCTGGCTCCTAAGTGTAGCCAAAAGCCTCTAGGGACGGGATTTTGCCAGAAGACGTCATGGTCACTACCTAGGTTTAGAATCGATTAAGATATTAGAAAACCTAACCTCGCTCTGATACCACTTGTAGGACCGAAAGTAGCGACCAGAGGGGGGTGAATGGGCGCCTAAAAATTTCTTGCTAAGCTATCTTTTAATCCCATCACCCAAATAAACTTAACCAGACAAATAATATTTGCAAAGCAAATTATTGGAATTAAAGTTGTCTAGCCTAAAAATTTACCAGTGTCTTAATTGAAAAGATATTAAAAATAAAACACCTAGATAAAGCACGGAATATTTATATTTCAATCTAGAAATAAAATACTAATAAAATGAATAAACCATGGATCATTAAAAATTAATTCAGTAATAAAACTAAAATATTGAACACAAATCTAGAATAAACAATATTGTTGCGACTAATAATATTTTTCTGTTTATACGAACTGATTAAAGAATATTGAAATAAAAATATACGAGTACTAAAATATTTAGGCAGATTAAATTACCACGAAATTTCTAAACAAGTTTTCACTAATTAATTAATAGATAATTATTCCTAAAAATGATCTACTAAAAATAGGAGATTAGAAAACTTACTTGCGACGTCGCCGAGATTTCCCGCCGGAAGCTATTCAGATCATTTCTGCGTTGGCTCCCGTGCGTTGGCTTCCGTGCATTGGCTCCCGTGCAACAGTGCGTGAGCAGAAAAATAACAACAGGACAGAGATTAAACAAAGAACAAAATGGAAACAGTGCTTCCTCCGTGCATTTGTTGCCGAGCTATTGCCTCCACGCCGGGGCTTCCACAGCTTTTGCCAGGTGCATGCAGGCTACAGACGGCCGAAACCTGGACAAATGTAGATGGGCGTTGATGTGCTGGTGGAGTTTGATTTTCATGCCGGAGTGGGGCCCGCGGAGTACATCTCTGCTTGCCATTGCAGCGCACTGAACCCAGAAAAAATGCCGGAGATCCCACGCGACCGATTGAAGGAATAGCCGGCGAGGACTTCGTGAAAAAGAAGGCGAAAATTTTTCGCGGTGGAAAATGAGAGCGATTGTACTGTAGTAGATTGATCTATTAAAAACAGTCATCTATCCCCAGGGGGATAGGGGCCTATTTATAGGCGACTCCTAATACAGGAAAAGACTAATTTACCCTTGGGTAAAATTAATCTGACTCTAAAATAAATTCCGAAAATTACTAAAATATTCTTAGAAAAATCACCTGACTTAAATAAAAATATTCTAAACTTAAAAACTAAATATTAATATCCTAAAAACGAATTAAACATAGATTGTCAGTTTTACGCCGAAACTGACAAAGCGTCCACCGTCTTCACACCGGGTACCCGGATTGGGCCGACCCGACCCCGCGGCTTCCTCATCTCGGCAATGGCTCGCCGCCCGTGTACCTGAGTCAAACCCAGTCAACAGACCGGTGAATCCTCTACTGCTCCTAGCCATGTACCCGGATTGGGCTAGCCCGACTCCGCGGCTCCTCTGCTCGGCCATCACTCACTGCTCGTGTACCTGAGTCACATGCGCCTCAGACTCGGCAGGTCTTCATCTCTCCCTCCATTTGACTTCCGTTGACAATCACTCATCACATCTGGAATATCAAAACCATATTCTTCAACATGGTTTCTCAGCGAAGGGGCCCCTCCGAAGGGGTTCGGAGGTAATTTCCGAAGGGTGCGGAGTGTGTCTGTCAGAGGGGTCCGACATAGCACGATGACTTGGTGGTACCGAAGGGCTCGTTACTTTGGGTAGTACACTGGAGTGTGTGGTAAAGGTTATTTACCGGAGAGGTCTCCGAGGTACTGGAAACACTTGTCTATTTGTTGGTGGTGTGTAGGTGACTTAGGAGGCAACGAACGGTTCACATTGAGTGAACCTGGGTCAAGTGGGAGGCTTGATGTTAGGCGAGCAGGGAGCTCGGTCACAAATACTACGAGGGGTCGAAGTTGGTCCTCGAGTCAAGGTGTGCCAGGCGAAGGCAGAGAGTGCAGAGGGTGGCTCTGGCTGAAGGTACCCTAAGGCAAAGTCCTCAGAGGCGAGGCACTTCGAACGGTGCTCTGGAAGGAGTAACTTTGGAGTATGGTGGATGAAGTCCTCAGCATTGAGGCAAGGCATTCGAAGTGTGCTCCAGAGGGAGGCACTCGAAGGGACAACTGATGTAGGTCTCTGAAGTCAAGGTGCATCGAAGGCATGGTCTAGATAAGGGTCTTCGTGGAGTGTGCTCAAGGTTGAGACAATACGAAGGGTTGCTTATGGATATGCTTCATGCGGAGTCCTTGGACTGAGGGACTTCAGAAGGTGGCGAAGGTACTCCGAAGGTGGGGCTTCAGAGTGCTGCTGACTTGAGGTACTTTGGTCATGCATGGCTTCGGTACACAGACTAACGGAGTTCGAGCTAGGAGTAGCTGCAAAGCCATGGTGGTCCACTTCGAAGGTGATGCTGTGAAGGCTCAAGAGCTTTGACGACTTCGGCTCAAAAACGTCACTGTATCGAAGGCTGACTTCGGTGAAGCGAAGGCCTACGGGTTCAATCTTGTCACCGAAGCTACTTCACACCTCGTGTGCGAAGGGGGCTACAGAAGACTACAAATGTGAAAAGGTTGATCGTGTCTGCTCTGCAAAAACTGATGTTGTCTCCTCAGTGAAGCTGACTGTTGGACCGAAAGTGGCGACTAGAGGGGGGGGTGAATGGGAGCTTTTTCAAATTTCCGGCTAAAATAGCCTTCTGTTTTGAAAACAGTCTCTTGAGGAACAGGCTTCGAACATAACCTTCGAAGGTCTGGTTCGGAGGTATTTTGCAGCTCCAAAACCAGGCTTCGTGAAGAGCAAAACTTCGAAGTCAAGAAGACTTCACTCACACTCAAGAAACCAAAAACACAACTGCTAGGTTCGTGCAGGCTCCGCACAAAAGGTGCCTTCGAGCAGGCTTCGCACAACACCATTCACAGAAGGCAGCTTCCCTCTAAGGACTTAGACCTGATACTTAGCTCCAGCAACTGGTGCTAGTCTTCGTATTTCAAAGGCCTAAAACCAAACATAACTAATTTCGCTAAAACAACATGCGGCGCTAAAGTCTTCGACAGAGAAAGAAAAATGGACTTCGATCTCAGCTACACTTCAGAGCTTCGCTAGTAATCAGAGAGGACTTGCCTCCAGTTTACACAGAGCGAACTCACACTGAGTAACACACATTTCACACTACCAGAACTCATACACTTCTCTTGATGAGAAACAGAGCAGAAACTCAGACCAGGAAGAAGTGGAGCACAAAGAAATCAAGACATGCAGTCAAAGCAAGTATACAAGTTCAAGTATTAAATGAAGAATAGAATCAAAGTTTCATTGCTTGAATAGGGAATACAAAATGAACTCACAGACTGAATACAAGAGTGGCGGCTAGCTCTAGAGTTCTAAAAATAGATGCTCAAAGTGTTCCCGATGCCTAGCCAGCCTTCACTATTTATAGGCACTATTCAGGCATGTGGATAGATTACTTTACCCCTAGGGTTTACACTATTTTGGTCTCTCTCAGACATGGGGTACAGATGGTAGTCTACTTTATTTGGAGGCTTCTTTTGTTAGCTTCATAGAAGAGACAACATTAGCTTTTGTAGAGCAAACATGATCAGCCTTTGCAATCTTGGAGTCTTCTGAAGCCCCCTTTCGCACGCGAGGGGTGCGGTAGCTTCAGTGAGAAGCCTTGAGCCAGACGGCCTTCGCTTCACCGAATTCAGCCTTCGATACAATGACGGTTTTGAGCCGAAGCCATCAAAGCTCTTGAGCCTTTGCGCCATCACCTCCGGAGTGGACCACCACTGCTTCGTAGCTACTCTCAGCTCGAACTCTATCAGTCCGTGTACCGAAGCCATGCATGGCCGAAGTACCTCAAGTTAGCCATACTCCGAAGCCCCACCTTTGGAGTACCACCCTTCGAAGTCCCTCCTTCGTCCAAGGCCTCCGCATGAAGCATTCCATGAGCACTTCGTCGCATTGTCTCTCCCTGAGAACACTCCTCGACGAGCCTCACCCGGACCATGCCTTCGATGCACCTTGACCTCTGAGACCTCTGTTGGGTATCCCTTCGAGTGCCTCCATCCGGAGCACACTTCGAATGCCTTGCCCCAATGCTGAGGACTTCATCCACCATACTTCGAAGTCACTCCGTCCAGAGCACCCTTCGAAGTGCCTCACCTCCGAGGACTTTGCCTCGAGGTACCTTCAGTTGGAGCCACCCTCCGCACTTTCTGCCTTGGCCTGGCGCACCTTGACCCGAGGACCGACCCCGACCCCTCGCAGCCTTCATGACCGAGCTCCCCACTCGACTGGCATCAAGCCTCCCGCTTGACCCAGGTTCACTTGCTGCAAACTGTCCGTCGCCTCCAAAGTCACCTGCGCACCACTGACAAACAAACAAGTGTTTCTAGTACCCTGGAGACCACTCCGAGTAAACAACCTTCTGTACAGACTCCGGTGTACCTCCCAAAGTACCGAACCCTTCGGTAAACACCCTCTGAACCCCTTCGCCTAGAGAAGGAACCTTGTCAATCACTCATCACAGACTTGAAACCAAGACACACTTCAACTTGGTTTCTCAATCTCCCCCTTGATGAGTGCATTGTCAACCAAATTCAAGTTCAAGAAACTTTGAAAAATTTTAGCACACAAGTGACCATAAAAACTCAGTAAAGAGCCAAATCATGTCAATTGACAAAAGAATTTCAATTGACTTGAGTCATTAAAAGCCATTTTGCAAATATTCCTCTTTTTGGCAGTAAAAATTTCCTTCCCCTTTTTGTTTCAACACTTGTTCTCCCCCTTAGATAAGCAAACCAGTCATCTTTCTCCCCCTTTGGCAATGTAAGAATCAAGGAGCAAGAAACTATGCAGGGCTTCAAGATGATGAAAAAGTGCGAAAACATATGGTGCAAAAATATGCCAAATCATAGTGTCAGGTTCAGATGCTCAGTTATAGGTAATATATATTCCAGATTCAATGAGTGATGCATGGGATTTTCAAATTTTGGAAAATAAACACATCACTGCTTATACTAGTCATCTAGACACGTGAAAGCGAGAATTGCAAAAGCTAAACAATTTCCACCTAGGAAAGCAAATCTAATTTCCATGGTGTAATTAGCAAGCTTGATTAGCAATTGATTCAGACTTTTCAATTCTTTTGATTTTGCCAAGGGTTATTTTCTCGTCTACCTTATGATTTTGGCAGACACTAAGTTATCCTAGTTCATACCAAAGTGCAATGGTAAGCAATCTAGAATAAAGAAGTGCGACCATCAAACCCGCCTGGATCTTTTCAGTTTTATCATATAAATCATGGATATTTCATTTTTGTCGTGTCACATTTGCTATATGATTCCATGAGTAGCACTATCAGTTGCAAGCTTCAATTTTGCATCCATAATAAAGGATTCTAGCTACCACGCAGATAAAAGATAGCTAAAGCAATTCTGTACTACACATGCTAAATTCAAGACTCAACCGTGATCAAGTTTTGAATTTTGTAAATTAAAATCATGCTTTTCTTGAAGTGAGATATATTAAATAGAACTGAGACATCATGATTAATGACAATCATGCGAAGGCATATCAAAGCATCAAAATTTTGCAACAAATCATCATAAGGAAGCCAAACCAACACACATAACACATGCTCCCCCTCACAAAATGCCGTAAGGATGGCAAATACCCAGTTCCCCACGCAAGTAGGCGAAACGCGAAGCATCAAGGGGTTTTGTGAAAATATCGGCTAGCTGGTGTTGGGTATCAACATACTGAAGTTCAATATCACCCTTCTCATTGTGATCTCTGAGAAAATGGTATCACACATCAATATGTTTGGTTCTGGAATGCTGAACTAGGTTGTTTGCAATACAAATAGCACTAGTGTTATCACAGAAAAGTGGAAAACTCTTATACTCTAACCCAAAATCCCACAAAGTGGAAACCATCCACAAAATCTGAGAGCAACAGCTAGCCGCAGCAACATATTCGGCCTCAACCGTTGATTGTGCAACACTAGACTGTTTGCGGGAAGACCAACAAACCATAGAAGTACCCAGAAAATGACAAGTACTAGAGGTACTCTTCCTATCAATTCTACACCCAGCAAAATCTGCTTCGGAATAACCTCGAAGACACAAAGAGGAAGACACAGAATACCAAATACCAAATTCAAGGGTATGCTTGAGATACCATAGAATGCTCTTTACCGTTGAGCGGTGTGAAGTTCATGGTGAAGTGTAGGACCGAAAGTAGCGACCAGAGGGGGGGGGGTGAATGGGCGCCTAAAAAATTCTTACTAAACTGTGATCTAAACCCAACACCCGATCAAACTTAACCAGACAAATAATATTAGCAAAGCAAATTACTTGAGTTAAAGTTGTCTAGACTAAAAATAACTGGTGTCCCAATTAAAATGATATTAAAGATAAACTAAATAGAAATACTGCAGTAAATAAAATTGGCACTAGCAATATTTAATAACATAAGCAAAATGCCTAATATATTAATAGATTGTTCAAACAACGGTCTAAAAAATAAATACTAATCAACTAAATAAACACATGGATCATCCAGAAATTAATCCCTAAAATATTTTGAGGAAATCAAGAATAAATATATTACTTGTGACTAATGAGCTTGTATCCAAGTTTTCTGAGCAAATGCATAGTGAGTTTGAGATGAGTCTCATGGGAGAACTCAAGTACTTTTTAGGGCTCCAGATCAAGCAGATCAAGAACGGCATTTTCATCGACCAGGGTAAGTACACATGGGATATGCTAAAGAAATTTGATTTTGGTGGAGAGCTAAAGCCACAGATGACACCAATGGGTACATCTGGAGGTTTGGACATGGACAAAGACGCTGTCAAGGTAAATGAGAGAGAGTATCGAGGGATGATCGGTTCACTACTATACTTGACTGCGACAAGACCGGATATTCAGTTTGCCATAGGTGTGTGTGCGCGTTTTCAATCTTCGCCACGTGCATCTCACCGGCAGGCTGTGAAGCGTATTTTCAGGTATCTTACTTATGCTCCTGATTTAGGTCTCTATTATTCTGCATCATCGTCTCTTGATTTAGCTGGTTTTTCGGACATTGATTTTTGTGGGTGCCGGCTGGATCGCAAGTCTACTTCTGGTACTTGCCAGCTTCTTGGTTTTTCACTTGTTTCTTGGTCCTCTAGAAAACAATCTAGAGTTGCGCTTTCTACTACTGAGGCTAAGTATGTAGCTGCTGCTAGCTGCTGTTCTCAGTTAGTTTGGATGATTTCTACTTTGCGGGATTTTGGGTTATCCTTTCCTTCGCGAGTTCCTTTATTTTGTGATAGCACTAGTGCAATTAGTGTAGGAAAAAACCCATGTCTTCATTCAAAAACCAAACATATTGATGTGCGCTTTCACTTTCTGAGGGATCAATATGAGAAATGAGTCATTGATCTTATACATGTATACCCATCAGCAGTTGGCTGATATTTTTACTAAACCTCTAGATCAGTCTACTTTTGAGCGTTTACGAGGGGATTTGGGAGTTCTGTATCCTTTCTAGGATACTTTGAGTCAGTTTTTACTTTCTTCTTTATTTTTTATTGAGTATTTTTGTGTGTGTTCATATCATGCATAATCATCTATCATATTTTGAGCTTGCTTCTGTTATATGATTAATCTGCTTTACTTTCTCTAGCTAGTATATGTTTTTGATTACCTGTCGATGATCATGTTCTGGTTCAGTTCACATGATATATCTGATATTTGTCATATGCATGGCTTTTATGCTTTAAAATTGAAATATCCACGGGCATCATCACGCGGTAGGAATTATTTTTCTTTTGGCGTGCTTCTCCTTGACAACAGGGATGCCCGTGATGATGCCCGTGGGGCCCGCCGTCTCCAAGCGCCAGCCACCCGTGGGCCCCGCAAGCTCTGTTTCTCCGCCAGGAACTTGGCGTGCGTGGATTGAACTCTGCCGCCGAACTGTCTGTGGGGCCCGCCGCTGACCGCACACCGGAGCTGCTGCAGTTCTGCTGCCAGTCTACTCGCATGTGAGGAAATGAAGAGCAGAAAAAAAATCGCTCGCACGCGAAGTGAAGAATAGAGAATGGAGGAAAAATAGTAGATGAAAAGATTTTCGGTGGACTGTAGATTGATCTCTTAAAAAACAGTCATCTATCCCCAGGGGGATAGAGGCCTATTTATAGGCAAATCCTAATACATGAAAAGACTAATTTACCCTCGGGTAAAATTAAACTAACTCTAAAATAAATTCCGAAAATTACTAAAATATTCTTAGAAAAATCACCTGACTCAAATAAAAATATTCTAAACTTAAAAACTAAATATTAATATCCTAAAAAACGAATTAATCATAGATTGTCAGTTTTGCGTCGATACAGACAAAGCGTCCACCGTCTTCGCACCGGGTACCCGGATTGGGCTGACCTGACCCTACAGCTTCCTCAGCCCGGCAATCGCTCGCCGCCCGTGTACCTGAGTCAAACCCAGTTAACAGACCAGTGGATCATCTACCGCTCCTAGCTATGTACCCGGATTGGGCCAGCCCGACTCCGTGGCTCCTCTGCCCGGCCGTCGCTCACTGCCCGTGTACCTGAGTCACATGCGTCTCAGACTCGGCAGGTCTTCATCTCTCCCTTCCTTTGACTTCCGTAGACAATCACTCATCACATCTGGAATATCAAAACTATATTCTTCAACATGGTTTCTCATGAAGCCTGAAAACGAGTGCACATACACACTACGAAATGTATGTTTGGCCTCGTAGTAGTCAAGTAGTGGAGGGAGCCGATCATGCTAGGGAACTCCTTCTGATCTATGGCTTCTCCATCCTTGTTAGGATCCAATGCTACAGATATAGCCATTAGAGTGATGAGCGGCTTCACATCAGCCATATCAAACTTCTTGAGCAGATCCTTGGTGTACTTCATCTGGTGGACGAAGGTACCTTGTTTGCTTTGCTTGATTTGCAAAACAAGGAAAAATGTGAGTTCGCTCGTCATGGACATCTCGAACTCCCTGCTCATGACATCTGCAAACTCGACAACCAAAGCATAAGAAGAGCCACCAAAGATAATATCATCCACATAAATCTGAACTAGAAGGAAATCTTTGCCATGCTTGAGAGTAAAAAGGGTTTTGTCGACTGACCCCATCATGTACCGTCGTTCAAGCAGAAAAGACCGAAATCTATCATACCACACCCGAGGGGTCTGCTTGAGTCCATAAAGAGCCTTATGAAGTTTAAGAACTCTATGGGGGTATCTGGGATTCTCGAAGCCTGGGGGTTATTTTACATAAACATCTTCGCCTATGAAGACATTAAGAAAAGCACTCTTAACATCCATTTGATACAGTTTGAAACACGGGGATGCCGCTAATGTAAGTAAAATCCTAATGGCCTCAAGATGTGCAACTGGTGCAAAAGTCTCAGTAAAATCAATCCCTTTATCCAAGAAAAACCCTGAGCTACAAGTCTAGCCTTGTTTCTAACTACAGTCCCATCCTCCCCTTGTTTGTTTTTGAAAATCCATTTTGTTCCAATGAAATGAACATTTGGAGGAGGATCAACTAAGGTCCAGACTTGGTTTCTCTCAAAATTTTCAAGTTCTTCATGCATGGCATTAATCCATCTAGGATTAGAAAGTGCATGACTAACATCTAAGGGCTCGAAAGAAGGAACAAAAGCAGAATCAATGAAATGAGCATGAGAACGTGTTACCCTTTGATCAAGCTCACCAATGATCTGCTGCGGAGGATGCATCTTCTGGATTTTATGCGGGGCTTCACGACGAGATGCAGCCTCCCCCTTGACTTGAGCGTTGGAGTGGTCCAAGATGACTGATGTCGAGGTAGTTACTTCGGGACCTTTGCCGAATTGATCGAATCATGGTCGTCTTCGGGGGTCGATGTCGAGGGTAGTAGAGGTTCATCCTCGAAATCTCTAGGATCTTCATCTTCGAAGATGGTCTACTACATGTCGTGTTCATTTGCCTATTCAAAAGTAGAACTAACAAAGGGGTTTGATTCATCAAAAGTCACATCACATGACTCAATGACAGTGTTAGTCTCCAAATTAAAAACACGATAAGAGTGACCATGAGTAGTGTATCCCAAAAAGATCACGTCAGAAGATCGCGACTCGAATTTGTCCAAATTTCCACATTTTAGGATAAATCATCGACAGCCAAAAACTCGAAGATGAGTAACTTTGGGTTGTCTCCCAAAACGCAGCTCATATGATGTCAGATTCAAAATTGAGCGCAAGAAAATTCGGATTTGAGATGTAGCAAGCAGTGTTCATGGCCTCAACCCAGAACTTTCTAGGAATCTTGTGCTTATCGAGCATCGTCCTAGCCATCTCAACCAAAGTGCAGTTCTTTCTCTCAACAACACCATTCTGTTGAGGAACCCGCAGAGTAGTGAATTGGTGTTCTATGCCATGCTCCAAGCAAAAGTCAATAAAGAGACTGTTCTTGAACTTAGTGCCATTATCACTTCGAATGAATTTTAATGCACTAGGGAGTTCAGTGAAAAGTCTCAAAGCCAAGCTTCGAAAGTGTGAAAACACTTCATCCTTGCTAGCTAGAAAGAAGACCCAAGAGTAGCGAGAGAAATCGTTGACAATAACTAGCACATATCACTTGCCACCTAAAGAACTAACCCGAGAAAGACCTACAGTGTCCATATGAAGAAGTTCTTCGAGTTATTCAGTGATCACCATGGTGACTGGCGACTGCGAAGCGGCAATCATATTTCCATTTCGACAGGGTGCGCAAACTAAATTCTTCTGAAATTTGAGCTTGGGCAATCCTTAGATCAGACCTAGGGCACTCAGACAAGTGAGCAACTCAAAGCTCATATGCCCTAATCTCCTATGCCACTTCCAAAGCTCAGAAATCGAATGTGCAATAAGGCAATGAGAAGAACCAGATGACTCAGAAAAATCAGCTCCAAAAACTCTCCCAACTCTAAAAATCTTACAGACCACAGCGCCATCAGAATTGAGTACTTGCGAAGTATCGCGATGGAATCACACTTCAAAGCCCTCATCAAGCAGTTGAGATATAGAAAGCAAATTGTATCCCAAATTTTCAACCAAAGCAACATCTTTGAGAGTGAAATTCGAGTTGATTCTTACCACTCCTTTACCTTTCACTCTACTCCTTCGATTGTTGCCGAAAGTGATATGTTCCCTTGGATTGGTTGTGGTGAGGCTTGAGAACTGTTGGCGTAAAAGATTACGCTAACAGGTTTCTGTAGAAAAGAGACTAACAAACGAAGTGTTTGTGAAGCAAACTGTTCTAAGCCTCCGAAAGGATAATAACTTAGAATAGTTCGATAGTGTGTATTGAATAACTTGTATTCGGTCCCTATTACAGGGTGAAATGGGGGGTATTTATAGGTCCAAACATTAAGGAAAAGACCTATTTACCCCTCTATTACAACCGACATTAAGGAAACTATTCGGTTTCCTTAATAGGGCTAAAATGGTAAAAGACTAATCTAATAAGAAAAAGATAAGTCTTCCATCTTAGCTGGCAGAAAAGATCCTGAAGGGCTTTAGTTCGAAGACATACTTCGAACCAATGCCTGTCTTCATCTTCGAACGGGGTTCCGGGCATCTTCGAAGATGATCTTCGGAGAATCTTCGAACTGGTTGACTGTCTTTATGCTACTTCGGCAATAACCCCGAAGATGAGATATTTTCCCCCAACAGTAGCCCCTCGAATACGCTTCTCCGTTCGACCTGTAACGTTAGGAGAGCAGTATACGGAAAGAAAAGATAACCAATCATAGGGGTTATTAGTTTTTATTTTATCTCCGAAATGCATGAAGATATGAACTCCGAATCAGTCTTAAGGTAATTACATTTCGAACTATCTTAGAACTGACTCAGGAAGTTCGAAAGTCTTTTTAGACTTAGAAAAAGATAGCCGTTAGTTTCTGTTTCTAACGGAAACTGTAGCAGGCGTTAATTTCGTAAAAGAAGTAACGGCAGGAATGCGAAACGACATGGATTAACGGTAAGAAAGTGAAGCCTAGGCTATAAATAAAGGGCCTAGAAGTTACCCGGTTACCTTTTCACCGCATTCTAGCAATCAAAAACTTTTGAGCCCTTTGAGTTCTTGAGCCCTAGCCTTTGAGTTCTTGAGCCCTAGCCTCCATTTCCTCAGAACAATCCAGCGATCGTGATGGTGAAGACCAAGGGATCTGCGCCTCCTTCGGCCTTGGCTCGGCAACAGGCGGCCGCTGCGGCAGCGGCGGCAGCATTGGCAGCGGCACCTCCGATGCAGGCGGCGACATCCATGGCGGCAGGGGGGAGAAATTCCCAAATCGCCGATGACCAAGGTCTGTGCCCACCATCGACCAAATATTTGGATCAGTCTTTTGAGTTGGGGCCTTCTACCTGCAAGAGAGAGTCTTTGGCAATCACAGCAGGGGGGAAAAATTAGTAATGGAGTTATGATTCGGAAGCCGAGCAAAGAATCAATTCCATCACCAAGACCCGGAGAGGTTGTAGTATTCGAAGCCTTTTTCGAAGCAGGCTTGGGCCTCCCTGCTATGGACTTCTTGGCCGAAGTACTTGACCTGTTCCATGTAACCCTCCCCCAGCTATCTCCGAATGCTGTAGCTAGATTAGCTATCTTTGAATGGGCGCTGAGAGCCGAAGGTTGTGAGGGGAGGGCAGAAATCTTCGCTGCACTTCATAGAGCAACTTGCCAGCCGAAGACCTTCGTAGGCTCCGGAGGTGAAAAAGTGGTAGTATCCTTCGGTTCTATCAACTTTAGGCTTCGGGACGAATATGCTCTTCAGTTTCCTGCCAAGGCCATCAATGCTAGATGGTACACTGATTGGGTCCTGAGGTGGTTCTATGCCGAAGTTGGAGCGAGCAGTCCTCTGGCTGGGCCCCTCAAAGAAATTCAATTCCGGAAGGAAGCCTTAGTTCAACCTGACGAAGGTCAGCTCGAAGCTCGCCTTAACCTGCTTCAGAAAATTAGCCGAAGGTTAAGCATGCGGGACTTAGCCGAAGAATTCCTCGGACTGCAAATTCCTCCACTAATGGCCAACTGGCCTATCATCTTCGAGGATGACTCGGAAGGCGGTCTTCGCAAGATCAATTTTACTTCGAGCCCTGCAGGTAACTTCGAAACTAACATGCATTGTACATATTTACTTCGAAGAAAGACTAACTTGAATTATTTTTAGCTTCTTCAGCCCCTATTACTTCAGAGCAAATTGTAAGGGCTTCGGAGAAGATTCTGGGTGCCCCAACTCCGACGGAAAAAGAATGGCGAATTAAATTGGTCGGGAGTTGGGAACGGTTTAACAGAGTATGGGGAATGTTGGAGTTAACTCCGCCCCCTCTGATGGACTGGGTGCCTCTGGAGAAAGGACCCAAGAAAAGAATGGCTGAAGCCGGAGCTTCTAGTTCCGCAAGGACTCCGGTGAAGAAGGTGGCTCGGAAGCCAAAAAATCTCGCACCTTCGAATCCCACGCCTTCGAGCTCAAGAACCTCAATCTCTGGTTCTAAAGAAGATGAAGGTATATTATTAGTGAGATTGATTGATGAAGATGCAGCTCAACGAAATATTTACATTGAAGATACTGCAGGTATACCGGAGCCCCAAGCTAACATTGAAGAAATAAGAGCTCCGGATACTCAAGAGGAGCAAATTGAAGCCCCTATGGGTGAAGAGGAAGTCGAAGTTCCTGCAACTTCAGTTGTGGAGGAAAGGACTGCTCACGGAGATGCTCCGACAGCAGAAAATTTAACTGTGGATTCAGATGATGACTTCACCTTCGATCCTCCGAGCAGTCCAGTACTCGATCTCCCGGAGAATGTCGAAGGTAAATTTCGCATAATTCTTTATCATTTTCTGCAAAATTTTACAATGTATAATATTTTTGTTTTCGCAGAGCCTCCTTCGGAAGAAGTACATCATGAAGACACAACTCAAAGGCCTTCGACGACTTCGGAACCGCACCCGGAGGTCACTCAACAAGGGCCTAGAAGAGGTAAAAGACACATAGAGCCTCTCCCTACTCAAGGATCAACTTCGTCTGAGTCAGATGAAAGTGAATCAACTGAGGGGGGGCCATCTACTGAAGTTCCAAGGGCCTCAGAAGAACTCTCCGAACCTTCGCTAAGCAGAGCTGATCAGAAGGCTTCAGTAATGCTTCCTCTCTTAACTCCTTTTTTGGAGGAGAGAACCGGACTTCGGACTTTGGTTAAACCTTTGGGTCAAGCCAGTCGCAAAGTCGGGGAAACAGAACTGGTACCCCTTTTAAGCAGGGCGAAAAGTTCGGAGCTTAACATTGCTATAGAAAGAGCAGCCTACCAGGTACAAAGCATCTTCGAACCAAATAGCAAATTATATATGAATAATTTCTTATTTCTGTTTTTCTTTTTTTTAGCAAGCAGTCTTGGCCCGCGCTGCAGCTTTATCGGGCGAAAATGAAATTGCTCAACTTCGGGAAGAAAACGAAGCTCTTCAAAGAAATTTTAACTTCTCCGAAGGTCGAGTAGCTCAGATGGATAATATAATATTAGCAGAGCGAAGGGCTAGGCAAAGCTTGGAGGCTGCGAAGAAAGAGCTCGAAGCAGAAAGAATTGTGCTTCGAGCAGAGGTTGAAAAACTGCGAAAGGAGGATGCTGCTAAGGGGTCCGAACTTGTGAGGCTCCAAGAAGAGGCTGGCCAACTCCTGACTCAAAAGAATACTTTGACTACAGAGAATGCTAGAATCTCCAGAGTTCTAGCAGAAACGACTTCGGCCAAGGATGCACTTATTGAGGAAAAGCTTAAGTCTGAGAAGGTGGCTTCGGAGGTCATCGAGCAGATGCTAGGTGTCTTGGAGTACTTCGGTACTACCGGATCACTACCTTCGGATGACAATGTGAGTCTGCTGCGCCGGTTAAAGAGGATCCAAGGAGCAGCGAAGCAAATGAAGACGGCAGGCATGCGTTATGGAGAACTCTCCGGACAAGTGTCTGCCCTTGGATTACTTCGTTACTATGAGGATTTAGGCCGAATAATTACTCCGAGCACAGAGGGCTCCATCACCTTCGACGACGAGAGACTTTTGAATCCTTCCGAAGGCGTGACTGCCGCTTGGCGAGCCTTTCAAACTTCATGGAGAGCCGAAGGTCGTTCTGCGATCAAGGCTTGGATTGATGAAGGCCAACGCTAGAAGCAAGTTCGGAGCCAAGCTTTGAGCAGTCAGCCTCCTCCGAACCCGCAGGTTTAGGAATTACTTAGGATTTTTTGATTATGTAAAACTCATGCTTGTAAACATTTATCAATGAAAGTATTGTTTGTCATATTTTTAGGCTTTGCCTCTTATGGAAGATATCGAAGTGTTAGAGCTTAACAGCGAACTTCGCTCATTGTGGAACACCTTCGAACTTCTAAAGAGTTATAAACGTCCTCGATTTCTTATTCCTCGAGATGACTCCGGCGTAATTGCGCCCGAAGTAATCAAAGACGTATTGTCTTATATTAAAGAGGAAGATAAAGAGGTTGACGCAAACACCTCGTCTTCTGAAGACACTAATTGGTCTGAAGACGAAGGTGAAGCCCAAAATAAAAGATCTGAAGATCTTAGAAGCTGGGAAAGAAGCCCCGAGCGGCTTCGAACTTGGGCCGAGCTTCAACAAGAGCAGAAGGATTTTAGAGCTTCGAGGGGGAGGAAGAGAGTTAAACGTAAAGTTCTTAGAACTTCCGATGTTGGAACTAGTCGTTCCACCCCTAGCTCTCGGGACCGAAGAGGTCTCCGATTCCTTCTTGGTATAGATACCAATTTTTCATAGTGTAATCTGTAAATACATTTATTTCAATAATGAATGCCGATTTAAAATTGTCTCCATATTTACTAGCCCCTCTTTGGGTATAAGCAACTTCGAAATGTATTCAAAGATGGTTATGCGCAAAGAAAAAACTTCGGAGTACAATTTTTTGGGGGTTCGGAGCCCCTCTGTCATTTAAAGATCTTTTGTAATCTTATGCAATGTCTTCGACTTTTTGTAGTCAGAAGAATGGTAACTTAGTACCTTTGTTTTACGAAAGAAATCAATTGAGATAACTTTCAGGACACTTTAGTGTCTTAAGAAATTTGTCACTTTGGACTTATGTTAACAGACATTCGAAGCTCATGGCTCAAATGCTGTTTTGCTTTAGCCACCTTCGGCTTGTCTTTGCGATCTCTGACGAACCAACGGTTCGGAGTTTGCAATGGTCTCTTTGGACTCTTTTTACGGATGTCTACCAGCCAATGGCTTGGACTCCGTATAATTTAGCCACCTTCGGCTGTTTTTGCAGAAGTCTACCAGCCAATGGCTTGGACTTCGCAGAATTTGGCCACCTTCGGCTCTTTTTTACGGAAGTCTGCAAGCTGCAGCTTGGACTCCGTAGATTTTGGCCACCTTCGGCTCTTTTTACGGAAGTCTACCAGCCAAGGGCTTGGACTCCGCAGAATGTGGTTTTGGGCTCTTTTACGGATGCCTACAAGCCGTTGGCCTGGGCTCCGGATTATGTCAGCCACCACGTCGGAGGCTTCGAACTTTATGGGTTCGAAGTCCGAAAATACAACCCAGCTTAATGACACTTCCCTCTCGGTCGACCCCGCGGTTCCAGTGCGTCCACTCGGAAGCTGGAAGTCTATGAGGGGAAGGCAACTATCAGGGTCATATGCTTTATTAATTTAGAGGTGATTACAAGCGAATTACAAGGAGCCCTTATGCGAAGTATCGCTTTAGGTGCTCCGCATGCCAAGTATGTGCTAACTCTTCACCTTCTAAATTAGCTAATTTAAATGAACCAGAGTGCCCCGAGCGGACGATTAGATATGGACCTTCCCATTTATTGCCTAACTTCCCTGGTGCTATAATGCTTCGTAGAACAAGATGACCCGGCCTTAACTCGCTGAGCTTAACCTTCGGGTCATACCAAGTCTTCGTCTGCTGATGATACTTTGATAAATTAGCTACAGCCCGAAGTCTTGTTTCTTCTGACAAATCTAACGAAGCTTGTCTTTCTTGTTCAATGTCCTGTTCGGTGCTGCGAAATGATCCCCCTTTGAGCTCCGTTGGAGTCATAGCTTCATCTCCGAATAGTAGTCTGAACGGAGTAAAACCTGTGGACCTTGTTTGCGTAGTCCGAATGGACCACAGAATCTTCGGAAGCTCTTCGGTCCACAGTCCCTTTGATAATCCTACTATTCTTCGATTTAGCCCTGATAAAATATTTCCATTGGCTCGCTCTACGGCTCCATTCGACTGAGGATGTCTCACTGCAGCAAAACATAGTTGAATGCCTAGGTCTTCGCAAAACTTCCTGAAGGGTTCTGCGTCGAACTGTGTTCCATTATCAACTGTGAGATATCTAGGCACTCCGAACCGGCAAATAATGTTCTTCCAGAAGAATTTCTGTACATTGTTCGAAGTGATAGCTGTTAAGGGCTCTGCTTCCACCCACTTAGAAAAATATTCAATAGCTACCACTGCGAACTTCAGATTTCCCTTTGCTAACGGAAAGGGACCAATTAGATCCATACCCCATCTGGCCATAGGCCATACCGGAGCAATGACTTGAAGAGCTGTTGGTGGGCGATGACTCCGTCGACCCATCCACTGGCATCCTTGACAAGTGCGGACCAAGCTCTCCGCATCAGCTGTTATTGTGGGCCAATAAAGCCCATGGCGAAGTGTTTTTCCTGCCAGAGCTCTAGGGGCTAAATGGCTTCCACAAAGGCCTTCGTGAATTTCTCGAAGAATTTCTTGGCCTTCGGCTTGAGATATACATCGGAGTAGAGGGGAACATACTCCGGCCTTGTATAATATACCGTTGATTAACTGATAGTTTCTTGCTCTGAGCTTTAATCTTGACAACTGGGCTCTTCGGGCAAATTTGTTCCTCCTTGCAAGAGTTCTATGATCGAATCTTTCCAATCTGCACTAGGAATGCAAAGAATCTCCGCAGAGGCAATTTGTGGCACCGAAGGTATATTGAGCTCCTCATAGAAAGCTTCTTCAGGCACATCCACAGCTCCGGCTGCAGCCTTCGCTAAAATGTCCGCTTGCACGTTTTCAGCTCTTGGTATACTCCGAATGGAAATACCCTTGAAGTGTGCTTCGATTTTGCGGATTTCTTCTAAGTACTTTGCAAGTTGTGGATGCCGAACTTGAAAACTTTTGTCTACGTGCCCTGCTACTATATGAGAATCTATTTTTATAATTATTCTTGTAGCCCCTAGAGCACGTGCTTTCCGGAGTCCCAATAAAATTCCTTCGTACTCCGCTATATTATTGGTAGACTTAAAGTTGAGTCTTGCGGAGTACATTGCTCTTTGCCCTGACGGTGAAATCAATACTGCCCCAATGCCTGCTCCGGATGCTTGGAAAGCCCCATCGGAGTAAACAGTCCAAACTCCGTCACTTGATTTCTCCGGAGTCAAATTCGCAGGTGGAGTCCACTCTGCTACGAAGTCTGCTAGGACTTGGGATTTGATAGCTGTCCTTGCCAAGAAAGATATGCCGAAGGGTGCTAGCTCGACTGCCCACTTTCCAATCCTTCCAGTGGAATCTTTGCTTCGGAGCATATCTCCTAAGGGATACGAAGTTGGTACAATTACATTGTGAGCCAAAAAATAATGTCTTAGCTTCCTCGAAGCCATTATCAGAGCATAAACGAACTTCTCAAGTTCGGAGTATCTTGTCTTCGCTCCTGACAATGCTTCGGATACAAAATAGACAGGATTTTGGACCAACTTCCCATTGAAATCTACTTCTCTGACAAGGACTGCGCTGACAGCTGAACCTGTAGCTGCAAGATACAGGAGTAGGGTTTCGTCCGCAGTAGGCACCGTGAGTGTAGCAAGATTACTGAGATAATCTTTAATATCTTCGAAGCTTTTCTGACACTCCGGTGTCCATGCAAAATCTTCGGACCCTTTCAAAGCTTTAAATATTGGCAAGCTCCTCTCCGCAGACCTTGATAAAAACCTGCTAAGTGCGGCTAGACGTCCAGTCAGCTTTTGCACTTGCTTTAAATTCTCCGGAGGAGCCATCTTCTGCAGCGCAGTTATTTGAGTAGGGCTAGCTTCAATTCCCCTGCTTGAAACTAAGTACCCTAACAACTTTCCAGCCTTAGCTCCGAATATACATTTTTTGGGGTTAAGACGGATCCCACATGCCCGAAGGCTATTGAATGTTTCTGCTAAGTCTAGGCTATGCTGGTGCTTTAAAGCACTCTTTATTACAATATCATCCATATAGGCCTCCACATTGCGACCTAATTGATGACCTAGAGCCTTAGCAACTAATCTTGAAAAGTAGCCCCGGCATTTCTTAGGCCGAAGGGCATTCTTACATAGCAGAAGACTCCCGAAGGAGTTACAAAGCTTGTCTTGATTTCATCTTCGCGCTTCAACCATATTTGATGATAACCAGAATACGCGTCAAGGAAGCTTAGTAACTCCGAACCTGCAGTGGAGTCAACTAGTTGATCAATTCGGGGCATGGGGTAGGGGTCACGTGGGCACGCTTTATTCAGAGATGTGAAATCAATGCACATGTGCCACTTCCCGGAAGACTTCTTCCTGACGAAGACTGGGTTGGCTAACCATTCTGTGTGAGCCACTTCTCTGATAATCCCAGCCTTCAACAGTTTTTCAACTTCATCCTTAGCTAGAGCAGCTCTCTCTGCGGACATCTTCCGGAGTCCTTGTCGAACAGGCCGGGCCTTCGGGTTTACATGTAAACTGTGCTCAATAATATCCCGATCGACTCCGGTGATATCTTCGTCAGACCAAGCGAAGACATCCAAATTTTCTTCCACGACCTTTTCCAAGGAAGTTGCAACTTCAGGAGGTAAATCTTTACCAAATTGAAAAGTGTATTCTTTACCATCTTTAACAATGATCTTCGTTGCAATCTCTCCTTCGGGACTTGGTCTCGGAAACGACTTCTTCGAAGCTTCGGAGGAGGCTGAAAAAATTTCTTCATTATCCTGGACACTATTTACTTGCCTCGGATCAAGAGGAGGACCGTGACCATATTCTGCCCTCCGAGCCATGGCTTGATCTCCGAAGATTGTTAGGACTCCTGCTTGTGTGGGCATCTTCATGCACAAGTAGTTGTGATGCGCCACAGCTCCGAACTGATTCAACATGCCCCGTCCGAAGATGACATTATAAGCATACGGGGCATCTACCACATCAAAGATAACTTCTTCAGTTCGAGGCTAATAAACCTTCTCCGAAGGTTACTTCCAAGCCTATCTGGCCGAGTGCATCAAGCGGAGGTCCTGCGAAGCCTTGCAGAGGACGAGCCGCTGGGAGGAGATGCTTCCTGGAAATGCATAACTGATCGAAGGCTTGCACAAAAATGATATCTGCCGAACTACCTCCGTCAATTAGCACCCTTCGGACTTCAGTCCCTGCAATATCAGCAGTGATAACCAATGGATCTGCATGCGGGAACTTAATACCAGCTGCATCTTCCGCAGAGAAAGATATCGGAACATGAGACCACTCCGGCATTGCAGCTGCAGATGACGAAGTCCCAATATGACCTACTTCCCGAACGTACTCTCTTCGCTGTCTCTTGGACATGCTTCCGAGGGTACCTCCTCCGGAGATAGGGAGAACTACTCTCTTTCCTCTATCTTTCCCTTCCTCTTGCTTCGGAGGTGGCATAACATTGGCCACTGGAGGGTGCCTTGCAGCATCAAATTTTCTATCCGCGCCACAGCCTGGACCGGGTCTGGGCGCGCTGCTGTTGGACTTCGGTCGGTACTGCCTCGACCCGAAGTTCTTTCCAAGTATTCTCCCCTTAGGGTAAGGATAGCCTTGCAAGTGTCAGTTGCATGGCTTCGATTTTCTCCATGAATACAGCAAAAAAGGGTCTGGCCCTTGCCAGCTGTTTTCCCTGGCGGCCTCCAGCCGCTGGACTTGTTCCCCGCAGACTGTAGAGCTCTTGGTGCAAACTTCTGTGGGGGTGCAATGTTCAAGACTTCAGAGCGAGGGTGCTTTTGCCCTCTTCTTCGATCATGTTGCACTTCGAAGACTGGTTCCTGCGGCTGTGCCGAAGTCTTCACCTCTGCTTTAACTTCTTGCAATATTGTCGAAGTAGCAGCAGTCCTCCGAAGCCAACCCTCTTCTGACCTCGCATACTCCTCGAAATATGACATCAGCTGTGACACTGAGGAGATGCTCTTCCGATGCAGTTTATCCAGAAGGCCTTGATGACTGACGCCTTCCCGAGCCGCATCAACCACTGAGGATGTGGACAAGCCCTCGAATTTGCGACTTCGTATGAGCGAAGCGCTTGAAGTACTGCCTCAATGTTTCTCCGGGGAGCTGTTTCACTTGGAAAAGGCTTCCTGTTGACATAGGAGGCACGAAGGTGCCCTGAAAGTTACTTATAAACTTCCTCTTCAATTGTGACCACGAATTGATTGATGCTGGCTTTAAAGACCAGAACCATCTCAACGCCACTCCTTGAAGAGCTAACGGGAAGCACTTCAGCCATAGTGTCTCTGACTCCGCCACTAGCCTCAATTGCTAGGGCATAAGAACGCGCGAACTCTCGGGATCTTCATCTCCGGCATACTTGCAGAGCTTCGAAGTTTTAAACTTTGGATCAAAGCGAACCTTCTGCAGCTCAGGATGCAACGGAGATTCATTGTCGTAAGAGGCGTTCTCTGGGGCTTCGGGATAATCAACATCGTCATCTTCGAGCACTTCTGAGATAGTTGGGATGGCTTGAGAGCGAAGCCTGTCCGTCAGCTTCTTGTCGCCATCTCGCTACCTCAGCTTGAAGGTTGGCCATTTGAGTGGCCATGTCTCCAAGGCTATCTTCATCTCCTCCGGAAGGACCTTCCGGGTCTTGAGAACTGGTAGGATCAGTTCGAATCGGAATGGAGGGTGGAGGAGGGACTCCGGGCGGTCGGAGTATAGAAGGGGTTGGCGGAGAGGTTTCGTATCCTCAAGGGATAGAAGCCCCTTCCGGAGTTTGAGGTGGAGGGAGAGTCGAAGACCCTCCGACTTCAACTGTGTCGAAGGGTATCTCTCCGGAGATCCGAGAGGACCTCCGAGTGGGATTACGAGGTGCGCTCCGCTTAGGAGGCATGATGTAAGAAGTTGGTAGAGAACGAAGTTTTTCGGACTAGGTTCCCCACGGACGGCGCCAACTGTTGGCGTAAAAGATTACGCTAACAGGTTTCTGTAGAAAAGAGACTAACAAACGAAGTGTTTGTGAAGCAAACTGTTCTAAGCCTCCGAAAGGATAATAACTTAGAATAGTTCGATAGTGTGTATTGAATAACTTGTATTCGGTCCCTATTACAGGGTGAAATGGGGGGTATTTATAGGTCCAAACATTAAGGAAAAGACCTATTTACCCCTCTATTACAACCGACATTAAGGAAACTATTCAGTTTCCTTAATAGGGCTAAAATGGTAAAAGACTAATCTAATAAGAAAAAGATAAGTCTTCCATCTTAGCTGGCAGAAAAGATCCTGAAGGGCTTTAGTTCGAAGACATACTTCGAACCAATGCCTGTCTTCATCTTCGAACGGGGTTTCGGGCATCTTCGAAGATGATCTTCGGAGAATCTTCGAACTGGTTGACTGTCTTATGCTACTTCGGCAATAACCCCGAAGATGAGATATTTTCCCTGAACAAGAACCATGCTGCATCTCCGGTCATATGCGCGAACACCGAAGTCCATGATCCACGGGCTCTCCAAACCTCGATCGGGTGCTACACATGTAAGAGAATCTCGATCGCTCAGTGCTGGGGTGAGTGAAAACATGACGAAGCATCTAGCACTGAGTGATACGAGCAGTAGACATAGTGAATGTAGACTATCTACGCACATGAAAATAGAATGATGCGAAGTGCGAGGTCTACCTACATGTTGTGGCCTAAATGCATGACGAGGTCTCCAACCCTTCGAGGCACAAAGCCACTGATACGTGGTCTTGCACCATAGAAACATGGTGAACACCACGAGGGGCAAAGCCTCTCCGAAGGATTTGGGAGCCTCATAAACAGGACATGAGTAAAACTCAGACTATGCATACCTAAAGTTGGGTAATGCATGTCCTGGAAACTCATTGCCTGAGAGCGTCGCTCATACTTAATGTGATGAAAACAGAACCCAACTAAATGACCCGCCAGCTGATAGTAGGAACAATAAAACACTCTCCTAGGGGCACTCTCATGGGTCTAGGAGCAATCCTCACAAGCTCCTTGGGATTCTGCTGAGTGGTTTTTCTTGGGAGGAATTTTCTTGGCAAGAAGAGTGGTTTTCTTTGGAGTTTGGGTAGGCTTTTTGGTTGATGGAGCGTCTAACTGTGCTCTTCTTTCTCTAAGGTAGTGGGTGAGGTAAAAATAGTTTTGTTCTCACTGTCTGAAGGCATCCTCTCAAACCTAATCCCAGAGCTAACCCTGCCCTATCAGTACACATCTTGGTCTTGGCCAGAGCAAAGCCATCCTAACCTTTCCCTCAGTGCATTTGTTAACCACAGAAAGAAGGTATTCATTTCAGTCATGAGATGTTCAGCTTGCTCTCTAACAATGCCTAGCTAGTCCTTAAGTGTTATGCAGTGTCACACATAGGTTGCACATCCTTAGAACTACCGACCCTCTCCAATCTGCCCCTATTCTTTAACATGCTTGTCTCTCAATTAATGCTATCAATCAATAAGGACAATTTGAAAGCATCAGAATAATTAGGTCTAGACTCCACCACCAAAGCTACTTCTATGCAGTCTCAAGCTCATCAACAGTTTGAGCATGCATAGAACAGAACTGAGCAAGCTTACCATGACAACAGTGCAAGATTCACATTCAGCATCATCAATTTTAGACTTAAACATGGCTAATCAGTAGAAACAGATTCTAGCCTAAGTCTAAGGTCTTTTCTATCTCTAGAAGCTTGAACAAGTAATCTATCCTGACCAAGAACAACTTCATTTAGTCATCTACCTTAATTGAGAGCTGGTCATAGGATAGAGGTACCTCAGATGAGTCAAGCTCATCCCCGCCGGACACTATCAGCCATGAAGCAAAGGCCGGTGAAATCTCTTGCCTTCTTCTCCTTCTCCTCCTTTCTTGGGGATTCTTCCTCCTCGTCAGAGCTCGATCCTCAGTTGAGGACGTGTCGATGTCGCTGAGTGCAGCAATAAAGGCTTTGGAAGCGTCCTTGGCTACCTCTTAGCCACCTTGCCGCGCTTACCCTTCACAAAGGGTTTCTTCTCCTTCTTGTGGTATTGGGCGCTCACTCTCATGCTCCTCTTGAGTTTAGGAAATTAGCCTTGATGTGCGAAGTGCCACAACACTCAAAAAACCACT
>JAAALK010000080.1:65705418-65792433 GCA_019279435.1 Zizania palustris | reverse complement strand
AAGAATTTCTTGGCCTTGCGGCTTGAATATACATCGGAGTAGAGGGGAACATACTCCGGCCTTGTATAATATACTGTTGATTACTGATAGTTTCTTGCTCTGAGCTTTAATCTGACAACTGGGCTCTTCGGGCAAATTTGTTCCTCCTTGCAAGAGTTCTATGATCGAATCTTTCCAATCTGCACTAGGAATGCAAAGAATCTCCGCAGAGGCAATTTGTGGCACCGAAGGTATATTGAGCTCCTCATAGAAAGCTTCTTCAGGCACATCCACAGCTCCGGCTGCAGCCTTCGCTAAAAATGTCCGCTTGCACGTTTTCAGCTCTTGGTATACTCCGAATGGAAATACCCTTGAAGTGTGCTTCGATTTTGGCGGATTTCTTCTAAGTACTTTGGCAAGTTGTGGATGCCGAACTTGAAAACTTTTGTCTACGTGCCCTGCTACTATCTGAGAATCTATTTTATAATTATTCTTGTAGCCCCTAGAGCACGTGCTTTCCGGAGTCCCAATAAAATTCATTCGTACTCCGCTATATTATTGGTAGACTTAAGTTGAGTCTTGCGGAGTACATTGCTCTTTGCCCTGACGGTGAAATCAATACTGCCCCAATGCCTGCTCCGGATGCTTGGAAAGCCCCATCGGAGTAAACAGTCCAAACTCCGTCACTTGATTTCTCCGGAGTCAAATTCGCAGGTGGAGTCCACTCTGCTACGAAGTCTGCTAGGACTTGGGATTTGATAGCTGTCCTTGCCAAGAAGATATGCCGAAGGGTGCTAGCTCGACTGCCCACTTTCCAATCCTTCCAGTGGAATCTTTGCTTCGGAGCATATCTCCTAAGGGATACGAAGTTGGTACAATTACATTGTGAGCCAAAAAAATAATGTCTTAGCTTCCTCGAAGCCATTATCAGAGCATAAACGAACTTCTCAAGTTCGGAGTATCTTGTCTTCGCTCCTGACAATGCTTCGGATACAAATAGACAGGATTTTGGACCAACTTCCCATTGAAATCTACTTCTCTGACAAGGACTGCGCTGACAGCTGAACCTGTAGCTGCAAGATACAGGAGTAGGGTTTCGTCCGCAGTAGGCACCGTGAGTGTAGCAAGATTACTGAGATAATCTTTAATATCTTCGAAGCTTTTCTGACACTCCGGTGTCCATGCAAAATCTTCGGACCCTTTCAAAGCTTTAAATATTGGCAAGCTCCTCTCCGCAGACCTTGATAAAAACCTGCTAAGTGCGGCTAGACGTCCAGTCAGCTTTTGCACTTGCTTTAAATTCTCCGGAGGAGCCATCTTCTGCAGCGCAGTTATTTGAGTAGGGCTAGCTTCAATTCCCCTGCTTGAAACTAAGTACCCTAACAACTTTCCAGCCTTAGCTCCGAATATACATTTTTTGGGGTTAAGACGGATCCCACATGCCCGAAGGCTATTGAATGTTTCTGCTAAGTCTAGGCTATGCTGGTGCTTTAAAGCACTCTTTATTACAATATCATCCATATAGGCCTCCACATTGCGACCTAATTGATGACCTAGAGCCTTAGCAACTAATCTTGAAAAAGTAGCCCCGGCATTTCTTAGGCCGAAGGGCATTCTTACATAGCAGAAGACTCCCGAAGGAGTTACAAAGCTTGTCTTGATTTCATCTTCGCGCTTCAACCATATTTGATGATAACCAGAATACGCGTCAAGGAAGCTTAGTAACTCCGAACCTGCAGTGGAGTCAACTAGTTGATCAATTCGGGGCATGGGGTAGGGGTCACGTGGGCACGCTTTATTCAGAGATGTGAAATCAATGCACATGTGCCACTTCCCGGAAGACTTCTTCCTGACGAAGACTGGGTTGGCTAACCATTCTGTGTGAGCCACTTCTCTGATAATCCCAGCCTTCAACAGTTTTTCAACTTCATCCTTAGCTAGAGCAGCTCTCTCTGCGGACATCTTCCGGAGTCCTTGTCGAACAGGCCGGGCCTTCGGGTTTACATGTAAACTGTGCTCAATAATATCCCGATCGACTCCGGTGATATCTTCGTCAGACCAAGCGAAGACATCCAAATTTTCTTCCACGACCTTTTCCAAGGAAGTTGCAACTTCAGGAGGTAAATCTTTACAAAATTGAAAAGTGTATTCTTTACCATCTTTAACAATGATCTTCGTTGCAATCTCTCCTTCGGGACTTGGTCTCGGAAACGACTTCTTCGAAGCTTCGGAGGAGGCTGAAAAAATTTCTTCATTATCCTGGACACTATTTACTTGCCTCGGATCAAGAGGAGGACCGTGACCATATTCTGCCCTCCGAGCCATGGCTTGATCTCCGAAGATTGTTAGGACTCCTGCTTGTGTGGGCATCTTCATGCACAAGTAGTTGTGATGCGCCACAGCTCCGAACTGATTCAACATGCCCCGTCCGAAGATGACATTATAAGCATACGGGGCATCTACCACATCAAAGATAACTTCTTCAGTTCGAGGCTAATAAACCTTCTCCGAAGGTTACTTCCAAGCCTATCTGGCCGAGTGCATCAAGCGGAGGTCCCGCGAAGCCTTGCAGAGGACGAGCCGCTGGGAGGAGATGCTTCCTGGAAATGCATAACTGATCGAAGGCTTGCACAAAAATGATATCTGCCGAACTACCTCCGTCAATTAGCACCCTTCGGACTTCAGTCCCTGCAATATCAGCAGTGATAACCAATGGATCTGCATGCGGGAACTTAATACCAGCTGCATCTTCCGCAGAGAAAGATATCGGAACATGAGACCACTCCGGCATTGCAGCTGCAGATGACGAAGTCCCAATATGACCTACTTCCCGAACGTACTCTCTTCGCTGTCTCTTGGACATGCTTCCGAGGGTACCTCCTCCGGAGATAGGGAGAACTACTCTCTTTCCTCTATCTTTCCCTTCCTCTTGCTTCGGAGGTGGCATAACATTGGCCACTGGAGGGTGCCTTGCAGCATCAAAATTTTCTATCCGCGCCACAGCCTGGACCGGGTCTGGGCGCGCTACTGTTGGACTTCGGTCGGTACTGCCTCGACCCGAAGTTCTTTCCAAGTATTCTCCCCTTAGGGTAAGGATAGCCTTGCAAGTGTCAGTTGCATGGCTTCGATTTTCTCCATGAATACAGCAAAAAAGGGTCTGGCCCTTGCCAGCTGTTTTCCCTGGCGGCCTCCAGCCGCTGGACTTGTTCCCCGCAGACTGTAGAGCTCTTGGTGCAAACTTCTGTGGGGGTGCAATGTTCAAGACTTCAGAGCGAGGGTGCTTTTGCCCTCTTCTTCGATCATGTTGCACTTCGAAGACTGGTTCCTGCGGCTGTGCCGAAGTCTTCACCTCTGCTTTAACTTCTTGCAATATTGTCGAAGTAGCAGCAGTCCTCCGAAGCCAACCCTCTTCTGACCTCGCATACTCCTCGAAATATGACATCAGCTGTGACACTGAGGAGATGCTCTTCCGATGCAGTTTATCCAGAAGGCCTTGATGACTGACGCCTTCCCGAGCCGCATCAACCACTGAGGATGTGGACAGCCCTCGAATTTGCGACTTCGTATGAGCGAAGCGCTTGAAGTACTGCCTCAATGTTTCTCCGGGGAGCTGTTTCACTTGGAAAAGGCTTCCTGTTGACATAGGAGGCACGAAGGTGCCCTGAAAGTTACTTATAAACTTCCTCTTCAATTGTGACCACGAATTGATTGATCCTGGCTTTAAAGACCAGAACCATCTCAACGCCACTCCTTGAAGAGCTAACGGGAAGCACTTCGCCATAGTGTCTCTGACTCCGCCACTAGCCTCAATTGCTAGGGCATAAGAACGCGCGAACTCTCCGGGATCTTCATCTCCGGCATACTTGCAGAGCTTCGAAGTTTTAAACTTTGGATCAAAGCGAACCTTCTGCAGCTCAGGATGCAACGGAGATTCATTGTCGTAAGAGGCGTTCTCTGGGGCTTCGGGATAATCAACATCGTCATCTTCGAGCACTTCTGAGATAGTTGGGATGGCTTGAGAGCGAAGCCTGTCCGTAGCTTCTTGTCGCCATCTCGCTACCTCAGCTTGAAGGTTGGCCATTTGAGTGGCCATGTCTCCAAGGCTATCTTCATCTCCTCCGGAAGGACCTTCCGGGTCTTGAGAACTGGTAGGATCAGTTCGAATCGGAATGGAGGGTGGAGGAGGGACTCCGGGCGGTCGGAGTATGGAAGGGGTTGGCGGAGAGGTTTCGTATCCTCAAGGGATAGAAGCCCCTTCCGGAGTTTGAGGTGGAGGGAGAGTCGAAGACCCTCCGACTTCAACTGTGTCGAAGGGTATCTCTCCGGAGATCCGAGAGGACCTCCGAGTGGGATTACGAGGTGCGCTCCGCTTAGGAGGCATGATGTAAGAAGTTGGTAGAGAACGAAGTTTTTCGGACTAGGTTCCCCACGGACGGCGCCAACTGTTGGCGTAAAAGATTACGCTAACAGGTTTCTGTAGAAAAGAGACTAACAAACGAAGTGTTTGTGAAGCAAACTGTTCTAAGCCTCCGAAAGGATAATAACTTAGAATAGTTCGATAGTGTGTATTGAATAACTTGTATTCGGTCCCTATTACAGGGTGAAATGGGGGTATTTATAGGTCCAAACATTAAGGAAAAGACCTATTTACCCCTCTATTACAACCGACATTAAGGAAACTATTCAGTTTCCTTAATAGGGCTAAAATGGTAAAAGACTAATCTAATAAGAAAAAGATAAGTCTTCCATCTTAGCTGGTAGAAAAGATCCTGAAGGGCTTTAGTTCGAAGACATACTTCGAACCAATGCCTGTCTTCATCTTCGAACGGGGTTCCGGGCATCTTCGAAGATGATCTTCGGAGAATCTTCGAACTGGTTGACTGTCTTTATGCTACTTCGGCAATAACCCCGAAGATGAGATATTTTCCCTCAACAAGAACCATGCTGCATCTCCGGTCATATGGCGCGAACAACCGAAGTCCATGATCCACGTGCTCTCCAAACCTCGATCGGGTGCCTACACATGATAAGAGAATCTCGATCGCTCAGTGCTGGGGTGAGTGAAAACATGACGAAGCATCTAGCACTGAGTGATACGAGCAGTAGACATAGTGAATGTAGACTATCTACGCACATGAAAAATAGAATGATGCGAAGTGCGAGGTCTACCTACATGTTGTGGCCTAAATGCATGACGAGGTCTCCCAACCCTTCGAGGCACAAAGCCACTGATACGTGGTCTTGCACCATATGAAACATGGTGAACACCACGAGGGGCAAAGCCTCTCCGAGAGGATTTGGGAGCCTCATAAACAGGACATGAGTAAAACTCAGACTCATGCATACCTAAAGTTGGGTAATGCATGTCCTGGAAACTCATTGCCTGAGAGCGTCGCTCATACTTAATGTGATGAAAACAGAACCCAACTAAATGACCCGCCAGCTGATAGTAGGAACAATAAAACACTCTCCTAGGGGCACTCTCATGGGTCATAGGAGCAATCCTCACAAGCTCCTTGGGATTCTGCTGAGTGGTTTTCTTGGGAGGAATTTTCTTGGCAAGAAGAGTGGTTTTCTTTGGAGTTTGGGTAGGCTTTTTGGTTGATGGAGCGTCTAACTGTGCTCTTTCTTTCTCTAAGGTAGTGGGTGAGGTAAAAATAGTTTTGTTCTCACTGTCTGAAGGAATCCTCTCAAAACCTAATCCCAGAGCTAACCCTGCCCTATCAGTACACATCTTGGTCTTGGCCAAGAGCAAAGCCATCCTAACCTTTCCCTTAGTGCATTTGTTAACCACAGAAAGAAGGTATTCATTTTCAGTCATGAGATGTTCAGCTTGCTCTCTAACAATGCCTAGCTAGTCCTTAAGTGTTATGCAAGTGTCACACATAGGTTGCACATCCTTAGAACTACCGACCCTCTCCAATCTTGCCCCTAATTCTTTAACATGCTTGTCTCTCAAATTAATGCTATCAATCAATAAAGGACAATTTGAACAAGCATCAGAATAATTAGGTCTAGACTCCACCACCAAAAGCTACTTCTATGCAGTCTCAAGCTCATCAACAGTTTGAGCATGCATAGAACAGAACTGAGCAAGCTTACCCATGACAACAGTGCAAGATTCACATTCAGCATCATCAATTTTAGACTTAAACATGGCATAATCAGTAGAAACAGATTCTAGCCTAAGTCTAAGGTATTTTCTATCTCTAGAAGCTTGAACAAGTAATCTATCCTGACCAAGAACAACTTCATTTAGTTCATCTACCTTAATTGAGAGCTGGTCATAGGATAGAGGTACCTCAGATGAGTCAAGCTCATCCCCGCCGTGACTACTATCAGCCATGAAGCAAAGGCCGGTGAAATCTCTTGCCTTCTTCTCCTTCTCCTCCTTTCTTGGGGATTCTTCCTCCTCGTCAGAGCTCGACTCCTCAGTTGAGGACGTGTCGATGTCGCTGAGTGCAGCAATAAAGGCTTTGGAAGCGTCCTTGGCTACCCTCTTAGCCACCTTGCCGCGCTTACCCTTCACAAAGGGTTTCTTCTCCTTCTTGTGGTATTTGGGGCGCTCACTCTCATCTCTCCTCTTGAGTTTAGGGAAATTAGCCTTGATGTGAGAAGTGCCACAACACTCAAAACAACCACTAAAGCCACTTCTCCTTTGATCCCGTCTCTCATTGTGAAACCGGGTGAACCTTCTGGCAATGAGAGCAAGCTCTTCATCATCTAGAGTATCCACCTGCTCCTTAGTGATGGAGACCAGGGAGGACAAAGCAAAACCACCAGCAAGAACACAAGTACCAGACGTGCTTGGTTCTGCAGGGGTGCCACGACTAGTGCTAGAAACTAATGCCAATTGCTGTGGCAAAGAGTTTCTGTGCACTGCAAGAGATGCGTTAGCAATCTCTGTGGACTTCGGCTTGTTGAAGAGCTCATCACAAGTCAATGTGTCATAATCTGTTGACTCCTCAATGCTGGATATATTTACTTCCCATATGCTAAGATCAAAGCATAGAGAAGCTTGATAGCCCTGTCATGGTCATTGTAAGCAAGCGTCCCGTTGGACCGCAAGTTACTCACTATTGCGTCAAAGCGAGAAAACATGGCATCTATAGATTCACCAGGCGCTTGCACAAACAGTTGATATTGTTGATTGTATGTGCTTTGTCGCCTAGTCTTAATCTGTGTAGAGCCCTCATGAAAAATAGTGAGTGTAGTCCAAATCTCCCTAGCTATCCTTAGGTGCTGAACCCTATCAAACTCACTCCGACTCAAACCAATGAACAATATATTTCTAGCTTTGGAGTTAGAATTATACTTATCTTTTTCTGTTTGAGAGGTGAGGGTTTTAGGGATGGAGTATTGTGAGTCCACAATCTCCCAAATTGCATTTCCTTGGCTTAGTAAGTAAGCCTCCATGCGCACCTTCCAGTATGCAAAATCAGTCCAATCGAACAAAGGTATTTTACTAACTCTGTCCATGTTGCCAAAAGATCGCAAAACCAGTTAAGGTCAACTGGTGATCTTAACCTGCTCTGATACCAATTATTGGACCGAAAGTGGCGACCAGAGGGGGGATGAATGGGAGCTTTTTCAAATTTCCGGCTAAAATAGCCTTCTATTTTGAAAATAGTCTCCTATGAAACAAGCTTCGAACACACCCTTTGGAGGTCTGGTTTGGAGGTATTTTGTAGCTCCGAAACCAGGCTTCGTGAAGAGCAAAAGTTCGAAGTCAAGAAGACTTCGCTCACACCCACGAAACCAAAAACACAACTGTTAGGTTCGTGCAGGCTCCGCACACAAGGTGCCTTCGAGCAGGTTTCGCACTACACCCTTCGCAGAAGGCAGTTTCCCTCTGAGGACTTAGACCTGATACTTCGCTCTAACAACTGGTGCTAGGCTTTGTATTTCGAAGGCCTAAAACAAATAGAACCGATTTCTCTAAGACAACATGCAGCGCTAAAGTCTTTGATAGAGAAAGAAAAATGGACTTCGATCTTAGCTATACTTCAGTGCTTCGCTAGTAATCAGAGAGGACTTGCCTCCAGTTTAGACAGATCGAACTCACACTGAGTAACACACACTTCGCACTACCAGAACTCACTGTTGGGGGAAACATTTCATCCTCGAGAGGTCAAGAATGCTCCCCTGAATATACCAGTAGAAGAGGTGAAGTTGGAAACTTTGATATTCGAAGATCTTAGAAGCATCAGAGCTGAGCTGTATTCGTAGTATTATACAACGAAGATCTCCATTAATACTTTGGTTTAATGAAGTTTCCCGAAGTCCTTAACCTCGAAGGAATGTTGCCAGCAAGGATAGAAGACTTATCTTCTTTCTGATTAAATTAGTCTTTTACCATTTTAGCCCTATTAGGGGTACCGAAAGAGTTCTTACCTATAAATACCCCCATTCTCACCCTGTAATAGGCATTGAATACTCAGATATTCAATACATAACTACGAACTATTTCGAGCTATTATCCTTCATGGAGGCTTGAGATAGTCCGCTCCTACAAACACTTTGTTTGTCACACATACAATTTCTTAAATCTGTTAGCGTAATCTTTTACGCCAACAGTTGGCGCCGTCTGTGGGGAACCTAGTATGAAAACTTCGTTCTCTACCAATTTCTTTCTAGAGCCATGCCTCCTAAACGGAGCTCCGGTGGTAGTCCCCTTCGGAGGTCCCCTCGGACCTCTAGAGTGAGATCTTCGAATACTGTTGAGGTCAAAGGACCTTCTATAGTTCCCCCACCTTAGACACCCAAAATGAATACACTTCCTCGAGCATATGAAGCCCCTTCAGGGACTCCATTTGTGCTTAGAACCGACGGAGCTTCTCCTACAGCTCCGACTGTACTCCGAACTAACCTGTTCAGTTCTCAAGACCCGGAAGCTCCTTCCAGAAGAAATGAAGATAGCCTTAACGATGTGGCAACCTAGATGGCCAGTCTTCAAGCCAAAGTGACAAGGTGGAGGCAGGAAGCTGTAGATATGCTTCGTCCCCAAGCTACCCCTGTCATTCCGGAGGTGCCTCAAGACAATGACCCTTCTTTTTATCCCGAAGCCCCCGAGAATGCTTCCTTTGATAGCGAATCTCCACTACACCCTGACTTACAAAAGGTACGCTTCGACCCCAAGTTCAAAACTTCGAAGCTCTATAAGTACCCCGGGGAAGAAGATCGAGGGGATTTCTCTCGTTCATATGTTTTAGCGTTTGAAGCCAGCGGAGAGGTTCAGGATACAATGGCAAAATGCTTCCCCCTTGCACTTGAAGGAGTTGCTTTGCGTTGGTTCTGGTCTTTAAAGCCAGGATCAATTAAATCCTGGGAGCAGTTAAGAAAAAAATTCATTAGTAACTTCTAGGGTACTTTTGTGCCCCCTATGTCGATTGGAATCTCTTTCAGGTGAAGCAGCAACCTGGAGAAACTTTGAGGCCGTTCTTTAAGCGCTTCGCTCATACGAAATCACAAATAAGAGGATTGTCTGCATCATCCGTGGTTGATGCAACCCGAGAAGGAGTCACCAATGTAGGCCTTCTTGACAAGCTTCATTGGAAGCATATATCCTCCGTAGCACAGTTAATGGCTTATTTTGAGGAGTATGCTAGGTCGGAGGAAGGATGGCTCTGAAGAACAGCCTCTTCTTCACCAATTGTCCAAGAAGTCAAGCTCGAGGTGAAAATTTAAACACCTTCGCAAGGGCCCAACTTCGACAACAAGCATGACAGGCATCGAGGGAAGAAGCATCCTCGTTCCAAAGTCCTGAACATTGCTCCTTCTCTGCAAAAATTTTCCCCTAAAAGTCCACAAGCTTCGGGAAACAAGGTTAGTGACTGGAGGCCGCCAGGGAAGCCGGCTGGCAAGGGCCAGACCTTCTTCTGTTGTGTTCATGCCAAAAACCAAAGCCATGCTACAGATGCATGCAAGTCTATACTAGCTTTAAGAAGCGAGTACCTCGAAAGGAGCTCTGGTCGAGGCACTACTGACCGAGCCCCTTCCGAGGCACGTTGGGAGCCCGTGCAAGCTGTCATACGTGTAGACAACTTCGATCCCCCAAGGCAACCTCCGGTGGCCAGTGTTATGCCACCTTCGAAGCAAGAAGATACTCAAGACGGGGGAAAAGAATGGTTCTTCCTATCTCCGGAGGAGGAACCCTAGGCAGCATGTCAAAAAGGCAATGAAGAGAGTATGTTCGGTAAGTAGGCCATATCGGGATCTCTTCGTCGGCAGCTGAAATGCCCGAGTGGTCCCATGTGCCTATATCCTTCTCAGCAAATGATGCAACAGGTATAAAATTCCCCTATGCAGACCCCCTTGTCATCACTATTGATATTGTAGGAACGGAAGTTCGGAGAGTACTGGTCGATGGCGGAAGTTCTGTGGATATTATCTTTGTTTAGGCCTTCGATCAGCTCTGTATCTCCCGGAAACATCTCCTCCCCGCAACTCGCCCCCTTCAGAGAGGGGCTCTTAGCAAGGACAGAGGAAGTAATTTTTGATGTTGTCGATGCCCCTTACGCTTATAATGTCATCTTCGGAAGGGGCATGTTGAACCAATTTGAAGTTGTGGCACACCATAATTTTTTATGCATGAATATGCCCACGCAAGAAGGAGTGCTTATTGTCTTCGGTGATCAAGCCAATGCACGAAGGGTAGAATACGGCCATGGCCCACCTCTTTATCCAAGACAAGTGAATAATGTGCAAGATAATTTGGAGGATATCCCTACGTCAAGTGAATCTTCGAAGATATCCTTTCCAAGGCCAAGTCCCGAAGAAGAAATTATAATGAAGATTATTGTAAAGGACGGTAAAGACTATTCCTTCCAGTTTGGCAAAGAATTGCCTTTGAAAATTGCTACTTCACTAGAAGAAGTAGTTAGAGAGAATTTGGATGTCTTTGCTTGGTCTGATGAAGACATTCCTGGAGTTAACCGAAATATCATTTAGCACAGCTTGCTTCTGAACCCAAGGGTTCAGCTTATTCGGAAGGGGCTCCAAAAATTATCAACAGAAAGGGCAAGCCTTGCAAAGGCAGAAGTTGAAAAATGGTTAAAGCCAACACAGTCTTCGTCAAAAAGAAAGCCTCCGGAAAATGGTGCATGTGTATTGATATTCCATCATGAATAAAGCATGCCCACGTGACCCCTACCCTATGCCCCATATAGATCAATTAGTTGACTCCACTTCTGGTTCGGAGCTATTGAGTTTCCTCGATGAGTATTCTGGATATCATCAAATATGGTTAAAACGTGAAGATGAAATCAAAAGAAGCTTCGTAACTCCTTCGGGAGTCTTCTACTATGTAAGAATGCCCTTTGGCTTGAGAAATGTAGGGGCAACTTTTTCAAGATTAATTGCTAAGGCTCTAGGTCACCAAATAGGCTATAATATCGAAGCCTATATGGATGACATTGTAATAAAGAGTGCTTTAAAGCACCAGCATAGTCTAGACTTAGCAGAAACATTTGAGAGCCTCCGAGCATGTGGAGTCCGCCTCAACCTCGAAAAATGTATCTTCGGGGCTCAAGCTGGAAAACTGTTAGGGTATTTAGTTTCGAGCAGGGGAATCAAAGCTAGCCCAACTCAAATAACTGCACTACAAAGAATGGCTTTGCCAGAAAATTTAAAATAGGTTTAAAAGCTTACTGGGCACCGTGCAGCACTCAGCAGATTTCTAGCAAGGTACGTAGAGAAAAGCCTCCCCATATTCAAAGCATTGAAAGGGTCCGAATATTTTGCATGGACACCGTAGTGCCAAAAGAGTTTTGACGATATTAAAGATTATCTCAGCAATCTCGCAACACTCACCGTGCCAATGACAGATGAAACCCTTCTTCTTTATCTTGCAGCTACGGGCTCCGCTAGCTGTCAGTGCAGTCCTTGTTCGAGAAGTGGATTTCAATGGAAAGTTGGTACAAAACCTAGTATATTTTGTATCCAAAGCTTTACCCAGAGCAAAAACAAGATACTCCGAACTCGAAAAATTCACTTATGCTCTAGTGATGGCTTCAAGGAAACTGCAACATTAATTCTTAGCGCATAATGTAATTGTACAAAGTTCTTATCCTTTGAGAGATATGCTTCAAAGAAAATATTCTACAGGGAGGATCAGAACCCTTCAGCATCTCCTTTGTAGCAAGGACAACAATCAAGTCATAAGTGGTGGCAGATTTTGTAGCAAAATGGACTCCATCTGCAGTCTGGGCTCCAGAAAAATCAAGCGAAGGATTATGGACCATATACTCCGATGGAGCTTTTCAAGCATCCAGAGCAGTGATAATTTCTCCTTCAGGACAAAGAGCAATGTACTCCGCAAGGCTCAATTTTAAGTCCACCAATAATATTGCAGAGTACAAGGGAATTTTGCTAGGACTTCGAAAGGCACATGCTCTTGGTGCTACAAGAGTTGTTATAAAAACAGATTCTCAAATTGTAGCAGAGCACATTGATAAAAGTTTTTATGTCAGGCATCCGCAACTTGCAAAATATCTAGAAGAGATGCATAAGATCGAAGCAGCATTCAAAGGGATTTCTGTCCGAAGTATACCAAGAGCTAACAATGCACAAGCTGATATCCTAGCAAAAGCTGTAGCCGGATCCATAGATATTCCGGAAGGGGCTTTTTACTGAAGAGCTTTCTTCGCCTTCGGTGCCCTAACTCCCTCCCGCGGAGGTCTTTTGCATTCCGAACACCGACTGGCGGAGCTCAATCTTTCAAGATTGCAATTGAGAGTCCGCAATTACCACATTATCAACGGTATTGTTTACAAGGCCGGAGTATGTTCCCCTACTCCGATGTATTTCTCAAACCGAAGGCCAAGATATACTCCGAGAAATTCATGAAGGCCTTTGTGGTAGCCATCTTGCCCCTCGAGCTTTGGCAGGAAAAACACTTCACTAGGGGCTTTATTGGCCTACAATAGTAGCTGGTGCGGAGGCTTTGGTACGCACTTGCCAAGGTTGTTAGTGAATGGGAAGACAAAGTCATCGTCCACCAACTTATCTTCAAGTTATTGCTCCAGTTTGGCCCATGGCCAGATGGGGCATGGATCTCATTGGCCCGTTTCCAATGGTAAAAGGAAGTTTGAAATTTGCAGTGGTAGCAATTAAATATTTTTCCAAGTGGGTCAAAGCAAAACCCCTCACAGCTATCACTTCAAAAAATGTACAAAAATTCTTCTAGAAGAATATTATATGTAGGTTCGGAGTGCCTCGACAGCTGACAATCGACAATGGCACCCAATTTGATGTCGAACCCTTTAGAGTGTTCTGCGAAGGTCTTGGCATAGAAATGTGTTTTGCAGCTATTCGTCATCCTCAATCTAATGGAGCCGTCGAGCGAGCTAACGGTAACATTTTATTAGGCCTGAATTGAAGGATAGTAGGATTGGCAAAGGGACTATGGACCGAAGAGCTCCCAAAGATTTTATGGTCCATTCAGACCACTCAAGCAAGGTCCACAGGTTTTACTCCTTTCAGATTACTATTCGGAGATGAAGCCATGACACCGACGGAGCTTAAAGGAGGATCTCTTCGCACCATCGAACCTAAAAAGAAGACGAAAGACAAGCTTCACTAGATTTAACAGAAGAAACAAGGCTTCGAGCTATTGCAAATCTGATGAAGTATCAACATCAGATGAAGACTTGGTATGACTCAAAGATTAAACTTAATGAACTTAAACCAGGTCATTTAGTTTTGCGAAGCATTATAGCATCGGGGAAATTAGGGAATAAATGGGAAGGTCCATATATCATCCTTCATTTAGGATGCCCTGGTTCTTTTAAGTTAGCTAATTTAGAAGGTGAAGAATTAAAGCATGCCTGGCATGTGGAGCACCTTAAGCGATATTTTGCATTGGGGCTCCTTGTAATCATTTGTAAATACCTTCTGAATAAATAAAGCTCATGGTTCAGATGATGCCTATTTCTCAAACATTCCCTACTTCTAGTGGATGCACTAGAAGAACGGAGTTGATTGCGAAGGAAAGTGTCATTCATTTGAACAAACTTTATGGACTTCGAACCATTGGTTCGAAGCTTCCGACGAGGTGGGAAAGTCGCAAAAAACGAATTCCAAGCCACCCGCTTAAAAGCATCTGTAAAAAGAGTCCAAAGAGACCAAATGATACGGATTCCAAGCTTTGGCTTGAAAGCATCCGTAAAAAGAGTCCAAGGAGACCACAAAAGCAGATTCCAAACCACCAGTTTGATAGCATCCGTAAAAAGAGTCGAAGGAGACCAAACAAAACAAACTCTGAGCTGATAGCTTGAAAACGTCTATAAAAAGAGTCCAAAGTGACCATTGTAATTGGATACTAATGTGTCCGAAAAGGAGTCCGAAGTGACCACATTCGAGAAAAGGGTACTAAGTTACCAGTTTTCAGACTCCAAATTAGTAGAGTCGAAGATATTTTCGAGGTCTTTAGTGACCATTTTTGGACTCAGTCCTTAATCTTTAATATGATAAGGGGCTCCGAGCCTCCAAAATTGTACTCCTAACTAACGTTATTTTCGTTGTGCGTAACCACCTTCGATCAAATTTCGAAGGTGCTTACCCCCAAAGAGGGGCTGGGAAGTAGTGAGACAATTTTGAAACATTCTAGTTTATATTATTTAAACAGATTACATTACATCATGAAAAATTTGTGTTTATGCCAAGAAGGAAACGAAGACCTCTTTGACCCCGGAGCTGCTTTCAAAATTAGCTCGACTTCAAGAGCGATTTATCCCGGAGCCCGGAGTCTTTAGAACTTTGTGCTTAACCCTCTTTCCTTCTTTCGAAGCTCGGAAGTCTTTTTGTTCTTGATGGAGTTCAGCCTAGGTCCGAAGTCGTTCGGGGCTCCTCTCCTAGCTTCGAAGTCATTCAGGGCTCTTTTCTACTTGCTCTTTATCAGCATTTTCATCTTCAGACTATTCAATGTCCTCCGAAGATGAAGTTTCTAAGCTAACTTCCTTTTCCTCCTTTTTAATATAAGTTAATACTTCCTTATATATATCAGGTATAACCTCCCAGAGCTTCCTCGAGGAATTGAAAACCGAGGTCGCCTGCTCTTTTCTACTTGCTCTTTATCAGCATTTTCATCTTTAGACCATTCAATGTCCTCCAAAGATGAAGTTTCTAAGCTAACTTCCTTTTCCTCCTTTTTAATATAAGTTAATACTTCCTTATATATATCGAGTATAACCTCCCAGAGCTTCCTCGAGGAATTGAAAACCGAGGTCGCCTGTGAGGTCTTAAATCTTCGAAGGTGGCCCATTGTAGGCGGAGTTCTTCGTTATTCTCTAACACTTCGAGCTCATCCAAAAAAGGTTGGAAAGCCTAAAAACATTTTCAAATAAGTCTTTTCATTCAAAAAAGAATAAAGCATAAGTTTTTACATAGTTGGGGCCCTAAGGAGAGCTAAACCTTCGGGTTCGAAGGAGGCTTGCTGCTCGAAGGCTGCAACCACGCTTGTTTTTGACGGAGCCCTTCATCAATCCATGTCTTGATAGCAGATCAGCCTTTAGCTCTCCAAGATGGTTGAAAGGCCTCCCAAGCCACAACCACATCAACGGAGGGAGTTAGGAGTCGGTCGTCACCAAAATTGACGGGGGCTGTTTCAGGCTCCGGTGCAACGGATAGCCCAAGATCTTCGTAGTAACGAAGTACTCCGAGAGCAGCTACTTGGCCAGAGATCTCTCCATATTGAGTACCCATTGTCTCCATAGTCTTCACTGCTGCTTGGATCATCTTAAACCTCCACAGCAAAGAGACGTTGCCAGCCAAAGAAGAAGCGCAAAAAGTGCCAAAGTACTCCAAGACACCCCGAAGGGCATCCATGGTGTCCAAAGCCACCTTCTCGCACTTTGTCTTCTCTTCAGACAAAGCATTATGTGATGAAGTCAACTCATCTGTCAGAGATGAGAGTCTAGCTGCCTCCGTCTTCAAAGAATTCATCTATCCGAGTAGTTTGTTGGCCTCCTCCATCAATTTCAGTTGCTCTTCTTGAAGCTTGACCATTTCAGCTCCTGCAGTTGCCTGCTCTCCCCGCAGCCTTTCCACTTCAGCCCGAAGAACAACTCGTTCAGCCTCGAGCTCATTGTTGGCATCATCCAAGCTAATCCTAGCTTTTCTTTCTGCGACCACCATTTCTTCCAAGCTTGAGGTCCGAATCTCGGAGCTAACAAGACTCCCTTAAAGATATGTTACTTTCTCCTTAAGCCGGTTGCACTCTCTCTCATGTGATATAGCCGTAACTCGAGCTAGAACTACTTGCTGCGAAGGAAGAAAAAGAGCAATGTAAGTAAATTATTTACAAATGTTTGAACTAATTCTATTTTTGTAGATACTTCGTACCTGGTAGGCTACCTGTTCCAAAGCTGTGTCTAGCTCCAACCCCTCACCTTCTCCAAGAGTGGAAACCAAGTCAGTCTCCCCAACTTCACGACTAGCCTGAGCCAAAGGCTCTAGCAAAGTCCGAAGTTCAGTCCTCAGCTCCAGAAAAGGAGCTAGGAGGGGGAGCCTTGACAAGGCACTCTGGTCGTCTTTGTTCAGAGATGGGCCAGACCATAGCGAAGCGTCTTCAGAGGCCTCCGAGGATTGACCTCCGTCCGTAGATTCTAACGGGGTCCATCCTAGAACAGGAGCAGGCAAAGGCCCACCTTTACCTTTACCTTTGCCAAGACCCATCTTCATAGCTACTTCAGGAATTGGCTTCGGGGACACAACAGTCTCTGGCGCAACTTCCATAGTGGTAGTCACCTCCATTGGAACCGTGTTGATAGCAAAAAATGACATTAATGGTTAACATTGTCAAAATATCAATTTTGGTAATTTGGGCCAAAAATACACATGTCCCTAGTCAGGCCAAAGCCTTACAGGGCCGAAGGACCATTGGGCTATGGGCTCTAGAAGCTTCCAGCCAGCCCACGGCCTTCGGCCAGGAGGCCTTCAGAGGCCCACGCCGCCGAAGCTTCGGCCCGAGGAGCAGGCTTCGACGGGCCTGGCCGAAGGCCCACTTCAGCAGAGGTAGAGTTGGACACGATTCCGGCTACGTCTTTATCTCTATTTAGCCGAATTATAGCAGATTAGATCAGAGGTCTAGCCCCTATAAATATAGAGGTGAAGTCAGTTCAGAGACCCCCAACACAAATCAAACACAAAGCCCTAGCTTTGATCGCATTTACTTTATCTTTACTTTCTGTACCTCTTCGTGGGTTTGCCTGGAAGCCCTCCGATGGCCACTTCGGAACAATGGTAATCCTTGTTACTTCGCTTGTGAAGTATCCGTTAATCTACATAACAGATTGCTACCTTCGCTACTAGTGCAACACTTGGTAGAATTCGGTCCTCAGACTGAATTAGTACTTCGAATCCACTCTATTGTAGGTTTCCACGTTCGGAGCTACTTCGTCGGAGGTGTCTGGAGCTGAGAGATCAGTTTCGGATGTTGCTAGAACACCCTTCGGTGAGACTGCTGCTTTGAATTCACGCTTCACCAGCACACTTCGTCATGACAGGCTTCGCTACGCTCGCACCCCGCTCCAGACGAAGTCACGTTCACGCGTTGCGTTTGAGCCATTATCCTGTATATTACTGTATCAGAGACTTCACACCGAACCCTGCTGTTCAGAGGTGATTGTCATGTCTAGATCCATTTGGAGTTCATCTTCGGCCAGATCAGTACGAACGCTGAAGGTACCCTTCGGCAGGACACTTAGCACTAGACGTCGAAGGTACACTTTGGCGACCCCCTTTGCACCATACTTCGAAGCAGACAGGCTCTGACCGGTTTGCTGATTTATTTTGTTTAATATATTTCTTTCAGCTAATTGGATTATTTTGTGTGATCTGATTGCCTGATGACTCCACCCCCTTACCACGGCTAAGGGTAGTCGGAACGCGGCGTAAGTGCTGTGTTACACTTAGGTTCGTCCCTTAGTATCTGCACACTTTTGGATCATCAAACTGACCCAAGTGTGGGGGCACGTTTTCATGTCAACAAACTGATCCTGTGAAAACCAAAGTTATATGATATTGCATAAATTTTGCAGGACACAAAAAAGAAGGAAAAAGAAAAGGTACTCTACTAAAGCTTACCTTCGACATTTTGTTGCCGAATGAGCACTTGACTACTTGGGGGCTCGAACATCTGGCCGAAGTCCTCTTTAGACTCCGGGCTTCAAACCGAAGGATTAGCCGCTAAGACATCTTCGACCACTACAGCTATCACTTCATCTGGAGATGAGACTTGGGCATCCACAGTCTCTACTCTGCCTTCTCCAGTAGCAGGAGCATCTATTTGACCAGGCAGGACGTTCTCAGTCTCTACCTGCTCGGGGTTATCTTCAGCGATAGGCGCCACCACCACGTCGTCTTGAGCGGGGACTTCAGCTCCCATCCGTGACTCTTCATCCCCTATTAGGAGGGCTTCGAACTCCCATACCATTTCTCTGTTTGCTTCATCTTCACATGACTCCGAAGATGAAGTGGGGGATTTAGAAGGAGCAAGGGCCTTTGGTTTCTGGGCAACCTTCTTTAAAGGCGTCTTGACTAGTGCTGAAATCCCTGCTTCAGCCTTCCTTTTCTTCGGAGCTAGCTCGGAACTAACCCAGTCTAGAAGGATGGGAGATTCAACTCCGAGTATGCTCCATACTCGGTTGAATCGCTCCCAGCTGCCAACCAACTTCACCCTCCACTCCTTTTCAGCGGGTGTAGGAGCCCCGAGGATCTTCTCCAAAGTTCGGACAATTTGTTCCGGAGTGAGGGTGGCGTGTGGAGCTGAAAGATAAGATTTCCTTTCAGTTAAATCATTTTTATAGGATCAATACTACATGTAAAACATTTTGTAGGGCATACGAGGTTACCTGCAGCACTTGAAGGGATCTCTCGGAGCCCACCCTCCAAGTTCTCTTCGAAGTTAATCGACCAGCTAGCCATCAAGGCGGAATTCGGAGTCTAATGAACTCCTGCGCTAAGTCATGCATGCTCATGCGATGACTTATGGCTTGCAGCAGTCTAAGATGAGCTTCAAGCTAGCCTAGGTCTGGATGGACCTCCGCTTCCCTCCGATAGAAGATGTCTTCGAGGGGTCTGACCAAGGCACTGTCTGCTCCTACCTCAGCATAAAACCAGTGGAGGACACAATCCGTGTACCATCTGGCATTGATGGCCTTCACCGGGAACAAAGTTTGATATTCTTCATGAAGCCAGAAGTTGATGCTGCCGAAGGCAATCACCATCTTCTCTCCTTTGGCTCCATAGTAAGTCTTCGGTTGACAGGAAGCTTTGTGAAGCGCTGTGAAGATTTCATCTCTCCCCTCGCAACCTTCGGCTCGCATCGCCCATTCAAACATGACTAGGCGAACAATAGCGTTGGGGGAAAGTTGAGGTAAGGTAACATGGAACAACCTCAATACCTCGGAGAGAAAATCTTCCACTAGAAGCCCTAATCCTGCTTCAAAGAAGGCTTCAAACACGACTACCTCTCTGGCCCGCGGTGAAGGAATCACTTATTTGCCAGCCTAGTGAATCTTGATTCCAGAACCCATCTTCCCCGCAATCGCTGCTGCGATGGACTTCTTTGAGCACGTTGAAGGCCCCAAACTATACGACTGGTCCGTATACTTAGCTGAAGCTAGAAGGAGATCGTGAGGACCAGCCGGGTGAGGATTATCTAAAGGCACCGCTGCTGTTGTCGCTGCCATTGCCTGTTGCCTAGCCAAGGATGAAGCAGGGACGGGAGCTTTGTGGCTAGTTTTCGTCATGAGAGAAGATGGAGTTCAAGTTCGAGCTCAGGAAGCAGAAAAGGGGAAATGCAGGAGCAGTTGGTAAAGTATCCCAAATGCACTCCTGCCCTCTTATTTATAGTGTGAATTCGTAGGCAGTTACCATTCGTATGTGCCTTTCCATCTTCTTTACCGTTACAATTTATCACGACTCTTCGTGAGAAATCACGTCTCCAGAAACGAAGCGGCGGTGTAGCCCTTTTTAAAAAAATGGGTAACAGATATTTCTATGAGTCTAACGGTTATTTCAGCTTCACAAGGATTTATCTTTGAAGCTACTTCGACGCGTACCTTCGCATAGAAGCTGGTCCGAAGATTACAAATCTTCGAATGCTTTAAAGAATGGTAAATTTCGCTAAGTTCTTGATCCTAAGTATGCAATTTTTCCTTGCGTATACTGCCCTCTTATTGTATAGGCAATTTGGAGAGAAGTATTCGAGGGGCTAATGTTGGGGGAAACATTTCATCCTCCAGAGGTCAAGAATGCTCCCCTGAAGATACCAGCAGAAGAGGTGAAGTTGGAAACTTTGATCTTCGAAGATCTTAGAAGCATCAGAGCTGAGCTGTATTCGTAGTATTATACAACGAAGATCTCCATTAAGACTTTGGTTTAATGAAGTTTCCTAAAGTCCTTAACCCCGAAGGAATGTTGCCAGCAAGGATAGAAGACTTATCTTCTTTCTGATTAAATTAGTCTTTTACCATTTTAGCCCAATTAGGGGTACCGAAATAGTTTCCACTATGTGAGTTGTAATTGAGGGCTAAAAAGGTATTTTTCTTAGAGTTTTTACCTATAAATACCCCCATTCTCACCCTGTAATAGGCATCGAATACTCAGATATTCAATACATAACTTCGAACTTGTTGGGGGAAAATATCTCATCTTCGGGGTTATTGCCAAAGCAGCATGAAGACAGCCAACCAGTTCGAAGATTGTCCGAAGGCCATCTTCGAAGATGCTCAGAACCTGGTTCGAAGCCCGAAGGCAGGCATTGGTTCGAAGTATGTCTTCGAACCAAAGCCCTTCAGGATCTTTTCTGCCAGCTAAGATGGAAGACTTATCTTCTATCCTATTAGATTAGTCTTTTACCATTTTAGCCCTATTAAGGAAACCGAATAGTTTCCTTAATGTCGGTTGTAATAGAGGGGTAAATAGGTCTTTTCCTTAATGTTCAGGCCTATAAATACCCCCCATTTCACCCTGTAATAGGGACCGATTACAAAGGATTCAATACACACTTTCGAACTATTCTAAGCTATTATCCTTTAGGAGGCTTAGAACAGTTTGCTTCGCAAACACTTCGTTTGTTAGTTTCTTTTCTACAGAAACCTGTTAGCGTAATCTTTTACGCCAACAGTTGGCGCCGTCCGTGGGGAACCTAGTCCAAAAAACTTCGTTCTCTACCAACTTCTTACACCATGCCTCCTAAGCGGAGCGCACCTCGCAATCCCACTCGGAGGTCCTCTCGGATCTCCGGAGAGATACCCTTCGACACAGTCGAAGTCGGAGGGTCTTCGACTATACCTCCACCTCAAACTCCGCAAGGGGCTTCTATCCCTCGAGGATATGATACCTCTCCGCCAACCCCTTCCATACTCTGACCGCCCGGAGCCACTCTGCCACCCTCCATTCCAATTCAAACTGATCATACCAGTTCTCAAGACCCGGAAGGTCCTTCCGGAGGAGATGAAGATAGCCTTGGAGACATGGCCACTCAAATGGCCAATCTTCAAGCTGAGGTAGCGAGGTGGCGACAAGAGGCTGCGAACAGGCTTCGCTCTCAAGCCACCCCAGCTATCCCCGAAGTGCCCGAAGACGACGATCTTGATTATCCCGAAGCCCCGGAGAACGCCTCTTATGACAATGAATCTCCGTTGCATCCCGAGCTTCAGAAGGTTCGCTTCGATCCGAAGTTCAAAGCTTCGAAGCTCTGCAAGTATGCCGGAGACGAAGATCCCAGTGAGTTTGCACGTTCTTATGCCCTAGCAATTGAGGCTAGTGGCGGAGACAGAGAAACTATGGCGAAGTGCTTCCCGTTAGCTCTTCAAGGAGTGGCGTTGAGATGGTTCTGGTCTTTAAAGCCAGGATCAATCGCTTCGTGGTCACAGTTGAAGAGGAAGTTTATAAGTAACTTTCAAGGCACCTTCGTGCCCCCCATGTCGACAGGAAGCCTTTTCCAAGTGAAACAGCTCCCCGGAGAAACATTGAGGCAGTACTTCAAGCGCTTCGCTCACACGAAGTCGCAAATTCGGGGGCTGTCCACATCCTCGGTGGTTGATGCGGCTCGGGAAGGCGTCAGTCATAAAGGCCTTCTAGATAAACTGCATCGGAAGAGCATCACCACAGTATCACAGCTGATGTCGTACTTCGAGGAGTACTCGAAGTCAGAAGAAGGTTGGCTTCGGAGGACTACTGCTACTTCGACAGTGTTGACAGAAGTTAAAGCAGAGGTGAAGACTTCGGCACAGCCGCAAGAACCAGTCCTCGAAGTGCAACATGATAGAAGAAGAGGGCAAAAGCACCCTCGCTCTGAAGTCTTAAACATTGCACCCCCACAGAAGTTTGCACCAAGAGCTCCACAGTCTGCGGGGAACAAGTCCAGCGGTTGGAGGCCGCCAGGGAAAACGGCTGGCAAGGGCCAGACCCTTTTTTGCTGTATTCATGGAGAGAATCAAAGCCATGCAACTGACACCTGCAAGGCTATTCTTACCCTTCGGGGAGAATACTTGGAGAGAACTTCGGGTCGAGGTAGTACCGATCGAAGTCCAGCAGCAGCAGTGCGCCCGGAGCCGGTCCAGGCTGTGGCGCGGATAGAAAACTTTGATGCTGCAAGGCATCCTCCGGTGGCCAATGTTATGCCACCTCCGAAGCAAGAAGAAGGGCAAGATAGAGGAAAGAGAGTAGTTCTCCCTATCTCCGGAGGAGGTACCCTCGGAAGCATGTCCAAGAGACAGCGAAGAGAGTACGTTCGAGAAGTAGGCCACATTGGGACTTCGTCATCTGCAGCTGCAATGCCGGAGTGGTCTCATGTTCCAATATCTTTCTCTGCGGAGGATGCAGCTGGTATCAAGTTCCCGCATGCAGATCCATTGGTTATTACTGCTGATATTGCAGGGACTGAAGTCCGAAGGGTGCTAATTGACGGAGGTAGCTCGGCAGATATCATATTTGTACAAGCCTTCGATCAGTTATGCATTTCTCGGAAGCATCTCCTCCCAGCGGCTCGTCCTCTGCAAGGCTTCGCAGGACCTCCGCTAGATGCACTTGGCCAGATAGGCCTGGAAGTAACCTTCGGAGAAGGTTTACTAGCCCGAACTGAAGAAGTTATCTTTGATGTGGTAGATGCCCCGTATGCTTATAATGTCATCTTCGGACGAGGCATGTTGAATCAGTTCGGAGCAGTGGCGCATCACAACTACTTGTGCATAAAGATGCCCACACAATCAGGAGTTCTGACAATCTTCGGAGATCAAGCCATGGCTCGGAGGGCAGAATATGGTCACGGTCCTCCTCTTGATCCGAGGCAAGTAAACAGTGTTCAAAATGATGAAGAAATTTTTTCAGCCTCTTCCGAAGCTTCGAAGAAGTCATTTCCAAGACCAAGTCCCGAAGGAGAGATTGCAACGAAGATCATTGTCAAAGATGGTAAAGAATACACTTTTCAATTTGGTAAAGATTTACCTCCCGAAGTTGCAACTTCCTTGGAAAAGGTGGTAGAAGAAAATTTGGATGTCTTCGCCTGGTCTGACGAAGATATCACCGGAGTCGATCGGGATATTATTGAGCACAGTTTGCTTGTAAACCCGAAGGCCCGGCCTGTTCGACAAGGGCTCCGGAAGATGTCCGCAGAGAGAGCTGCTCTAGCTAAGGACGAAGTTGAAAAACTGTTGAAGGCTGGGATTATCAGAGAAGTGGCCCATACAGAATGGTTAGCCAACCCAGTCTTCGTCAGGAAGAAGTCCTCCGGAAAGTGGCGCATGTGCATTGATTTCACATCTTTGAATGAAAGCGTGCCCACGTGACCCCTACCCCATGCCCCGAATTGATCAACTAGTTGACTCCACTGCAGGTTCGGAGTTACTAAGCTTCCTCGACGCGTATTCCGGTTATCATCAAATATGGTTGAAGCGCGAAGATGAAATCAAGACGAGCTTTGTAACTCCTTCGGGAGTCTTCTGCTATGTAAGAATGCCCTTCGGCCTAAGAAATGCTGGGGCTACTTTTTCAAGATTAGTTGCTAAGGCTCTAGGTCATCAACTAGGTCGCAATGTGGAGGCCTATATGGATGATATTGTAATAAAGAGTGCTTTAAAGCACCAACATAGCCTAGACTTAGCAGAAACATTCAATAGCCTTCGGGCATGTGGGATCCGTCTTAACCCCGAAAAATGTGTATTCGGAGCTAAGGCTGGAAAGTTGTTAGGGTACTTAGTTTCAAGCAGGGGAATTGAAGCTAGCCCTACTCAAATAACTGCGCTGCAGAAGATGGCTCCTCCGGAGAATTTAAAGCAAGTGCAAAAGCTGACTGGACGTCTAGCCGCACTTAGCAGGTTTTTATCAAGGTCTGCGGAGAGGAGCTTGCCAATATTTAAAGCTTTGAAAGGGTCCGAAGATTTTGCATGGACACCGGAGTGTCAGAAAAGCTTCGAAGATATTAAAGATTATCTCAGCAATCTTGCTACACTCACGGTGCCTATTGCGGACGAAACCCTACTCCTGTATCTTGCAGCTACAGGTTCAGCTGTCAGCGCAGTCCTTGTCAGAGAAGCAGATATCAATGGGAAGTTGGTCCAAAATCCTGTCTATTTTGTATCTGAAGCATTGTCAGGAGCGAAGACAAGATACTCCGAACTTGAAAAGTTCGTTTATGCTCTGATAATGGCTTCGAGAAAGCTAAGACATTATTTTTTGGCTCATAATGTAATTATACCAACTTCGTATCCTTTAGGAGATATGCTCCGAAGCAAAGACTCCACTGGAAGGATTGGAAAGTGGGCAGTAGAGCTAGCACCCTTCGGCATATCTTTCCTGGCAAGGACAGCTATCAAATCTCAAGTCCTAGCAGACTTCGTAGCAGAGTGGACTCCACCTGCGAAGTTGACTCCGGAGAAATCAGATGACGGAGTTTGGATTATTTACTCCGATGGGGCTTTCCAGGCATCCGGAGCAGGCATTGGGGCAGTATTAATTTCACCGTCAGGACAAAGAGCAATGTACTCCGCAAGACTCAACTTTAAGTCTACCAATAATATAGCGGAGTACGAAGGAATTTTATTGGGACTCAGGAAAGCACGTGCTCTAGGGGCTACAAGGATAATTATAAAAACAGATTCTCAGATAGTAGCAGGGCACGTAGACAAAAGTTTCCAAGTCCGACATCCACAGCTTGCAAAATACTTGGAAGAAATCCGCAAGATCGAAGCACATTTCAAGGGTATTTCCATTCGGAGTATACCAAGAGCTGAAAATGTGCAAGCGGACATTTTAGCGAAGGCTGCTGCCGGAGCTGTGGATGTGCCTGACGAAGCTTTCTATGAGGAGCTCAATGTACCTTCGGTGCCACAAGTTGCTTCTGCAGAGATTCTCTGCATTCCTAGTGCAGATTGGAAAGATTCGATCACAGAACTCTTGCAAGGAGGAACAAATTTGCCCGAAGAGCCCCAATTGTCAAGATTAAAGCTCAGAGCAAGAAACTATCAGTTAATCAACGGTATATTATACAAGGCCGGAGTATTTTCCCCTCTACTCCGATGTATATCTCAAGCCGAAGGCCAAGAAATTCTTCGAGAAATTCACGAAGGCCTTTGTGGAAGTCATTTAGCCCCTAGAGCTCTGGCAGGAAAAACACTTCGCCAGGGGCTTTATTGGCCCACAATAACAGCTGATGCGGAGAGCTTGGTCCGCACTTGTCAAGGATGCCAGTGGATGGGTCGACGGAGTCATCGCCCACCAACAGCTCTTCAAGTCATTGCTCCGGTATGGCCCATGGCCAGATGGGGTATGGATCTAATTGGTCCCTTTCCGTTAGCAAAGGGAAATCTGAAGTTCGTAGTGGTAGCCATTGAATATTTTTCTAAGTGGGTGGAAGCAGAGCCCTTAACAGCTATCACTTCGAATAATGTACAGAAATTCTTCTGGAAGAACATTATTTGCCGGTTCGGAGTGCCTAGATATCTCACAGTTGATAATGGAACACAGTTCGACGCAGAACCCTTAAGGAAGTTTTGCGAAGACCTAGGCATTCAATTATGTTTTGCTGCAGTGAGACATCCTCAGTCGAATGGAGCCGTTGAACGAGCCAATGGAAATATTTTATCAGGGCTAAATCGAAGAATAGTAGGATTATCAAAGGGACTGTGGACCGAAGAGCTTCCGAAGATTCTGTGGTCCATTCGGACTACGCAAATAAGGTCCACAGGTTTTACTCCGTTCAGACTACTATTCGGAGATGAAGCAATGACTCCAACGGAACTCAAAGGGGGATCATTTCGCAGCCACCGAACCAGACATCGAAGAAGAAAGACAAGCTTCGTTAGATTTGTCAGAAGAAACAAGACTTCGAGCTGTAGCTAATTTATCAAAGTATCATCAGCAGACGAAGACTTGGTATGACCCGAAGGTTAAGCTCAGCGAGTTAAGGCCGGGTCATCTTGTTCTACGAAGCATTATAGCACCAGGGAAGTTAGGCAATAAATGGGAAGGTCCATATCTAATTGTCCGCTCAGGGCGCCCTGGTTCATTCAAATTAGCTAATTTAGAAGGTGAAGAGTTAGCACATACTTGGCATGCGGAGCACCTAAAGCGATATTTTGCATAAGGGCTCCTTGTAATCCGCCTGTAATCACCTCTAAATTAATAAAACATACACCCTGTGGTTTGCCTTCCCCTTGACACTCCTAGTTTCCCGAGCGGACGCGCTGGGACGGAAGTCGATCGAGAGGGAAGTGTCATCAAGCTGGGTTGTATTTCCGGACATCGTACCCATAAAGTCGAAGCCTCCGGTGTGGTGGCTGAAATCCATCCGGAGCCCAAGCTGATACCTTGTAGGCATCCGTAAAAGAGCCAATACCACATTCTACGGAGTCCAAGCTTCGGCTGGTAGACTTCCGTAAAAAGAGCCGAAGGTGGCCAAAATCTGCGGAGTCCAAGCTGCAGCTTGTCAGACATCCGTAAAAAGAGCCGAAGGTGGCCAAATTCTGCGAAGTCCAAGCTCCGGCTGGTAGACTTCTGCAAAAAAGAGCCCAAGGTGGCCAAATTCTGCGAAGTCCAAGCTCCGGCTGGTAGACTTCTGCAAAAAAGAGCCCAAGGTGGCCAAATTCTGCGAAGTCCAAGCTCCGGCTGGTAGACTTCTGCAAAAAAGAGCCCAAGGTGGCCAAATTCTGCGAAGTCCAAGCTCCGGCTGGTAGACTTCTGCAAAAAAGAGCCCAAGGTGGCCAAATTCTGCGAAGTCCAAGCTCTGGCTGGTAGACTTCTGCAAAAAAGAGCCGAAAGTGGCCAAATTCTGCGAAGTCCAAGCTCCGGCTGGTAGACTTCTGCAAAAATAGCCGAAGGTGGCTAAAGCAAAACAGCATTTAAGCCATGAGCTTCGAATGTCTGTTCATATAAGTCCAAAGTGACAAATTTCTTAAGACACTAAAGTGTCCTCGAAGTTATCTCAATTGATTTCTTTCGTAAAGCAAACAAAGGTACCAAGTTACCATTCTTCTGACTACAAATAGTCGAAGACATTTCATAAGATTTCAAAAGATCTTTAAATGACAGAGGGGCTCCGAACCCCCAAAAAATTGTACTCCGAAGTTTTTTCTTTGCGCATAACCATCTTTGAATACAGTTCGAAGTTGCTTATACCCAAAGAGGGGCTAGTAATATGGAGACAATTTTAAAATCGGCATTCATTATCGAAATAAATGTATTTACAGATTACATTATGAAAAATTGGTATCTATACCAAGAAGGAATCGGAGACCTCTTCGGTCCCGAGAGCTAGGGGTGGAACGACTAGTTCCAACATCGGAAGTTCTAAGAACTTTACGTTTAACTCTCTTCCTCCCCTTCGAAGCTCTAAAATCCTTTTGCTCTTGTTGAAGCTCGGCCCAAGTTCGAAGCCGCTCGGGGCTTCTTTCCCAGCTTCTAAGATCTTCAGATCTTTTATTTTGGGCTTCACCTTCGTCTTCGGACCAATTAGTGTCTTCAGAAGACGAGGTGTTTGCGTCAATCTCTTTATCTTCCTCTTTGATATAAGACAACACGTCTTTGATTATTTCGGGCGCAATAACGCCGGAGTCATCTCGAGGAATAAGAAATCGAGGACGCTTATAACTCTTTAGAAGTTCAAAGGTGTTCCACAATGATCGAAGTTCGTTGTTAAGCTCTAACACTTCGATATCTTCCATAAGAGGCAAAGCCTAAAAATATGACAAACAAGACTTTCATTGATAAATGTTTACAAGCATGAGCTTTACATAATCAAAAAATCCTAAAATATTCCTAAACCTGCGGGTTCGAAGGAGGCTGACTGCTCGAAGCTTGGCTCCGAACTTGTTTCTGGCGTTGGCCTTCATCAATCCAAGCCTTGATCGCAGAACGACCTTCGGCTCTCCAAGAAGTTTGGAAGGCTCGCCAAGCAGCAGCTACGCCTTCGGAAGGAGTTAAAAGTCTCGCGTCGTCGAAGATGATGGAGCCCTCTGCGCCCGGAGTAATTACTCGGCCCAAATCCTCATAGTAACGAAGTAATCCAAGGGCAGACACTTGTCCGGAGAGTTCTCCATAACGCATGCCTGCCGTCTTAATTTGCTTCGCTGCTCCTTGGATCCTCTTTAACCGGCGCAGCAGAGTCACATTGTCATCCGAAGGTAGTGATCCAGTAGTACCGAAGTACTCCAAGACACCTAACATCTGTTCGATGACCTCCGAAGCCACCTTCTCATATTTAAGCCTTTCTTCAATAAGCACATCCTTGGCCGAAGTCGTTTCTGCTAAAACTCCAGAGATTCTAGCATTCTCCGTAGTCAAAATATTCTTTTGAGTCCGGAGTTGGCCAGCCTCTTCTTGAAGTCTTACAAGTTCGGACCCTTTAGCAGCATCCTCCGTCCGCAGTCTTTCAATCTCTGCCCGAAGCACAATTCTTTCTGCTTCGAGCTCTTTCTTCGCAGCTTCCAAGCTTTGCCTAGCCCTTCGCTCTGCTAATATTACATCGTCCATCTGAGCTACTCGACCTTCGGAGAAGTTAAAATTTCTTTGAAGAGCTTCGTTCTCTTCCCGAAGTTGAGCAATTACATTTTCGCTCGATAAAGCCGCAGCGCGGGCTAAGACTGCTTGCTAAGAAAAAAGAAAAACTGAAATAAGAAATTATTCATATATAATTTGCTATTTGGTTCGAAGATGCTTTATACCTGATAAGCTGCTCTTTCTACAGCAAGGTTAAGCTCCGAACCCTTCGCTCTGCTTAAAAGGGCTACCAGTTCTGTTTCCCCAACTTGGCGACTGGCTTGGCCCAAAGGTTTAACCAAAGTCCCAAGTCCGGTTTTCTCCTCCAAAAAAGGAGTTATGAGAGGAAGCATTTCTGAAGCCTTCTGATCAGCTCTGCTTAGCGAAGGTCCGGAGAGTTCTTCCGAGGCCCTTGGAACTTCTGAAGATGGCCCCCCCTCAGTCGATTCACTTTCATCTGATGATTCAGATGAAGTCGATCCTTGAGCAGGGAGAGGCTCAATGTGTCTTTTTCCTCTTCCAGGCCCCGGTAGAGTAACCTCCGGTCGTGGCTCCGAAGTTGTCGAAGGTCTTTGAATTGTATCTTCGAGGGATACTTCGACAATAGGAGGCTCTGCAAAAATAGAAATATTATACATTGTATAATCTTGCAGAAATTGATAAAAATTATGCAAAATTTACCTTCGACATTCTCTGGAAGGTCGAGCACCGGACTGACCGGAGGATCAAAAGTGTAGTCCTCATCCGAATCAGCCGTTAAATCTTGGGCTACCGGAGCATCGTCCTGGGGAGTCCTCGTTGCTTCTTCAGGAATCGAAGTCATAGTGACTTCGACCCCACTCTCATTCACAGGAACTCCGTCCTGAGTTACATCTTCTTGAACTACCGAAGTCCTTGGTTGATCAACATTGTCTCCAGACTCCGGTACGTTCGCAGGTTCTTCGGCCTCATCTACACCCATAGGGGCTTCGATTTGTTCTTCATGGGTATCCGGAGCTCTTACTTCCTCGATGTTGGCTTGGGGCTCCGGTATACCTGCAGTATCTTCAATGTGAATACTTCGTTGAGCTGCATCTTCCTCAATCAATTTCATTAAAAATATACCTTCGTCTTCTTTAGAACTAGAAATTGAAGCTCTTGAGCTCGAAGGTGCGAGGTTCTTCGGCTTCCGAGCCACCTTCTTCACCGGAGTCCTTGCGGAGCTGGAGGCTCCAGCTTCAGCTACTCTTTTCTTAGGTCCTTTCTCTTGAGGCACCCAGTACATCAGAGGGGGCGGAGTTAACTCCAACATTCCCCATACTCTGTTAAATCGCTCCCAACTTCCGACTAACTTGATTCGCCATTCTTTTTCTGACGGAGTTGGAGCACCCAGAATCTTCTCCGAAGCCCTTACGATTTGTTCTGATGTAATAGGGTCTGAAGAAGCTAAAAAATAATTCGAGTTAGTTTTTCTTCGAAGTAAATATGTACAATGCATGTTGGTTTCGAAGTTACCTGCAGGGCTCGAAGTATAATTGATTTTGCGAAGGCCGCCTTCGGAGTCATCTTCGAAGATGATAGGCCAGTTGGCCATCAGTGGAGGAATTTGAAGACCGATGAATTCTTCAGCCAAGTCTCGCATACTGAGCCTTCGGCTAACTTTTTCAAGCAGGTTCAGGCGGGCTTCGAGCTGACCTTCGTCAGGTTGCACTAGGGCTTCTTTCCGGAATCGAATTTCTTTGAGGGGCCCAGCCAGAGGACTGCTAGCTCCGACTTCGGCATAAAACCACCTCAGTACCCAATCAGTGTACCATCTAGCATTGATGGCCTTAGCAGGGAATCGCAGAGCATATTCGTCTCGAAGCCTAAAATTGATGCTTCCGAAGGCAACCACTACTTTCTCACCTCCGGAGCCTACGGAGGTCTTCGGCTGACAAGTCGCTCTATGCAGTGCAGCGAAGATTTCAGCTCTCCCCTCACAGCCTTCGGCTCTCAGCGCCCACTCAAAGATAGCTAATCTAGCTACAGCATTCGGAGATAGCTGGGGGAGGGTTACATGAAACAGGTCAAGAACTTCGGCCAAGAAATCCACAGCAGGGAGGCCCAAGCCTGCTTCGAAAAAAGCTTCGAACACTACAACCTCTCCGGGTCTTGGTGATGGGATTGATTCTTTGCCCGGCCTCCGAACCATAACCCCATTGCTAATCTTACCCCCTGCTGTGATTTCCAAAGATTCTCTCTTGCAGGAAGACGGCCCTAACTCAAAAGACTGATCCAAGTATTTAGTCGAAGGTGGACACAGACCTTGTTCATCGGGGATTTGGGGATTTCTCCCCCCTGCCGCCATGGATGATCCCGCCTGCATCGAGGGTGCCGCCGCCAATGTCGCTGCCGCTGCTGCTGCGGCTGCCTGCTGCCGAGCCAAGGCCGAAGGAGGCGCAGATCCCTTGGTCTTCACCATCGCGATTGCCGGATTGATCTGAGGAAATGGAGACTAGGGCTCAAGAACTCGAAGGCTAGGGCTCAAGAACTCAAAGGGCTCAAAAAGCTTTTGACTGAGAGAAAGCGGTGAAAAGGTAATTGGGTAAGTTTTGGGCTCTTTATTTATAGCCTAATCTTTCCGTTTGTTACCGTTTGGACTCTGCCCTTTCGCATTCCCGCCTGTTATTCTCCTCCGAAAATAACGCCTCGTATAACTTCCGTTAGAAACAGAAACTAACGGCTATTTTTTCTAAGTCTAAAAAGACTTTCGAACTTCCTGAGTCAGTTCTAAGATAGTTCGAAAAGTAATTACCTTATGACTGATTCGAAGTTCATATCTTCATGCATTTCGGAGATAAAACGAAAATCAATAACCCCTATGATTGGTTATCTTTTCTTTCCGTATACTGCTCTCCTAACGTTACAGGTCGAACGGAGAAGCGTATTCGAGGGGCTACTGTTGGGGGAAAATATCTCATCTTCGGGGTTATTGCCAAAGCAGCATGAAGACAGCCAACCAGTTCGAAGATTGTCCGAAGGCCATCTTCGAAGATGCTCAGAACCTGGTTCGAAGCCCGAAGGCAGGCATTGGTTCGAAGTATGTCTTCGAACCAAAGCCCTTCAGGATCTTTTCTGCCAGCTAAGATGGAAGACTTATCTTCTATCCTATTAGATTAGTCTTTTACCATTTTAGCCCTATTAAGGAAACCGAATAGTTTCCTTAATGTCGGTTGTAATAGAGGGGTAAATAGGTCTTTTCCTTAATGTTCAGGCCTATAAATACCCCCCATTTCACCCTGTAATAGGGACCGATTACAAAGGATTCAATACACACTTTCGAACTATTCTAAGCTATTATCCTTTCGGAGGCTTAGAACAGTTTGCTTCGCAAACACTTCGTTTGTTAGTTTCTTTTCTACAGAAACCTGTTAGCGTAATCTTTTACGCCAACAGAACTATTTCAAGCTATTATCCTTCACGGAGGCTTGAGATAGTCCGCTCCTACAAACACTTCGTTTGTCACACATACAGTTTCTTAAACCTGTTAGCATAATCTTTTATGCCAGCACTCACAAACTTCTCTTGATGAGAAACAAAGCAGAAACTCAGACCTGGAAGAAGTGGATTACAAAGAAATCAAAACATGTAGTGCAAAACAAGTATACAAGTTCAAGCAGTAAATGAAGAATAGAATCAAAGTTTAATTGCTTGAACAGGGAACACAAAATGAACTCACAGACTGAATACAAGAGTTTTGAGCTTAAGCCGTCAAAGCTCTTGAGCCTTTGCGCCATCACCTCTGGAGTGGACCACCATGGCTTCGCAGCTATTCTCAGCTCGAACTCCGTCAGTCCATGTACCAAAGCCATGCATGTCCGAAGTACCTCAAGTTAGCCATACTCTGAAGCCCCACCTTCGGAGTACCACCCTTCGAAGTCCCTCCTTCATCCAAGGCCTCCGCATGAAGCATTCCATGAGCACTTCATTGCACTGTCTCTCCCCGAGCACACTCCTTGAAGAGCCTCACCTGGACCATGCCTTCGATGCACCTTGTCTTTTGAGACCTTCGTTGGGTATCCCTTCGAGTGCCTCTATCCGGAGCACACTTCGAACGCCTTGCCCCAATGTTGAGGACTTCGTCCACCATACTTCGAAATCACTCCGTCCGGAGCACCCTTCGAAGTACCTCGCCTCCGAGGACTTTGCCTCGGGGTACCTTCAGTTGGAGCAACCCTCCACACTTTCTTCCTTCGCCTGGTGTACCTTGACCCAAGGACCGGCCTTGACCCCTTTCAGCCTTTATGACCGAGCTCCCCACTCGCCTAGCATCAAGCCTCCCGCTTGACCCAAGTTCACTTGCTGTGAACCGTCCGTCGCCTCCGAAGTCACCTGCGCACCACCGACAAACAGACAAGTGTTTCCAGTACCCTAGAGACCTCTCCAAGTAAACAACCTTTGGTACACACTCCGGTGTACCACCCAAAGTACCGAACCTTTTGGTAAACACCCTTCGAACCCCTTCGCCCAGAGAAGGAACCTTGTCAATCACTTATCACACACTTGAAACCAAGGCACACTTCAACTTGGTTTCTCACTGACAAAAGAAGCCTCTAGAAAAGTAGACTACCATATGTACCCCCTTGTCTTGCTGAGACAAAAATAGTGTAAACCCTAGGGGTAGAGTAGTCTTTTCAGAGGGCTGAATAGTGCCTATAAATAGAGAAGGCTGGCTAGGTCTAGGTAACACTTTAAGTAGCCATTTTAGCACTGAAGAACTAGTCGTAACACCTATGTACTCAGTCCTGTGAGTATTTTGTGTTCCCTGTTCATGCAATGAAATTTACATTCTGTTCTTCATCTGTTCCTTGAACTTGTATCTCTGTTTTGCACAACTGTTTTGTGTCACTGAGTTACACTTCGTTCTGTTCTAGCTGAGTTTATGCTCTATTTCTTTTCTAGAGAAGGGTTTTAGTGATCTGTATGTGTGAAGTGTGTGCTTTTACGTGTGTGTTCGCTCTGTGTAAACTGAGGCCACCCCTCTTTGTTTACTAGCAAAGCATTGAGCACAGTTTTGCTTGAGGCCTGTTTTCTTTCCCGAGCGAAGTCAGTTCTATCTGTTTTAGGCCTTCGAAATACAATGCCTAATACTGGTTGCTAGTGCGGAGTATCTGGTCATAGACTTCAAAGAAAAACTCACTTCTACGAAGTGTGAAGTGCGAAGCCTGCTCAAGTCACCTTGTGTGCGGAGCCTGCACGAACCTAGCAGAGTTGTGTTTTGGGGGTTAGTGGATGTGAGCGAAGTCTTCTTGACTTCGAACTTTTGCTCTTTAAGAAGCCTGAGTTCAGAGCTATAAAATACCTCTGAATCAGACCTCCGAAGGGTGTGTTCGAAGCCTGTTCCACAGGAGACTGAATTAACACAGAAGGCAAGTTTTAGCCAGAAATTTTAAAAGCTCCCATTCACCCCCCTCTGGTCGCCCTTTTTGGTCCAATAACTTCCGTTGACAATCGCTCATCACTTCTAGAGCCATGAGGCCCATGATCTTAAAAATGGCTCCTCAGTCATTAGGCATGCGGGTTCCAGGCGGGCACTCCCCACCACCTCGGTCCGACCGGTGGCACCGCATCGGTCTGACCGCATTGTGCTGGCACGCACCGGTCTGACCAACACCACACGGTCGGTCTAACCGATGGCGTGCTGTAGCCCGACTGAAGGCCCCCTCCACTCCGCATGCCAAAGGCCCCTTTGGTAGACTTCACTCCGCACGCCGAAGGCCACGTCGGTAGACTTCGCACCACCGAAGCCCCCTTCGTACCACTGAAGGCTTCGGCCTTCCCTTCGCACCGCCGGTCTGGTTAGCGGTCTATTGTTAGTCTGACCAGCCCTGACTTGGTCGGGTTGATCATTCACTCCACACTTCGGTTAGTTGAGCCATTTTCTCATGATTCGGTTTGATTGCTTAGCGACTCCACCCATATCCCCTTATCACGGTCAAGGGTCGTCGGAACGTGGTGTCAGTGATGCGTGACGTTTAGTGGGCTACCCCTAGACATCAGTGCGCTTTTGGATTGTTGAACTAACGTCAGTGTCCATTGGTGCTTTATCGATAGATTTAAGCGTCAACACACTTTTTGGGTATGACTACTACGACTACATCAATGGTACCCTCTACATAGGTGAACATGGTGGGGAGCACGGAGATCGACTACGCTAAAGGTTACGATCTTGTGGATGCTCGATCAGCCTGACCACGAGGGTCTTAATCGTTGCCTGAAATCTAGAACAAGTAAGAACTAAAAGTGCAATCAAGATATTGCGAATTTAGAAGGAAGCTTTGATAGATGGGATTCTACAAGTGCGTAGTACGAGAGGTCTAGACGACACTCGTACCTATGGCGAAGATAACAAAAATAGCTAAATCTTATACTAAACAAAACCCAAGTTCTATTGACACCTAGGGGGTTTATATAAGGGAAAAAGAGATGTAATTCGGCCAATCTAAAGGGGTGGTCGAATTGTACTCTAATTGGACTCTAAATTAGGTTTTCACCTTGAATAAGGACTCTAATAAATCTCTAACAAAATTTTGGACGAAATTATTTCTAATTAGGTTTCTCCCTAACTAAGGACTCTATTAAAAATATAGTTATTTATTTGGATGAAAATTACATGGGATTGGCCCAACTAAAAGTAATGCAGCACCATATAATTATGTGTATGAAATTAAAGATGTGATACGAGGATGCGCCCAACCTTCATGGCGTAGAATCAAAGAGACTCGTGAAACCTGACGAGTCTTGTGCAGCCAACCGTTGCATGTGCAACAACTTGCAGCACAGAGTTTGCCCAACCTCACGTGGTCCACTCAACCAAGTCAAGCGGATTACAATCCTCGTTGCAATCACAAAGGGCTTACAAGAACAATGGGAAGGAATGCATAATTCTCAGAGATGATTCAGCTAGTAGCTAGAACACTCAAGAACATGCATAAATCATAGTGGTTTCATTCTCAAAATTATGTTCCCTCAACACATTGAGAAAGATCCTATTATATAAAAGAGATTGAGAGGGAGATGGTGAGGTGTCTAGGACGTTTTACATGGAATTAAGCCAATATTGATGCGCAACACCCTAATTAAAGCAAATAAAAGGTTGACAGTTTCTAGTCTCCACATTAATTCGGCGATAACTCTCTGTTCTGGTAGAATTATTGGATGAGGCCAGATCCATTGTAAAAATTATGAGGTAAACGTTCCAAGCTATGGTCGAACACATTTATTGGATTTAATATGCGGTTTCTATGAGTATTTTATTCGCTACTGGTCACTTGAATCCGAAATGCCCTTCATTGCATTCATTGCTTGATTGATGGCTATTGATGAAGTGTTGCTCCTTTAGCCACTCTTCAACGTTGTCATACCTAAGAACAATTAAATTATGGGCATTAGGTAGCAACTAATTTTCATTTGTAATGCTATTCTTATTTAGGAGCGAGTTCACCTGTTGATTTATTTTCTTTGCACGAGCGTGAGTTATTGCTTCTTCAAAATGATTTGGAATATCTTGATCATTAGGGGAAGGAAATGTTATTGATGCTAGGCTATCCGTATCATCCTCCCCTTCTTGAAAAGGAGTCATCCTCGACTCTATTTGTTCTGGTCCAAATAATGGTGACAAATCAACAACATTGAAAGTAGTACTCACATTGTAGTTATGTTTAGGAAGCTCAATATTGTATGCATTGTCAGTTATCTTCTCTAACACTTTTAATGGACCATCAGCATGTGGCATAAGTTTGGACTTGCGCTTCTCCAGAAAACACTCTTTGCGTAAATGCGCCCAAACCAAATCACCCGGTTTGAAAAGCATCTTCTTTCTTCCTTTGTTTGCCTTTTGAGAAAAATAGCGTGCCTTCTTCTCTATAACTTCTTTGGTCTTCAGATACATAGCTTTCACAAACTCTGCACACTTTGTTGCCTCCATGTTTGCTCTCTCTTGAAAAGGAAGTGGCAGCAAATCAAGTGGTGTGATTGGCTTAAAACCATACACCACTTCAAACGGGCACAATTGTGTTGTTGAGTGAACAACTCTATTGTATACAAATTCAACATGTGGAAGGCAGTCCTCCCATTCCTTCAAGTTCTTCTTAATAACTGTTTGCAGCAACATGGAGAGTGTACGGTTTACCACCTCTATTTGACCATCAGTTTGCGGGTGACAAGTTGTTGAAAATAGAAATTTTGTGCCAAGCTTGGCCCACAATGTCTTCCAAAAGAACTCATAAGCTTCATATCACGATGTGAAACAATGGTTCTAGGCATCCCATACAATCTCACAATTTCCCTAAAAAATCAGCAATATGTAAAGCATCGTCGGTCTTGTGACAAGGAATAAAGTGTGCCATTTTAGAAAACCTATCCACGGTTACAAATATGGAATTTGTACCCCTCTTTGTCCTAGGCAATCCCATAATAAATTCCATGCTAATATCTTCCCAAGGTGCATTAGGAATCGGAAGTGGAGTATACAAACCATATGGGTTAAGTTTGGACTTAGCTTTATGGCATGTGGCACAACGCTGCACAAATCGTTCAACATCTCTCCGCATCTTTGGCCAATAAAAATTATTGGACAGCATGGCCAAAGTCTTTTCTCTCCAAAATGTCCCATTAAACCACTGCCATGTGATTCCTGCAACAATAGCAACCGTACAGACGAATCTGAAACACAGAGCTTGTTAGCATGGAACAATAACCCGTCATAAACATGAAATTTTTTCCAGCCTTTCCCATCATTACATTTAATGTACGGTTAAGCAAATTCTTTATCTACAACATACAAATCTTTCAAACTTTCCTAACCTGGAACGTTAATATCAAGTGAGATAAAAGAACAATCCTACGAGACAATGCATCAACAACCACAATTATCTTTGCCGTTCTTGTATTTCACAATGTATGGGAAAGATTCAATAAATTCAACCCATTTAGCATGTCTACGATTCAGTTTAGCTTGTCCTCTCAAATATTTTAGTGCTTCATGAGCAGAATGTAAGATAAATTCTTTGGGCAATAGATAGTGTTGCCAAGTGTCTAGAACACGGACCAAAGCATACAACTCTTTGTCATAAATAGAATAATTTAATTGAGCGCCACCAAGTTTCTCGCTAAAGTATGCTACTTGTTTTCCTTCTTTTATCAAAACACCACCAATACCCAAACCACTAGCATCACATTCAATTTCAAATGGTTTGTCAAAATTAGGAAAAACAAACAAAGGTGCTTCAGTGAGGCATTTCTTAAGTTCTTGAAATGCTTTTTTGTGACATACCCCAAACAAATTCAACACCTTTCTTGGTGAGCTCATTAAAAGGCGCAACGATGGTGCTGAAATTCTTAACAAAACGTCGATAGAACCTAGCAAGACCATGAAAGCTTCTCACTTGACTGACATTGACAGGTGTTGGCCAATTCTTGATTGCTTCAACTTTAGATTCATCTACTTCTATTCCCTGTGCAGAAATAACAAAACCAAAAAGACAACCTTGTTTGTGCAAAATGTGCACTTCTCCTTGTTAGCATACAACTTTTCAGATCGAAGTACTTGCAACACTTGTACAATATGGTAAACATGCTATTCTTTGCTACGATTATATATCAGAATGTCATCAAAATAAACCACAACAAATTTTCCAATGAATGCTCTCAAAACATGATTCATTAGTCTCATGAATGTACTGGGTGCGTTAGTTAAACCGAAAGGCATCACTAGCCACTCATACAAACCAAATTTTATTCTGAATGCATTTTTCCACTCATCGCCCTCTTTCATTCTTATTTGATGATACCCACTACGCAAATCGATTTTTGAGAAAATACGAGCACCACTTAATTCATCAAGCATATTGTCTAACCTAGAAATAGGATGTCGATATCTAATTGTGATGTTGTTAATCGATCTATAGTCTACACACATGCGCCATGTACCATCTTTCTTAGGAACTAGAATAACAGGAACTGCACAAGGACTAAGGCTTTCACGAACATACCCTTTTTCAAGAAGTGCTTGTACTTGTCACTGTATTTCTTTCGTGTCCTCTGGATTGGCTCGGTACGAATGTCTGTTTGGAAGAGAAGCTCCTGGTATAATGTTGATTTGATGTTCAATACCTCGAAGTGGGGGAAGACCAACTGATATTTCTTCTGGAAAAACATCACCAAACTGGTGCAAAACATTTGTGATAGCACTTGGAAGATAGGAGATATCATTAGTAGAAAACAATACATAGGTATGCTAGCACAAAATGCACACAATTTGAGTTTTTATTTACTTCTCTTAGTTCTGATTTAGTGGCTAGCATAACTAACTTTTGTTTCTCACCCATTTTATTCTCATTCTCATTTGATTTGTAACTCCCATTTTCAGAATTGGGTTTCTTAGTTTTATTTTTCTCTTGATCCTTAATACTTCCAACATTTACCTCATTATTTTGCATTGTATTAGCATAAATTTGAGTAGGAGACATTGGTCGAAGGACAAATTCTTTGTTGTTCCAGTGAAATGAACACTTATTAGTGCGACCATCATGTGGAATGCCATGATCAAAGTGCCATGGTCGACCTAGCAGCAAATGAGAGTTAAGCAAAAATATATTAAGAGTGTCTCTAAATATATCAGGCGGTTTAGAGACACCAGAAACCAATGGTCGACCTAGCAGCAAATGAGAGTTAAGAAAAAATATATTAAGAGTGTCTCCAAATATATTAGGCGGTTTAGAGACACCAGAAACCGATATTTCAGCTTAAACATTTCCGAGAGGGATTTGGCCGACTTAGGTTTTAATGGTTTGCATTCTGAGCTTAATGAGAAGCTAGATGGCTAGAACATCTTAGAGGTTAGTCAGGTTTTACAATAGGCTCTAGTCAAGGAAGGCTGAGCCAAAAATAAAAAAAATTACTAAGACGTTTAGCAAGCCCAAGGTTGAGGTACACGTCATGGAGCACTCTGATGAGGAATCATCGGAAAGCGAGGATGACTCGGCCGATATGTACACCGTAGAGTGGACTTGATCTAGCAAGTCCAAGCCAGTTACTTGCTCCGAGCTATGACCGTCTCCCACTAAAAGTTGACGCAGTGAAGTAAAATACATGTTTGACATGACCTAATGCGACAGGATATTTGATTTTTAGTTAAAGAACAAACTCCTCAGATTGCCGAAGGGTCACGTTATTCCCACTGCCGATGATTTGAAGAAATGCGCCTACTGTAAGTGACATGATTCGCATTCTCATTCTACTAATGATTGCAATGTTTTTCATCGACAGGTTCAATCGGCCATAGAGGAAGGACGATTGAAGTTGGATACTAGTCCCAAGATGAAGCTCGACCAAGACCCCTTCCTCATGAACACCATTGACCTCAACGTGAATAAGGTGCTGATTTGGCCTGAGCAGGCTGAGTCGGCCAAGGGGAAAGCGGTCATAGTTGGAGAGCCTCACCCACAAATGCTCGTACCGAAGAATCCTGAGGTAGGAGTATGGAAAGTGAACACCAACACGACATCTTCGGCCCGGGCGCAAAAGATGACGAATGTGACATACGAGATACTTCTTTAGAAGCACAAGAAGAGGGCTGAGAAGGCAAGCACTCGGCCACAACCTCTAGCGAGGCTGAACCCTCCGTGAAGGAATGAGTTCGGCCCATGGTGGGCAAGACCACTAGAGCCACCGATGCCTCCACCTCCGTACCAATTCTCGATGGCGCAGTGGGCCCCATGTTACTTTTCACCCACTTGTTACCCGTTTCCTTACTTCTTCACGAGTGCTCCGTTCATGCCACCCGAGATCCATAACACACAGGGCAGATGAGCACAGCGGGGGTGACGTCTTCAGTCGACTATCCATCACACCACGGGGACGACCAGATAAGAGTTTTGAGGCCATCGTCGTCAAGGTGGGTTGATAGTGGCAAAGGCCCGATCTTTCGATGAGATGAGATAAATCGATTTGGTGGAGGTCGAACTTGACGATTCTACTACAACATGCAGCGTACGTTGCGCCAATGCATTCGCTAAGACAATCTTATGAAGGTTACTGATCTTGTGGATGCTCGATCAGCCTGACCACGAGGGTCTTAATCCCTGCCTAAAATCTATAACAAGCAAGAACTAAAAGTGCAATTAAGATATTGTGAATTTAGAAAGAAGCTTTGATAGATGGGATTCTGCAAGTGCGTAGTACAAGAGGTCTAGACGACACTCGTGCCTATGGCGAAGATAGAAAAAACAGCTAAATCTTATACTAAACAAAATCCAAGTTCCATTGACACCTAGGGGGGTTTATATAAGGGGAAAAGAGATGTAATTCTACAATCCTAAAGGGATGGCCCAATTGTACTCTGGTTGGACTCTAAATTAGGTTTTCCCCTCAAATAAGGACTCTAACAAATCTCTAACATAATTTTAGATGAATTTATCTCTAATTAGGTTTCCCCCTAACTAAGGATTTTAATAAAAATCTAGTTATTTATTTGGACAAAAATTACATGGGCCTGGCCCAACTTAAAGTGACGCAACACCATATAATTATGTGGACGAAATTAAGGATGAGAACTCAAATTCTAGATCCATCAATTATATCTCCATCTCCGATCCTCTCACTCTTGATGCCATCTCTATGATTGATCTTGCTCCAATGCTTGTCCTCCTCATCCATGCAAGGTCACTCATTCCTAAATAGAACAAACACATCTGATTTAGGCAGTATCATATTCTCATGTATATTTGGAAGAGTTCCTAAGAACGAAAGTACCTGATACTTTATTTATCGTGCACGAGCTCGTGTGATAGGTCCTTGTAATTGTGTGATTGTATCTGTATTAGGGACATCCTCATCATCCTCTTTTTCTTGAAGTGAAGTTGTCCTTGACGCTATCTCATCATCTTCTCCCAAATATGATTTCAAATTTGCCATGTTAAATGTGGGGCTTACCATACCAAAGTCTACAGGAAGCTCAAGTTTATATGCTTTATCCTCTCTAAAACTTTGAAAGGACCAGCAGCACGTGGCATTAACTTGGACTTACGCAAATCAGGAAAACAATCTTTGCGCAAATGCAACCAAACAAGTTCACCAACATCAAACACAATATGCTTTCTTCCTTTATCCCCGACAATTTTATATTTATCATTCATGCGTTCTATGTTTCCTTTAGCAATATTATGCAACTTGAGAATCAATTTTGCATGTTGTGTTGAATCAAAATTATGTTGTATCGAATAAGGAAGAGGCAACAAATCAATAGGTGCAGGAGGAACAAAACCATACACAACCTCAAAAGGACACAACTTAGTGGTAGAATAGAGCGAACGATTTTAAGCAAATTCTATATGAGGTAAGCAATATTCCCACATTTTTAAGTTCTTCTTTAAAACAACCCTTAACATAGTAGACAATGTTTTATTGACTACTTCTGTTTGTCCATCTGTTTGGGGATGACATGTAGTACTAAACAGCAACTTAGTCCCCAACTTAGCCCATAAACATCTCCAAAAATGGCTAAGAAATTTAGTGTCACGATCTGAAACAATAGTATTTGGCACACCATGCAAATAAAAAATTTCGCGGAAGAACAAATCAGCAACATGCACAATATCATCACTCTTGTGACAAGAAATAAAATGTGCCATTTTTGAAAACCTATCCACAACAACAAAAATACTATCTTTCCCCTTCCGTGTTCTAGGCAATCCCAAAACAAAGTCCATAGATATATCCTCCCAAGGAACAGCACGAACAGGAAGAGGCTTGTAAAAACCATGTGGATTAAGGCATGACTTAGCTTTTTTGACATTTAGTGCCGCGAACCACGAATCTTTGAACATCTCGACGCATTCGTAGCCAAAAGAAGTGTGTAGCAGTACATCCGCCGTCTTCTTCACTCCAAAGTGACCCATCAATCCTCCTCCATGCGCCTCTTGTAATAACAAAAGATGAACAGAGCTATCTGGAATGCATAGCTTGTTAGCACAGAACACAAATCCATCATTAAAGATGGATTTGTTCCATGTTCTCCCATCTTTACAATTTAATATTACATCTTTAAATTCAGCATCATGGACATATTGTTCTTTGATGGTTTCCAAACCAAAAATATTATAATCAAGCTAGGATAACATGGTATAATGGTGAGACAATGCATCAAGCAATAATATTATCTTTACCCTTTTTGTGTTTGATGACATAAGGAAAAGATTCAATAAACTCAACCCACTTAACATGGTGCTTATTTAATTTAGCTTGACTATGAATATGCTTCAAAGATTCATAGTCAGAATGGATGACAAATTCTTTAGGCCATAAATAGTGTTGCCATGTTTCTAATGTTAGAACAAGAGCATATAATTCCTTATCATAAGTAGAATAATTTAGGCTAGGCCCACTCAATTTCTCACTAAAATATACTACAGGTTTTTCCTCTTGTAACAACACACCTCCCAACCCAATACCACTAGCACCACATTCGAGCTCAAAATTTTTATTAAAATTAAGAAGTTATAGTAATAGTGTGTGTGTTAACCTTTCTTTCAGCAATATGAAGGCCTCTTGTTGTGCATAACCCCACACAAAGGGGACATCTTTCTTGGTAAGTTCATTTAGTGGCACAACAATGGTTTCAAAATATTTGACAAAATGCATATAGAACCCAGTTAGGCCAAGGAAACTCCTCACTTGTGTGACCGTTTTAGGAGGCGGCCAACTCGAAATAGCTTCAATCTTGGTTGGGTCAACTTCAATTCTCTGTGTCGTAAAAACATAGCCAAGGAAAACAACTCGATTGGTGCAAAAAGTGCACTTCTCAAGATTACCAAACAAATGTGCATCACATAATGCATTAAAAATAGCACATAAATGGTTCATATGGTCTTCTAAAAATCTGCTATATATCAAAATAGACCACCACAAAACATCCTAGGAAAGCACGCATAACTTCATGCGTTAAACACATGGATGTACTAGGGGCATTGGTTAAACCAAAAGGCATTACTAACCACTCATATAACCCAAATTTAGTTTTAAATGATGTTTTCCATTCATCTCCCAATTTCATACGAATCTGATGGTAGCCACTATGCAAGTCAACTTTAGAGAATATTGTAGACCACTCAACTCATCAAGCATATCATCTAAACGTGGTATATGATGATGGTAACGAATAGTAATAATGTTGATAGCTCTACAATCGGTACACATGCGTGAAGACCCATCTTTCTTTGGAACCAAAATAATAGGAACAACACATGGACTAAGAGACTCACAAATGTAACCTTTGTCGAGGAGTTCCTGAATTTGGTGCTGAATCTCTTTTGTCTCATCTAGATTTGTACAATTGGGTGCACGGTTGGGCAGTGAAGCTCCAATAATTAAGTAAATTTGATGCTCTATTCCTCGGATAGGAGGTAATCCTGGTGGCATTTCTGGTGGAAAAACTTCAACATACTCCTACAAAATGTTAGCGACCGCAGGTGGCAAAGAGGGAGGTATATCCTCAAATGAAAACTAGACCTCTTTGCAAATGAGTGCATAACAAACAGAAGTTGTCACATCCAATTCGGCAATATCAAATTTGAGAGCAAGCAAAGAAGGATGTTTCAATCTAATCTCATTTGGAAACTTAGAATCAGATTTACTAGTATTCCTAGGTGGCACAAATTCTACAGCAACAATCTGATTTTTGATCTTATGTTTGTCCTGGTTTTTTGCTCTACTAGTTCTAGCAAGATCTTCTTTGTAAATTTGCTCAGGAGTCATAGGTTTTAACGCAATTTTCTTTCCATTATGCACAAGAGGATATTTATTAGTTCTACCATTATGAACAGAGTTGCTATCATATTACCAAGGTCTACCAAGTAACAATGAACATGCTTGCATGGGTTTAACATCACAATCAACAAAATCAGAAAATGTACCAATATTAATATGCACTCACGTAGTTCGTGTCACCTTGAGCCTACCAATGTTGTTGAACCATTGAATGTGGTATGGATGAAGATGTTGTCATGTATTGAGAGAAAGCTTCTCCACAATATCAATGCTAGCTAAATTGTTACAGCTCCCCCCATCAATGATGATTCTTATAGCACGTTCGTTCACAACTCCTCCTGTTTGGAACAAATTATGGCACTGATTACACTCGGTTGGGCTAAATTGCGCGCTTAATACATGTTGTACAATTAAACTCTTGTACTGATTTGTAGCTTCGGCATCCATAATCTCCATGTCATGATCTGAAACAGGATTGTCTTCATCCCGCGTAGCAATGACAGCTAACATTTCTTCATCGTAGTCACTCGCAAAATCGTATTCACCATCCTCATGAACAATCATCACACACGCGGAGGTGCGGCCTTGTTATATGTGACCGTATCCCCAACATCTACGACATTGAATGTCCTTCATTTTTCCTGTGGAAGCAACAGAAGACATTAAGCTCCGATAAGGACCATTAGAAGAGGGCAGAGTTGCCGCGGGTGGCCCCCTAGAAGAGGGCGTGATAGACTTGGCTGTGGAGGGGGGTGGTGCAGCACCACCAAGAGATGATGATGTTGGTGGTCACGGAGTACAAGATGAAGTGCGACCTACAGATTTGTTAGGCCGTCTCCATCGCTGACGATCCTGCACTTCACGTTCAGCTTTACAAGCAAGATGAAACAAACGAGTGATGGTGGTATATTCCTTATACTCTAGGATTGTTTGAATTTCATCATTTAATCCACCAAATAAATGTGAAAGTAAAATTTCATTATCTTCTTCCACATCACAACAGATCATCCCTATTTGTAGTTATTGATAATATTCCTCTACTGAATTTTTTCCTTGTTGTAATCGAGATAATTTTTTTAAGCAAATCACATTGAAAATCTGGGGGAACAAAACGAGTACGCATAGCACGTTTCAATGCATCCCAAGTATTAGGAACATTAGCATGATGTAAACGACAATATTCAGACCACAGAATGGAAGCAAAATTAGTGAATTCACAAGTGACAACACTAACACGTCTATCTTCAAGATAATTTAAACAAGTAAAATGTTGTTGTACTTATAACTCCCATGTTAGATAAGCATCAAGATTATATCGACCATCGAATAGTGGAATGTTTAATTTAAGCTTATCTACATGATCATCATCACGTACCGGTTGTCGTAGTAGTGGCCGCGCATTGCGAATGAAGGGACGTGGATGACCGAGATACTGTTGATGAAACTCATTGTCCTCCTCATTCTCATCCACATACTCATCATCTCCCACGTAATCATCTTGTTGATTAGCAGTTGCCGCCTGAGTAGTAGTAGTATAGTGCTGCATGTGTTGGACTGGAACACGACGGGCATGTTCGTGGCCTCCGAAGACTAGAGGAGGTGGTAGTCGATTGAGGACCTCCTTGTATTTAACATCAAGCATGGCGTGGAAAGTTGTCTCCAGGCCATCAATCTTTTCCATTGTATTCACAAATCTTGTGTCAACATCTTGTGCTTGGTCCAGCACTAGCTTGGTGAAATGGGCGTGTAACTCAATATTTGTCATCTATTCTGGATCAATGGGATCTGGAGGCTTCAAAATAGTGATATTTGCCATGATTAGTGTTCAAAAGCACAAATATATATGACCTACGAACTACTAGAAGGTGGTGTGATATCACGTAATCCTTCAAGCACAATGTAAGATCATATAAGTTCATACCAAATAGGAAGGGGTGAACGGCAGCAGCAAGAATCAGTCATTCCAAAGAGTTGACAAAGCGATTGCTAGGGCACGTCAACCAACACGGTGTAGAAATATGTGGAGCGATAGGAGGCTTAAAATATGGTAGCAAAGATTAGCAATAATCAAAACAGTGAGGCAATGTTGAATAAATTCGCAACGACGGTACTTGTGTCGGTCCTAGGCTAGAACATACTAGAGACCCAAGCCTAGAAACAAACGATACCACCAAACCGACAAAGATATAAATATTTTCCTCCTCTTTTCTCACAAGTTTTGTTTCTTCACTTTTTTCTCTCTTTTTTTGATGCATCTTTTTAGCACCTTTCTGCCCTTTTTTCTTTTTTCTTTTTTTAAAGAACAACAAATGACAATGATAGTATGTTTTGGACTACATAATTGTATGATCTAAAACAGAACGTAAATGACCGAATCTGAAGATGACTCGACAAGAACAATTACAGATCTGATTGTAAGCTTTCCAAAAAGTATCAAAACTCTCCAATCCGAGTTAGCATGTGCGAAATATAACAGTTTTATCAACGCTTGCACAACCTGGCGGAATCCTACTCGAATTCCAATAACAAATCTGACTCCAATTTGATTTATACTCGAAAATTTGGGATAAAAAGGCCCTAAACACTTGATAAACAGAGAAAACTCGTTGGTAAAAAATGTGACAACAACTCAAAATTCTAAACGAACTAAATGCTAAGACCAAAAACTTGACACCATGATGTAGAAGTAAATTGAACAAAGCAATGCACTAAAAAGAGAATTGTAGAAGGCCCAGATTGCTTATGGGACAGGGAAAAACATAAAACGAATTTTGGCTTTTTCGTTGACTCTAGGCATAAAGAATAGATGCAATCTAATCTATTAAAATTGTATGATCTCACCGAGCAACCTGAAATATGATACCACTTGATACGGGCAAAGGCCTGATCTTTTGATGAGATGAGATAAATCAATTTGGTGGATGTCAAACTTGACGATCCGACTACAACGTGCAGCATACGTTGCGCCAATCCAATCGCTAGGCCAATCTCCTAGAGTTTACCGATCTTGCGGATGCTCGATCAGCCTGACCACAAGGGTCTTAATCCCTGCGTGAAATAGAGAACAAGAAAGAACTAAAAGTGCAATCAAGATATTGCGAATTTAGAAGGACTCTTTTATAGATGGGACTCTACAAGTGCATAGTACAAGAGGTCTAGATGACACTCGTGTCTATGGCAAAGATAGCAAAAACAGCTAAATCTTATACTAAACAAAATCCAAGTTCCATTGACACCTAGGGGGTTTATATAAGGGGAAAGATGTAATTCTGCCAACCTAAAGGGGTGGCCGAATTGTACTCTAATTGGACTCTAAATTGGGTTTTCCCCTTGAATAAGGACTCTAACAAATATCTAACAGAATTTTGGACGAATTTATCTCTAATTAGGTTTCCCCCCTAACTAAGGACTCTAATAAAAATCTGGTTATTTATTTCATCGAAAATTACATGGGCCTGATCCAACTTAAAGTGACGTAGCACCATATAATTATGTGGATGAAATTAAGGATGAGAACTCAAATTCTGGATCCATCAATTATATCTTCATCTCAAATCCTCTCACTCTTGTTGCCATCTCCATGGTTGATATTGCTCCAATGCTCGTCCTCCTCGTCCATGCTAGGTCCCTCATTCCTAAATAGAACAAACACATCTCATTTAGGTAGCATCATATTCTCACGTCTATTTGGAAGAGTTCCTAGGAACAAAAGTACCTGATACTTTATTTGTCATGCACGAGCTTGTGTGATAGGTCCTTGTAATTATGTGATTGTATCTGTATTAGGGATGTCCTCATCATGGGTTCTCAGGATGTCCCAATCCCCGAGGGGGGCCCACCGGAGCAGAACTGAGGCGAGCCGCAGAAGGTGGCCAAGGACGGACCTGACCACAGCCTCAGGGATGGTCAGACCGCCTTCACCACCCCTGTCTGACTGGCTTACTATAGCCGGTCCGACCTCCTGTTTTAAGTCAGCTGGCACTAGCCGGTCAAACCGGCCAGCCATGGTTGCTCCGACCGACCTTGTGAGGCCGGTCCGACCGACAGAGTACTTGAAGGTACCCTACCAAGTGTAAAATTGTCGAGGCCGATCCGGGTAATTCCCATTCAGCCAAAAATTTTAGGAGCAAGTTCGTGGCGCCAAGCACTATGCCACAACCTTCGTGGGAACCTCCAAGCATGACCAAGTCCTAGAAGAGGCATCTACAACATCTTTGAGCCCAAGAGATTAAAGAGAAGAAGGTCGAGGACGAGCGGGTCACGATCTTTGAGGAGATTCGCCCCCGACCACTACCCAAGCATATATGGAAGCCCAAGCCAGTTACAGTGGACATCTTAGCTCCCACTCCAAGTGATGACGATGATGAAATGCTAGATGACAACTACACACTAGTCTCGGAGGGACCACTCCCTCAACCGATGGATGTGAACGTGGTGATGTTTCCCGCTGAGTTTGGTCCACCAGGAGATGAGGCCGAGGTCTCTCAACTAAACCTCGGCCCACGTGAAGCTATTTTTGAGAAGCCTGAGGTGTTGGATCGTCACCTTAAAGCCCCTTTACATTCAAGGACACATCGACGACAAGCATATCTCTAGGATGCTCGTAGATGGAGGCCGTCAACCTAATGATGTACTCTCTTTTGAAGAAGCTTGGCAAGGATGAGGAGGACTTGATGAAGACTAACTTGACGTTCAACGGCAAGAGCTCCGAGGCAAAGGGCGTACTTTCTCTGGAGCTAACAGTGGGCAACAAGACATTGCCTACGGTGTTCTTCGTAGTAGATGTGCAAGGTAATTATAGTGTGCTACTTGGGCATGATTGGATTCACGGGAATTGCTATGTTCCTTCTACCTTGCACCAGTGTTTGATCCAGTGGGATGGTGATGATGTGGAGGTTGTACTAGCTGACACTTCAGCCTATGTTGCTTTGGCCGATGTGTCCATAGACAGAATCTATGATAAGGTAGAGTGTTTGTTAGGTAGAGACCTCTCAGATTACTACTTTGTCAGCGTGTCTGAGGGGAGGTTTGTTCCAGTCTCTGTAAGCCCGCTGGTGCAGCTCAGTTGTCTCTAAACTAGTTTTCATGTCAGGTAGAAGCAATCTTAATTGGCTAAAGTCTCGTGTTGAGAAATATTGGTCTTTTAAAGACGGTATCGCTGAAGCCATTGAAGATTTTAGTGAGGTATTGAGATTATGCTAGAAATATTGGTCTTTTAAACTCGATCTTTCATGACTTGTTACGAGTTATGCTAGAAGTCTATATAGATTATGTTGTAGTTAAATCGGATGCTATGGGTAACCATTTAGCCAATTTGAAAGTTGCTTTTGAGAGAATGTGTCAGTATGGTTTACAAATGAACCCGCTCAAGTGTGATTTTGGTGTTTCGGCGGGCAAGTTCTTAGTACTTATGATTCATGAGAGAGGTATTGAGATTGATCCTAAGAGACTTGACAAGATTTGGAACTTTGAAGCACCGACATGTAAGAGAGATGTGCAAAAGTTGTTAGGCAAGGTAAATTATTGGCGTCGCTTTATATCTAACTTATTTGGAAAGATTGCTGCTTTTGTCCCTATACTTCGGCTAAAGAACGAAGCTGAATTCACTTGGGGAAAGTCAGCAACATGCCTTTGATCGAATCAAAGAGTGCTTGTCATCGCCACCTGTGGTAAGAGCACCAACGACTGGGATTCTGTTCTGACTGTACGTTGCTGCAGAAGATAGCATGATAGGAGCCGTGTTGATTCAGGAGGTGGAGGGAAATGAGTACATCATCACGTTCTTGAGTCGCCGCCTGTTGGATGCCGAGACGAGGTACGTATTTTTGGAGCATTTATGTTTATCACTTTATTTTACATGTACCAAACTTCACCACTATCTTCTATCTGGCACATGTGTTGTTACTTGTCAAACTGATGTTATAAAATACATGTTGCAAAAGCCAATTGTAAGTGGGAGAATCGGAAAGTGGGCTTATGCTTTAATTGAGTATGATCTGGTTTATGAACCCTTGAAAGCTATGAAAGGCCAAGTCATCACAAACTTTATAAATGATCACCATGTAGATGTCAATTGGTGTAGTGACACTGTTATGATTGAAGTAGTATCATGGAAACTTTACTTTGATGGTTCGGCTTGCAAGAATGAACAAGGTATCAGAGTGGTACTCGTATCACCTACTGGTATGAGTTTCGAGACCTCGGCCCGTCTAGAATTTCCTTTCACTAATAATCAAGCCGAATATGAAGCTTTATTGCTAGGACTAGAACTTTTAGACTCCATGGGTGTTAAACATGTTCATGCATATGGTTATTCTCTATTAGTTGTTCAACAAATAGCTAGAAATGCTCAATGCTTTAATGGTTTGTTAAATAGCTAGTTGGACAAGTGTTTAGACATAATTGGTAATTTTGATGATTTTGGAATCTCCCATGTGTCTAGAGAAGCCAACTTAATAGCAAATGATTTGGCTTCAGAAAGCATCTAGTTATCATGTTAAAAGAGGTAAATTTTTCGCATAAGAAAAACCGATGCTTTAAAAATTTGTGTCACCCGAGTCAGAAAAATTCGGTCTAATCGGCCCTATCAGGCCGGTCCGACCGCTTGTGTCTCGTCGGTCTAACCAGCCATTACAAGCCAGTCTGACCACCCTGTGCTAGCCTTCCGACAATGGCCGGTCTAACCGGCTCTTCATGGCTGGTCTGACCGCCTTGTGTCAGTAAGGTTTGAGGCATGGGGGCAAGTTGAAATTCTTGATTTGAATTCAAATTCAAGTGAGGATTTCACGAATACTTCAGAAAATCACGTGGATGGTTGGAGCACTTCAATTATTCAATATTTGAGAGATCCTAGCAAGCGGGTTAATTGGAAGGTTCGACAACATCCATTTAAATTTGTGTTGCTTGATGATGAGTTGTATCGCCGAACAATTGATGGGGTAATTTTGAAAAGTTTGAATGTCGATCAATCTAAACTTGCTATGGGTGAAGTCCATGAAGGATTTTGTGGCACTCATCAGTCGGCTAAAAAAATGAATTGGATGCTCAAAAGAGTGGGTTTTTATTGGCCGACTATGACTGAAGATTGTTTTAGGTATTACAGAGGATGTGAGTCATATCAAAGGTTTGGTAATAGTCAGCTTGCTCATGCATCTTTGCTTAATCCTATTATCAAGCCATGCCCGTTCCGAGGTTGGGACTTGGACTTCATCCTCCAAATTCATCCTTCCTCTTCAAAAGGGCATCGGTTCGTGTTGATAGGTATAGATTACTTCACCAAGTGGACTGAAGCCGTGCCTCTAAAGAATATGACGCATAACGAGGTAATCGATTTCATCTTGAAGCACATTATAAATAGATTCGGTATTCCCCAAACTCTTACTACAGATCAGGGTTCTTCATTTGTCTCTAAAGAGGTACGTGATTTTGCCGAATCTTATGGTATAAAATTGATAAACTCTTTACCATACTGTTGGGGGAAAATAATTCATCCCCAGGGTCTTGAAGGTTATAAGACAGATAATTTACTAGACCGAAGTCCAAGACTTAACTCCGGTCTCGCGTATGATCAAGCTCGGAGAATCCGTCCAGACTTCTGTTCGAAGTATGACTTCGAAGGTTCAATCTTCGGAGCGCATAGCTGCCAGTGAGGATAGAAGACTTATCTTCTTTCTAATTAGATTAGTCTTTTACCATTTTAACCCTATTAGGGGTACTGAAATAGTTTTCACTATGTCGGTTATAACTGAGGGGTAAAAAGGTCTTTTTCTTAAGATTTTTACCTATAAATACCCCCATTCTCACCCTGTAATGATCATCGAATACTCAGTTATTCAATACACAACTTTGAACTACTTCGAGCTATTATCCTATTCGGTGGCTTGAAATAGTCCGCTTCATAAACTCTTCGTTTGTTAGTTCTTAATCTTTGAGAACCTGTTAGCACAATCTTTTACGCCAACAGTTGGCGACGTCCGTGGGGAACCTAGTCCAAAAAACTTCGTTCTCTACCAAGTTTTTAGAGTCATGCCTCCTAAGCGGAGTTCAAGTGGTAGTCCCCTTCGGAGGTCCCCTCGGACCTCCGGAGCAAGATTTTCGAATACGGTTGAGGTCGGAGGACCTTCGGTTGTTCCCCCACCTCAGACCCCCGAAGGGAATATTATTCCTCGAGCATACGAAGCCCCTTTAGGGACTCTGTCTATGCTTCGTACAGATCTAACGGAGCTCCTCCTCAGGCTCCGACTGTACTCCGAACTGACCTGTTCAGTTCTCAAGACCTGGAAGGTCCTTCTGGAAGAAATGAAGATAGCCTTGGCGACATGGTGACCCAGATGGCCAGTCTCCAAGCCGAAGTGACAAGGTGGAGGCAAGAAGCTGCTGATAGGCTTCGCCCCTAGGTTATCCCTTTCATCCCAGAGGTGCCTCAAGACGATGACTCTCTTCTTTAACCCGAAGACCTAGAGAACGCTTCCTTTGATAGCGAGTCTCCGCTGCACCCTAATTTACAAAAAAGTGCGCTTCAACCCCAAGTTCAAAACTTTGAAGCTCTGTAAGTACTCCGGGGAAGAAGATCCAGGGGAGTTCTCTTGTTCGTATGCTTTGGCGATTGAAGTCAGCGGAGGGGTTTGAGATACCATGGCCAAGTGCTTCCCCCTTGCAATCAAAGGAGTTGCTTTAAGTTTGTTCTGGTCTTTGAAGCCAGGATCAATTAAAACTTGGGATCAGCTAAGAAAAAAATTTATAAGTAACTTCCAGGGTACTTTTGTGCCCCCTATGTCTACGGGAAGTCTCTTTCAGGTGAAGCAGCAACCTAGAGAAACTCTAAGACGGTTCTTTAAGCGCTTCGCTCATACGAAGTCGCAGATAAGAGGATTGTCTACATCATCCGTCGTTAATGCAGCCCGAGAAGGAGTCACTCATGCAGGCCTCCTCGACAAACTCCACCGAAAATAGATATCCTCTGTAGCACAGTTGATGGACTATTTCGAAGAATATGCTAGGTCGGAAGAAGGATGGCTCCGAAGAACAGCTTTGACTTCACCAATCATTCAGGAAGTCAAGCTCGAGGTGAATACTTCAACACCTTCGCAAGGACCCAACTTCGACATTTAGCATGACAGGCGTCAGGGGCAAAAGCATTCTCGCTTCGAAGTCTTGAACATTGCTCCTTCTCCATAGAAATTTTCCCCCAGAAATCCACAAGCTTCGGGGAACAAGGTCAGCGGCTGGAGGCCGCCAGGGAAGCCAACTGGCAAGGGCCAAGCCTTCTTCTGCTGTGTTCACGGTGAAAATCGAAGTTATGCTACTAATGCATGCAAGTCTATACTAGCTTTAAGAGGCGAGTATCTCGAAAGGACCTCTGGTCGAGGCACGACTGACCGAGTCCCCTCCGAGGCACATCTGGAGCCTGTGCAGGCTGTCGTACATGTAGACAACTTCGACCCCACAAGACAATCTCTGGTGGCCAGTGTTATGCCACCCCCAAAGCAAGAAGATCGCCAAGACTGGGGCAAAAGAGTGGTCCTTCCTATTTCCAGAGAAGGAACTCTTGGCAGCATGTCAAAGAGGCAGCGGAGATAATATGTTCGGGAAGTAGGTCATATTGGAACCTCTTTGTTGGCAGTCGCAATGCCCGAGTAGTCCCATGTGCCTATATCTTTTTTTTTCAAATGATGCAGGCAGGTATAAAATTCCCACATGCAGATCCCCTTGTCATCACTGCCGATATAGCAGGAACTGAAGTTCGGAGAGTGCTGGTCAATGGCAGGCGTTCAGCAAATATTATCTTTGTTCAAGCCTTCGATCAACTCTGTATCTCCAGGAAGCATCTCCTCCTGGCAGCTCGTCCTCTTCAAGGCTTCGCAGGACCTCCTCTTGATGGCCTCAGCCAAATAGATCTTGAGGTTGCTTTCGGAGAGGGGCTCCCGGCAAGAACGGAAGAAGTAATCTTCGATGTTGTGGATGCCCCTTATGCTTATAATGTCATCTTCAGAAGGGGCATGTTAAATAAGTTCGGAGCCGTGACGCATCATAATTATTTATGCATGAAGATGCCCATGCAAGCGAGAGTACTCACTATCTTCTGTGATCAAGCCACTGCGCGAAGAGCAGAATATGGTCATGGCCCCCCTCTCGACCAAAGACAAGTGAATAGTGTGCAAGGAAATTCAGAGGATATCTCTACTTCAAGTGAATCTTCGAAGAAATCCTTCCCAAGGCCAAGTCCCGAAGGAGAAATCGTAATGAATATTATTGTAAAATATGGCAAAGACTATTCCTTTCAGTTCTGCAAAGATTTGCCTTCGGAAATTGCTACTTCATTGGAAAAAGTAGTCAAAGAGAATTTGGATGTCTTTGCCTGGTTTGATGAAGACATTCTGGGAGTTAGCTGAGATATCATTGAGCATAGCTTTCTTGTAAACCCAAGGGTTCGGCCTATTCGACAGGGGCTTCGAAAATTATCGGTAGAAAGAGCAAGTCTTGCTAAGGCAGGAGTAGAGAAATTATTGAAGGCTGGAATTATCAGGGAAGTAGCTCATACGGAGTGGCTAGCTAACCCAGTCTTTGTCAAAAAGAAATCCTCCGAAAAATGGCGCATGTGTATTGATTTTACATCATTAAATAAAGCATGCCCACATGACCCCTACCCCATGCCCCGAATAGATCAATTAGTTGACTCCACTGCTGGTTCAGAGTTATTAAGATTCCTCGACGCATATTCTGGTTATCATCAAATCTGGTTAAAGCGCTAAGATGAAATCAAAACAAGCTTTGTAACTCCTTCGGGAGTCTTCTACTATGTAAGAATGCCCTTTGGCTTGAGAAATGCCAGGGCCACCTTTTCGAGATTAATTGCTAAGGCTCTAGGTCACCAAATAGGCCACAATGTAGAAGCATGTATGGATGATATTATAATAAAGAGTGCTTTAAAGCACCAGCATAGCCTAGACTTAGCGGAAACATTTGAGAGCCTCCGAGCATGTGGAGTCCGCCTCAACCCCGAAAAATGTTTCTTCGGGGCTCAAGCTAGAAAGTTGCTAGGGTATCTAGTTCCAAGTAGAGGAATCGACGCTAGCCCTACTCAAATAACTAAATTGCAAAGAATGGCTCCACCGGAGAATTTAAAACAGGTACAAAAGCTTACTGGGCGCCTTACAGCACTCAGTAGATTTTTAACAAGGTCCACAGAACGAAGCCTGCCCATATTCAAACCATTAAAAGGGTCTGAAGATTTTGCATGGACACCGGAGTGCCAAAAGAGTTTTGATGATATTAAAAATTATCTCAGCAACCTCGCAACACTCACTGTGGACGTGGCAGATGAAACACTTCTTTACCTCGCAGCTATAGGCTTCGTTGTTAGTGCAGTCCTTGTTAGAGAAGTTGATTTCTATGGGAAGTTGGTGCAAAATCTAGTATATTTTGTATCCGAAGCTTTTTTCTAGAGCAAAAACAAGATATTCTGAGCTTGAGAAGTCACTTATGCTCTGATAATGGCTTTAAGGAAATTACGACATTATTTTTTAGTGCATAATGTAATTGTACCAACTTATTATCCTTTGAGAGATATGCTCCGAAGTATAGATTCTATGGGGAGAATTGGAACATGGGCCGTCGAGCTAGCATCCTTCAGGATATCCTTTGTAGCAAGGAAAGCATTCAAGTCACAAGTGGTGGCAGATTTTGTAGCAGAATGGACTCCATCTGCAATATGGGCTCCGGAAAAATCAAGCGAAGGAATTTGGACCATATACTCTGATGGAGCTTTTCAAGCATCCGGAGTAGGCATTGGAGCAGTGATAATTTTGCCTTTTGTTAGGACTCTGAAAAGCGCGTGCTCTGGGTGCTACAAGAGTTGTTATCAAAACAGATTCTCAAATTGTAGCAGGGCACGTTGACAAAACTTTTCAAGTCCAGCATCCGCAGCTTGCAAAATATCTGGAAGAGATCCGCAAGATCGAAGCAGCATTCAAAGGGATTTCTATCCGAAGTATACCAAGAGCTGACAATGCACAAGCTGATACCCTAGCAAAACCTGCAGCCAGAGCCGTAGATATTCTAGAAGGGGCCTTTTATGAAGAGCTTACTTCGCCTTCGGTGCCACAAATTCCTCCTGCGGAGGTTCTTTTCATTCCGAACACTGATTGGCAGAGTTCGATAATGGAATTATTACGAGGCGAAACAACCTTACCTGAAGGGCCACAACTTTCAAGATTGAAGCTAAGAGTTCGGAATTATCAAATTATCAACGGTATTCTTTACAAGACCGGAGTATGTTCCCCTTTACTCCGATGTATTTCTCAAGCCGAAGGCCAAGAGATACTCCGAGAAATTCATGAAGGCCTTTGTGGTAGCCATCTTGCCCCACGAGCTTTAGCAGGAAAAACACTTCGTTAGGGGCTTTATTGGCCTACAATAGTAGCTGATGCGGATACCTTAGTCCACACTTGCCAAGGTTGTCAATGTATGGGAAGACGAAGTCATCGTCCGCCAACAACTCTTCAAGTTATTGCTCCTGTTTGGCCCATGGCCTACAATAGTAGCTGATGCGGAGACCTTAGTCCGCACTTGCCAAGGTTGTCAATGGATGGGAAGACGAAGTCATCGTCCGCCAACAACTCTCCAATTATTGCTCCTGTTTGGCCCATGGCCAGATGGGGCATGGATCTCATTGGCCCCTTCCGAGTAGCAACAGGAAATCTGAAATTTGCAGTGGTAGCAATTGAATATTTTTCCAAGTGGATCGAAGTAGAACCCCTCATAGCTATTACTTTAAATAATGTACAAAAATTCTTTTGGAAGAATATCATATGCAGGTTCGGTGTGCCTCGACAGCTCACAATCGATAATGGGACTCAATTTGATGCAGAACCCTTCAGGAAGTTCTGCGAAGATCTTGGCATAGAAATGTGTTTTATAGTCGTACGTCATCCTCAGTCTAATGGAGATGTTGAACAAGATAATGGTAATATTTTATCAGGCCTGAATAGAAGGATAGTAGGATTGGCAAAAGGGTTGTGGACCAAGGAACTCCCCAAGATTTTATGGTCCATTCAGACCACTCAAACGAGGTCCACATGTTTTACTCCTTTTAGATTACTATTCGGAGATGAAGCCATGACGCCGACGGAGCTCAAAGGGGATCTCTTCGCACCACCGAAGCAAAAAAAGAAGTTGAAAGACAAGCTTCGCTAGATTTAATAGAAGAAACAAGGCTTCGAGCTATTGCAAATTTGTCGAAATATCAGCATCAGACGAAGACTTGGTATGACCCAAAGGTTAAGCATAATGAGCTTAAACTAGGTCATTTAGTTTTGTGAAGCATTCATAACACAAGGGAAATTAGGAAATAAGTGGAAAGGTCCATATATCGTTCTACGTTCAGGACGCCCTGGTTCTTTTAAGCTAGCTAATTTAGAAGGTGAAGAATTAAAGCATGCTTGGCATGTGGAGCACCTGAAGCGATATTTTGCGTAGGGGCTCCTTGTAATCATTTGTAAATACCTTCTGAATAAATAAATCTCATGGTTCAGATAATGCCTAGAGCTACTGTTGAAACTAGTACGACTTCGAAGGCGACTCGTTCTAGAGCTAGGAGTTTTAATAACTTTACGTTTAACCCTCTTCACTCCTTTGGAAGCTTGGAAGTCCTTCTACTCTTGTTGAAGTTCGGCCCAGGTCCGAAGTCGTTCAGGGCTTCTTTCCTAGATTTGAAGTTGTTCAGGGCTCTTTTCTACTTGCTCTCCGCCGGTATTTTCTACTTCGGACCATTCAATGTCCTCAGAAGATGAAGGGTCTAAACTAACTTCTTTTTCCTCCTTTTTAATATAAGATAATATATCTTTACATATTTCGGACATAACTTCACCGGAGCTTCCCCGAGGAATTGAAAATCGAGGGCGTTTGTGAGGTCTTAGAGCTTCAAAGGTAGCCCATAGCAGACGAAGCTCTTCGTTAACCTCTAGCACTGCGAGATCATCCAAAAATGGTTGGAAAGCCTAAAAACATTTCCAAATAAATCTTTTCATTCATAAAGGATAAAAGCATAAATTTTTACATAATTGGAGCCCTAAGGAGAACTAGACCTTCGGGTCCTAAGGGGGTTGGCTGCTCGAAGGTTGCGACAGCGCTTGCTTTTGGCAAAGTCCTTCGTCAATCCATGTCTTGATCGCCGATCGGCCTTCAGCTCTCCAAGATGGTTGGAAGGCTTCCCAAGCTGCAACCACGTCGGTGGAAGGAGTTAAGAGCCAGTCATCGCCGAAGTTGATAGGATTTGCCTCTGGTTCTGGTGCTACAGATAGCCCTAAATCCTCATAGTAGTGAAGCAGTCCAAGAGCAGCTACTTGGCCAGAGATCTCTCCATACCTAATACCCGCTGTCTTCATAGTCTTCGCTACTGCTTGGATTATCTTTAGTCTTTGCAGCAGAGGGACGTCATCAATCGAAGGTAAAGTCAAAGAAGTGTCAAAGTACTCCAGGACACCCCGAAGAATGTCCATGGTTTATAAGGCTACCTTCTCACACTTCGCCTTGTCTTCAGACAAAGCATTCTTTGATGAAGATAGCTCGTCTATCAAAGATGAGAGCTTAGCTGCCTCCGTAATCAAAGAATTCTTCTGTCCAAGTAAGTTGTTGGCCTCCTCCATCAACTTCAGCTTCTCCTCTCAGAGCTTGACCAGCTCAGCCCCTACAGTTGCCTGCTCCCTCCGCAACTTTTCTACTTTGGCCCAAAGCATGATCTGTTCAGTTTCGGGCTTCCGGTTGGCAGCCTCCAAGCCAAGTCTGGCTTTCCTTTCTGCGGCCACCATTTCGTCCAAGCTAGAGGTCCGAACTTCGGAGCTAACAAGACTCCCCTGAAGAGGCGTTATCTTCTCTTTGAGTTGGTTACACTCTCGCTCATTTGATACGACCGTAGCTCGAGCCAAGACTATTTGCTGCGAAGGAAGAAAAAAGCAATGTAAGTAAACTATTTACATTTTTAAACTAACTCTATTGTTGCAGATACTTCGTACCTGATAGGCTGCCCGCTCCAAGGCCGCGTCCAACTCCGACCCCTTAGCTTCCCCAAGAATAGCTACCAAGTCGGTCTCCCCAACCTCACGATTAGCCCGAGCCAGAGGCTCTAGCAAAGTCCGAAGTCCAGTCCTTCGCTCCAAAAAAGGAGCTAGGAGGGGGAGCCTTAACAAGGCCCTATGATCATCTTCGCTTGGAGAAGGGCCGGAGCGCAGTGTCGCGTCTTCGGAGACTTCCGTGGATTGGCCCCCTTCCGTAGATTGACCTCTGTCGGTAGACTCCGATGGGGTCAATCTTGGAGTCAGAGCAGGCAAAGGTTCCCCCTTGCCTTTACCTTTCCCAGGCCCCATCTTCATGGCAACCTTCGGGATTGGCTTTGGAGATTACGAAGCCTTGGGCGTAGTCTTCGTGGCAGGGGTCATATCCATGGGAGTTGATCCTGTAAAGGCCAAAGGTATTATATATTGCATAAATTTTGCACGACACAAAAAGACAAGGTACTCTACTGAAGTTTACCTTCGACGTTTTGCCACCGGATGAGCATGGGACTGCTCGGAGGCTTGAAATCCTCTTCGAAATCCTCTTCGGACTTAGAACTGGGAACCGAAGTATTAGCTACCAAAACTTCTCCAACAACCGCAGCTATTACTTCGTCCGGAGCCGATACTTGATCATTCATCGTCCTGATTCCGCCTTCTCTAGCAGTAGGGGCTTCTTGGCCAGGCAGGACATTCTGTGTCTCTGCCTGCTCGAGGTTGTCCTTTGCAACAAGCACAGCCACCGCATTGCCCTTGGTGGGAACTTCAACCTCTGTTTGTACCCCCTTCATCCCCAGTAATGAAGGCTTCGAACTCCCTTCGTATTTCTACTTGTCCTTCATCTTTAGATGACAACGAAGATGAAGTAGGGGATTTGGAAGGAGCGACGAACTTTGGCTTTCGGGCCACCTTCTTCATGGGTGTCTTGGTCGGCGCCAAGGTCCCCGCTTCAGCTTTCCTCTTCTTGGGACCCGGCTCTGACATGCTCCAGTCCAGAAGAGAAGGAGCCTCAACTCCGAGTACGCTCCATACTCGGTTGAACCGCTCCCAGCTGCCCACCAGTTTCACCCTCCATTCCTTCTCGGCGAGCGTAGGATCTCCGAGGATCTTCTCCGAAGCCCAAACAACTTGCTCCAAAGTCAAGGTGGCGCGCGGAGCTGAAAGATAAGATTTTATCTCAGTTAAATCAATTTTTATGAAATTATTACATATAAAACATTTTGCAGAGGTTCTGAGGTTACCTGCAGCACTTGAAGAGATCTCTCAGAGTCCACCCTCCAGATTCTCTTCGAAGTTAATAGACCAATTGGCCATCAGGGGTGGAATTCGGAGTCTGATAAACTCCTCCGCTAAGTCCCGCATGCTCATGCGGCGACTTATTGTTTGTAGCAGGTTAAGGCAAGCTTCGAGCTGGCCGCGATCCGGATGAACCGCTTCTTCTCTCTAGTAAAATATGTCTTCAAGAGGCCCGACCAAGGTGTTGTCTGCTCTTACCTCAGTGTAAAACCAGCAAAGGACCTAGTCCGTATACCACCTGGCGTTGATGTCCTTCGCTGGGAACCGAGTTTGATACTCATCTCGGAGTCGGAAGTTGATACTACCGAAGGCTGTTACTATCTTCTCTCCTTTGGAGCCTTGGTAAGTTTTTGGTTGGCACGAAGCTTTATGGAGTGCTGCGAAGATCTCTGCCCTCCCTTCGCAACCTTTAGCTCGCATCGCCCATTCGAAGATTGCAAGGCGTGCTATGGCATTCGGAGATAATTGAGGAAGAGTAACATGAAAAAGCTCTAGTACCTCGGAAAGGAAGTCTACCAAGGGAAGTCCCAACCAAGCCTCGAAGAATGCTTCGAATACATCCACTTCTCCAGCCCGAGGCGAAGGGATTGCTTCCTGGCCAGGCTGGCGAATCTTAATCCCTAGACTAATCTTCCCCGCAATCGCCGGCGTAATGGATTTCTTCGTGCAGGTCGAGGGTCCTAGGCTATACGATTGGTTCGAATACTTTGAAGACGCTGGAAGAAGGTCGTGGGGACCGGCCGAATGAGGATTGCCCGCGGGCATCGCCGCTGCTGCGGCCGCCATAGCTTGCTGCCTGGCCAGGGTCGAAGCCGGAATGGGAGCCTTGTGACTGGTCTTCGCCATTGAAGAAGGTGTGAGTTTGAAATTGGAGCTCAGAAAACATGAAGAGGAACAATGCGAGAGCAGTGAGTAAAGTATCTCAAACTCACCCTTGTCCCTCTATTTATAGTCTGTATTCACAAGCATTTTACCGTTCATACATGTCGTTCTGTCTTCTGTACCGTTACATTTCCAAAAACGAAGCGACGTCATAACTCCTTCCAAGGAAAAAGGATAACGACTATTTTTGTGAGTCTAACGGTCTTTTCAGCTTCGCAAAGATTATTTTTGGAGCTGCTCTAATGATACCTTCGCATGGAAGTCGATTCGAAGATTGTAAATTTCTAAATACTTCCAAGGTTGGTATATTTTATTAAGCCCCTAAACATGAATATATTCCTTGCGTATACTGCTTCCCTAACTTTATAGATTATCCGGAGAAGCATATTCGAGGGGCTACTGTTGGGGGAAAATAATTCATCCCTAGGGTCTTGAAGGTTATAAGACAAAGACAATTTACTAGACCGAAGTACAAGACTTAACTCCGGCCTCGCGTATGATCAAGCTCAGAGAATCCGTCCAGACTTCTATTCGAATTATAACTTCGAAGGTTGAATCTTCGAAGCGCATAGCTGCCAGCGAGGATAGAAGACTTATCTTCTTTCTAATTAGATTAGTCTTTTACCATTTTAACCCTATTAGGGGTACCGAAATAGTTTCCACTATGTCGGTTGTAACTGAGGGGAAAAAGGTCTTTTCCTTAAGATTTTTACCTATAAATACCCCCATTCTCACCCTATAATGATCATCGAATACTCAGTTATTAAATACACAACTTCGAACTACTTCAAGCTATTATCCTATTCGGATGCTTGAAATGGTCCGCTTCACAAACTTTTCATTTGTTAGTTCTTAATCTTCGAGAACCTGTTAGCGTAATCTTTTACGCCAACACATATTATGCTTAGGCCAATGGTCAGGCCAAGCCTAGTAATAAAACTATGATTAAGCTTATTAAGAAAAAGATTGAAAAGTTTCCTAGAAGGTGGCATGAAGTACTTTTTGAGGCATTATGGGCATGCAGAGTAGCGACATACGGTGCTACCAAGGTAAGTCCATATGAGCTGGTGTATGGACAAGAAGTCATTTTACCCATAGAGGTGAATCTTAGTTCTTTGAGCTTGCTTAAGCAAGATGGCTTATCGGTCGGTGATTATGAAGTTCTCTTGAAGGACAATTTGGAAGAAGTGACTGATAAGAGATTAAGAGCTCTAGAGGCTATAGAAAGAGACAAGAGAACAGTAGCTAGAGATTATAACAAGAAGGTGAAATCAAAATCATTTTAGGTTTGTGACTTAGTATGGAAGACGATTTTGCATTTAGGCACTAAAAGTCCAAAGTTTGGTAAATGGTCGCCTAGTTGGGAAGGTCCTTTCAAAGTTGTTGAAATCGCTCTAGGTAATACATATTTACTAGAATCTTTGCAAGGAGAGCGTTTTTGTAGAGCTTTGAATGGTAGATATTTGAAAAAGGTACTCCCCAAGTGTGTGGCAAGATGCTTGAGGTCTCGAAAGGCTGATGTGCTTTTCGCTCACAAAGTTTGCCAAAAGGCAGTTAATGGTCGAAATTGTCAAAACATCAATTTTTGTAATTTTGGGCCGAAAATATGCATCTTGGCACAGGCCGGTCAAACCGTCCATGTAGGCCTAGTTAGACCGGCCATGTAGGCCTGGTCAGACTGACTATGTCGGTCCAGTCAGACCGGCCTAGTTAGAGTCCGAACCAATTTGATTGGTTTCGAGTTGTTTTGATATCTAATTAAATCCTAACGACTCTCTCTCTCTGAAACCCTAATAGATACAATCTATCCCTCAAATCATTCTTTTTTACTTTTCATTGCCCTAGGATTAGCCAATAACGTCCATCTTTGTGGGTTTGAGCTGTAAACCTTTCGTCCATCGCGTCGTAATCGTGATAATCCTTGTCAGTTCGCTTGTGAATCATCTAATTATTCACTGTAACAGAATTCTATATTTTTTATCGGTTTTTATCGGTAATCTGGTCTCCAGGCCGAATTGCGTCTAATTTCTTGGTGTTTTGCAGAGTTTGCATCTTCATCTTCTTCACCAAGAACCCCTGCAACAAGCCGTCAACATCAACATGATTTCTGGGTCCCGAACGATCGGCTCCCCATCCTATCGGTATGATCGATGGCTTGGGGTCGGTCCGACCGTTCCATGCCGTGTAACACCCCAAATTTTCAAAGAAATAAAAATATTATTTAATTCAATTTCCTGGATTTTATTATTTTGAAAATACTTTTAAATACCCTTCTATACCATTTTGAACTACAACATAGAGTAAATGACCAAACCAGGAGCTGAAAATTTTTGTATAAACTCCCAAGGCCAAAATATATTTTTGAGAATTTTTATAAATTTTTACCAAGCTTGGAAGTAGCCCTAAGATTTTAATCTATTTCCTGGAATTATTTTTATTCAGAAATGCTTTAAAACAGTAATGGGCTCCCCTCCCTTCTTTCTCTCTCTCCCGGCCGGCCCAGCCTGTCACCTCGCCCGCCCCTGACTGACAGCCCGACCCCACCTGTCGGCGCCGATCGCCTCCATCACGCGTGCGCCCGACGCCTCGGTCCCACCCGTCAGCTCTCTCGCTCACGCCCGCTGCCCTGTGGCCCCCGCTTGTCATGTCCTTCGTCCCCGCGAGATCCTCCCCCAAATCGCCCCCCCCCCTCACCGGCCGATGCCATTACTCGCCTCGGATCCCTTGCCCCCGACCCCCTCTCCTCGAATTAAGCCTGGCAATCAAACCCCCACGCTCCGGTGACCGTTTCCCCCCATTAAACCCGACCGATTCGCGTCTAGGTTCGATGGATCGGACTCAACCCGATCTCGCCGAAGTTTAAACGCCTTTTATTCCCGGCCAACGTAGATTATGCCCTCTCTGCCCCGCCGATGGCCCTATTTAAACCCCCTGGCCGTCCGCATTGCACCCCTACGCTCACACACTGCGAGAACGCACAGAACGCCCTCCATTCGGTTTTTAGCGCAACACAGCCGCTCGTCCTCCAGTCGTCGCTCGCCGTCGCCGGAGTCCCCCTCCGCCCTCGCCAACCGCACCGCTACGACCGCACGAACCTCACCGACCCCGGCCACCACTCCGTCATCGACGAAACCCGCCGGATCGCCGTCGCCGCTGAGGACCTGAACACCTTCACCGCCTCCGCTCGTCGCCGGCCTCGCTCCATCGACCTTTCTTCACCGCAAGGGTACCCTCGTGACCCCCTTGTTGTCCACTTTCCGTTTTAGGCCTTAGCTTCGACCGCCATCGCTCGCCGTGGCCTCTGGCCCGCTCGCCGTTGCCGGAGAAGACGACCGGCACGGGCTGAGTACCCGTGCCGTGTCGGATTCACGCGCGACCGTGCGATCTGGATCCGACGGTGACGATTAATTCCCGCGTGTGATTTAATCCGATCCGTTAGATCTCGGCGAAGGGGTACGTTTTAATCTCGTGCATCCGTTAGTATTTAAAACCCGCGTACGATCTCATGCGTCCACGTGGTACCCTTTCGCGCGTTTTAATCCTGGTTGTCCGTTATCACTTAAGCGCCCCGCCTCGCCCGCGCGCGTTGGATCTGGATCCAACGGTCCAGATCGATCCGATGCACGCGCACAGTGCGCGGGTTCACCGTGGGCCTGGCTCACCGTGGACCCGAGGGGATTTAAATTTAGAAATAAATTCCAGAAACTATTTAAATCTTGTAAAATTCATATCTGGCGCATTTGAACTCTAAAAATTGTCATTTCAATTTCAGAAAATTTGTAAAATTATTCTCTACATGTTCATGCAATAAAAACAGTAGGTTTACTTTGGATTTTCCATGTTTATTTAAATAAGTATTCAAATGCCCTAAGGATTAAAAAAAAATTTCAAATATTTAAACTTCAGTAAAATTTATATGTATTCCTTTCTGTTTATATACTAAAACCACTAAGTTTTCCCTGAACCATTCATTTTAAATTAATTAGAAAACTTAAAATGGGATTATTCACACTTAAAATCCCTTTTATGAAAGACAATATTTCATTTTGATTCATTTTAAATTATTTATGAAATAAGTTTCAGAAACATAGCAACTTGCTTTCTTCAAACCAAATCAACCAAACCAATCTTTTGAGCATATTGAACCCATGTTTTATCAAATTATCGCTAAAACACATAGGTTATACATGCATTAGTCAAATGAAACCCCTACAATATATTTATTTAGGATCCCCCGACCTTGATGTGCAACCCAAGCCATGCTATCTCACCTAACCTCCTTGTCACCTTATGATTAATGTTATTAGCTAGTGTCCAATGTATTGACGTGATCGCTATAGGATAAAAATGAGTCGTAGCAAGATGGTTCTAATATATGATCCCCGTTACTTTTATCCTTGGAATTCTGTTGGTGATGAGTTATGGTTGTGAGTGTATGCATGGTGGGTTCCAGGTGCAAGCTAGGGCATTGGTCGGTAGCACCCGGGGCACTATAAGGACCGGTCTGAGGGATCCATTGCAATACACTTCCGTACTAACCACAAGTCTAATGGGTAAGTCCTAACTAAGGTATGGAGCATTCCAAACCGAGGCCACCATTTGGAGATGGGTCAAGCAGCACCTGCGGGTGGCTTGTACCAATGTGGCGCAAAAGGGGGTGCGACGTTAGCCGGGATGCGGCCCGGCGCGCCGGCGAAACCTAGAGCGGGTGGTTATCGCTTGGAGCATTTCATGCTGAGATTTTGGCACGAGTTCCCGTGGTATGGGTCATCTCATTTGGGATGAGTGCGTGCCTTGTGGGTACAGTAGTACATCTCTGATCAGAGTCTTAAATCTTTTCGAAAAGCCGAGCCCACGGTCAAGGGCGGGTTGCGTGACATCCCACAGTTAGATTACTTGAATATGGATGTGCATGTTGGTTGACATATAAGGACTGTTGTGCGAGGAGGTAAAACATACTCCTCGACTTAGATGATGTTATTGATGTTCATGTTTATATTTCCGCATGGTAAAATTTGATTACACTAAATGCAATAACTGAGAATGTACTTTTCCGCACTGTTAGCCATTACCCTTCCTTGTTTATTATCCTGCATTATTACTTGCACTTGCGGTGGCTTGTTGAGTACTTTTTGTACTCATACCCGTTGAACACCTCAGAGGATGCCTACTACGAAGATGGTCTGGAGTAGCGACCCAGACAAGAGAAGATCCTGAAGACGTTCGTCATGCTTTTATTTACTTATTTAATTTCTACTCTGATGTAATAAATATGGTCTGCGTACCATGAATACTTGTCGTATGTACGATTGTCGCATGATGAACCTCTTGTTATTATTGATTTTCTATGGAAATTCAATAATGTCTCGATTTTGGTAAATCGAGGCGCCACAAGATGGTATCAGAGCCGACTTGACTATAGGAAGCCAAACAGACCCGCCTAGCCATTAGCCGCAGGAAATTATTTCTCGAAAACCTACTTTATAACCTTTGTTCCTCCCCTCACTTTTATTCAACTTGTTGTTTTGTAGATGCTTGTCTACCATGTCCACAGCTACTGCCACCACTACGAGGGCTTCGTCAGGGAGCTTCGTATGATGCTCACCTTCCTCGGGTTCCTCTTCGAGCCCGAATTCCAAGGAGTGTACCTCGACGAGTTCGCCGGACCTTGTGACGTCTCCCTCACCGTCCACGGCTCTGGAGAGCACCTGCCACCCTACACCACCGCACATGGGGGCTCGACCTTCGACGTCGCGTGCCAACGAGTCACCCTCCAGGACCTCATGGAGCTGAGGATGATCTACGATGATCGTCTTCAGAACTCGTCCTTCCGGCTTGTGCCGAAGCGTACTCCCGGCGCCCACCATAGCATCTACCTCAGAGTTCACTCCGTGCGTGATCCGGTCATGGCCCGGCTAGTCGCGTCTTCTGCAGGCTATGGATGACCTCCATACCGAGGCGGTGCTCGACGCCGATGAGCACCATGAGGCGGTTGAGTTTCTTCGTGAGGAGACAAAGAACTTGATCCAACAGAACGGCGAGCTGCAGCGCAAGATTATGCAGCTGCAGAAGGACATCGCGGAGATGGTCCCTCTCCTTCCAAGGAAGAAGAAGCCCATCCGTGAGCCCCTCCCTCGCCCCAAGAAGATCCCGCCACACCCCTCCCCCGCCAGACCCTCCACCAGCGCCCCTGCACCGCGCCCCGGCCTCGTCTCCGACCCCATCATCGAGAACTTTCTCGAGCCTACCATTCCTCAGGAGCCACGTACCCGTGGTTCCGAGAGCACGGAGACCGCCTCCGGTGGTGATTAGGCGTTAGGAGTCGCTATCTTAAATAAAACAAAATTTTGTATGTGGTGCTATCCACAACGGGTGTGTTGTGGATAGAATAAAAGCTTGATTGTAACGAACGATTTTTACCACTTTATATATATGCCTAAGCTTTGTGAGGTATTTTTGATTGTATTATTGTTTCATCATCTTTTTGCCTTATAACGTTGTATATTCAGAAAATGGCCGACCACCAGAACACCGGCTCCAACAACGGAGAAGGAGGAAGCCGCGACGCACGCGAGGGTGTTGTACCCAATTGGGGTGCAACAGGCTCACGTCAGTCTGGGTAACCCTCCGCCAACCACCCCACTTTGGCGGAGATGATGGCTAATCAAAACCAGCTGATCACCGCCCTCCTCACCTAGATGCAACACCAACAGACTCAGTTGGACCATCTGCAGAATGGGGAAGTCGCCCCTCGCGCACCAGCACCCGCACCCGCTCCCCAACTCTCAGAGTTTCTGCGCGTGCGCCCGCCCATCTTCTCAAGCACCACCAACCCAATGGAGGCCGGAGATTGGCTCCGCACCATTGGAAAGAAGCTGGACCTCCTCCCCTGCACCGACCGGGAGCGAGTGGCCTTCACCACACATCAGCTCCAGGGTCCCGCCGCTGAATGGTGGGACAACTATCGTGAGTCCCAGCTGGAGGACCACGTGGTGACATGGGCGGAGTTCACAATCGCCTTCCGTGCCGCCCACATCCCCGCCGGTGTCATCGCGGTGAAGCAGCAGGAGTTCCGCGACCTGCAGCAAGGCAGTCGGACTATCATGGAGTACCTCCATGAGTTCAACCGCCTCGCCCGCTACGCACCGGAAGAAGTGCGCACCGACACCCTCCGCCAAGCCAAGTTCCTCCGGGGACTCAAGGATGAGCTGTCCATCCAGCTCGTCGCCACCGACTACGCCGATTTCCAACGGTTAGTCAACAAAGCGCTCATCCAAGAGACTGAGCAGAACAAGCTAGACCTCAATAAGAGGAAGATGATCGCCTTCAAGCATCAGCAGGCGAACTCTCAGAGGCCCTGCTTCGTCCCTCCGCCACCAGCGCCCGCCTACCATCCTCGGCCCGCCTACAGGCCACCTTATGCCGCCGGTGGATCCAACGTCGGGGATCCTCGCCCCGCTCCACCAGCTCCGGCCGCTCAGCCGACGCCAGCCGCCAAGGCCCCGATCTTGAAGGATCGCCAAGGGAGGCCAGTTGTCTGCTTCAACTGCCGCAAGGAAGGGCACTATTCGCACCAGTGTCCTCACCCCAAGCAGCCCCAAGGCGCGGCACCCAACCCGGCGGTACGTGCCCGCGTCAACCACATCAACGAAGAGGAAGCTCAAGAGGCTCCCAAAGTCGTGCTCGGGTACGTTCACAGTGAATTTCGTACCAGCCGTAATATTATTTGACTCTGGAGCAACCCACTCCTTCGTCTCAGAAGATTTTGTGAAAATCAACGAACTGGACGTACTCCCTCTATCCGTCCCCATGGTGATTGCCACACCAGGCAATAGAACCTTAGCCCGCTCATACAGTCCTAAGGTTCAGATAGAGATCCAAGGAGTATTATTCCGGGCCAAACCAGTCCTCATAAAATGCACCGGACTCGACCTCATCCTCGGGATGGCTTGGTTGATGAAGCACAAGGGAGTGATCGACTGTGCCAACAAGTCCGTCACAGTGACCAACCCTGAAGGCGCAGCCGTCACCTTTCGGATGACCAGTCGCAAACCACTCGAAGCATCCCTTCACTCGCTAGCTCTTGAAGAAGTACCCATAGTCAAGGAGTTCATGGACGTCTTCCCTGAAGACCTACCAGGAATGCCTCCCAAGCGGGACATCGAATTCAGAATCGAACTTGTCCCCGGGACCACTCCAATCTCCAAGCGTCCATACCGGATGGCCGCTAACGAACTAGCTAAAGTCAAGAGCAACATAGAAGACCTGGAGTAGAAAGGGTACATTCGGCCGAGTACCTCACCCTGGGGTGCACCGGTCATCTTCGCTATGAAGAAAGACAAGACCAAGAGGATGTGCATGGACTATAGGGCCCCAAACGACGTAACCATCAAGAACAAGTACCCATTGCCTCGGATCGACGACCTATTCGATCAGCTGAAAGGATCCTCGGTGTTTTCCAAGATTGACCTCAGGTCAGGTTATCACCAATTGAGGATTAGAGAAGAGGACATACCCAAGACTGCCTTCACCTCCCGCTATGGACTCTACGAGTATACAGTGATGTCGTTCGGACTCACGAATGCCCCGGCCTTTTTCATGAACATGATGAACAATGTATTCATGGAGTTCTTGGATAAGTTCATCATGGTATTCATCGATGATATCCTCGTTTACTCCAAGACCAAGGAAGAACATGAGACTCACCTCCATCTGACCCTCGGAAAGCTAAGGGAGCAGCAATTGTACGCCAAATACAGCAAATGCGAATTTTGGTCGTCTGAGGTGAAGTTCCTCGGCCATGTTATATCTGCCGGAGGAATAGCAGTGGACCCAACCACCGTTGAAGCAATAACCAACTGGCTGCAGCGCACGACCATGACCGAGATCCGGAGTTTTCTTTGATTGGACGGATACTACCGCCGGTTCATCTAGAATTTTTCGAAGATCGCCAAACCTATGACCAGGCTGTTGCAGAAGGAAGTAAAGTTTGAATGGACCCCCGATTGCGAAGAAAGCTTCTAGACTCTCAAGAAGAAGCTCGTGTCAGCTCCTATCCTGACCCTGCCTGACATCCAGAAAGACTTTCACATCTACTACGATGCTTCTCGCCAAGGTTTGGGATGCGTCTTAATGCAAGAAGGGAAGGTGATATCCTACGCCTCTCGACAACTGAGGCCGCATGAGCTAAACTACCCGACCCACGACCTGGAGTTAGCAGCCGTGGTTCATGCCTTGAAGATATGGAGACATTACCTTGTGGGGAATCGGGGTGAGGTCTTCACCGACCACAAGAGCCTCAAGTACATATTCACCCAACCAGATATGAACCTCAGGCAAAGGAGATGGTTGGAACTGATTAAGGATTATGACTTGGGCATCCATTATCATCCAGGCAAGGCGAATGTGGTGGCAGACGCCCTTAGTCGAAAAGGGTACTACAACACCATCATGATTCAGGACCAAGCTCCTTTACTTTACAAGGAGATGGAAAGGCTAAACCTAGGGATCACCACCTGAGCGTACCTCGCTGCCTTGGACTCTTGGCCTGTCTTGATAGACCAGATCCGAGAAAAGCAAAAGGGAGACCCGGACATCTTGGAGATCCAACAGAACATGCGGAAGGGTAAAGCCCCCGGATTTTCCGAGGATGAGCATGGTACCATATGGTTTGGAAACCGGATATGCGTACCTGACCTACCTGAGTTGAAGACTCTCATCCTTCAAGAAGCCCACGATACTATATACTCCATTCATCCCGGGAGTACAAAGATGTATCAAGATCTGAAGGAAAAATATTGGTGGGTCAGCATGAAAAGGGAAATAGCTGAGTATGTGGCCAAGTGCGACACATGTCGGCGAGTCAATGTTGAGCATCAAACACCTGCCGGACTTCTGCAACCTCTCAAGGTCCCTGAATGGAAGTGGGAAGAGATAGGAATGGACTTCATCACGGGACTTCCCAGGACCCAAGCTGGTCACGATTCCATCTGGGTGATCGTCGACCGACTCACCAAGGTAGCTCACTTCGTTCCGGTCAAGACAACTTACACCGTTGCCAAGTTGGCTGAGTTGTTGAGAAACCAAGGGTTGGTTTCGGTGTTTGTGATGAGTGATTGATAGGCTTTTACCCTCTGTTTCGAAGGGGTACCTCCGAAGGGGGTTCGGAGGTTGGAACACCGAAGGGTTCGGTGGTTTGGTTGCTGCAGCTGTTGCAGCGGAGTGTGCCTGTCGGAGGGGTCCGATAGTACACGATGGCTGGGTTCGTACCAAAGGTCTCGGTACTTTGGTCGGTACATCGGAGTGTGTATCGAAGGCTGCTAACTCGGAGAGGTCTCCGGAGTACTGGATACACTTGTCTACTTGTTTGTGGTGCGCAGGGGACTTCGGAGGCGACGGACGGTTCGTAGCAGGTGAACCTGGGTCAAGCGGGAGGCTTGATGCCAGTGGAGCGGGGAGCTCCGTCATGGTGGCTACGAAGGGGTCTGGGTCGGTCCTCGGGTCGAGGTGCACTAGGTGAAGGCAGTAAGTGCGGAGCGTGGCTCCGAGTGAAGGTACTCCGAGACAAATTCCTCGGAGGTGAGGCACTTCGAAGGTACTCCGGGTGGAGTAACTTCGGAGTATGGTGGATCAAGTCCTCTGTGGAGGCAAGGAGTTCGAAGTGTGCTCTGGAGGGAGACACTCGAAGGTACCCGATGAAGGTCTCAGAAGTCGAGGCGCATCGAAGGCATGGTCCGGGTGAGGCTCGTCGAGGAGTGTGCTCGGGGAGAGACACTGCGACGAAGTGCTCATGGAATGCTTCGTGCGGAGGCCTTGGACGAAGGAGGGACTTCGAAGGGTGGTACTCCGAAGGTGGGACTTCGGAGTGAGGAAGGCTTCGGAGCGAGGCTAGCTCCAGAGCGAGGTTGACTTGTGGTACTTCGGCCATGCATGGCTTCAGTACACGGACTGACGGAGTTCGAGCTGGGAGTAGCTGCGAAGTCGTGGTGGTCCACTCCGGAGGTGGTGGTGCGAAGGCCCAAGGGCTTTGACAGCTTCGGCTCAAAACCGTCACTGTATCGGAGGCTATCTTCGGTAAAGCGAAAGCCATCAGGCTCAAGGCTTCTCACCGAAGCTACCGCACCCTTCGCGTGCGAAGGGGGGCTTCAGGTAGGTCAAAGACTGCAAAGGCTGACACTGCTCTGCAAAAAGCTGACGCTGTCCCCTCTGCAAAGCTGACAGAGAAGCCTCCAGAATAAAGTTAGACTACCTTTTGTACCCCTCTGTTCTGTAGAGACAAAACTGGTGTAAACCCTAGGGGTAAAGTAGTCATTTCACTTGGGTGAACTGTGGGCTATAAATATGGGGGCTGGGTAGGTAACATTTAACACTTTGAGCATTTACTATTGAGCTCCTGTACTAGACTCTCATACTTTGTATTCATCCAGTGAGTTCTTTTACTGTGTTCCCTGTTCAAGTGGCGAAGCCCTGCTTCTGTGTGCTTTTTGCTTGAGCTTGTTTTACATACCTCGCTGCATACTTCGTCCATTTGTGTGTCACCTTGAGTGACTTGTGGCACTGCATCGAAGCCTGTTTTGTCGAAGTGTGTTGTGTGCGAAGTGTGCATTTCAGTGTGCGTTCGCTCTGTGTAACAGGAGGCTAGACCTCGCTGCTTACTAGCGAAGCCCTGTTCGAAGCCCGTTTTGCTTCTCAGGTCTGAATCCTTAGCGAAGTCTGTTGAGTGTGTATTTAGACCTGTGCAGTACGAAGCCCAGCACCAGTTGCTGTCGCTAAGTATTAGGTCGAAGTCCTACAGAGGGTAGTCCACTCTTGCGAAGGGTGAAGTGCGAAGCCTGCTCGAAGCACCCTGTGTGCGGAGCCTGCACTGACTTAGCAGAGTTGTTTTCGGGGTTGTTGGTGGAGCGAAGTTTGCTTGGCTTCGGACTTTTACCCCTTGCGAAGCCTGTGTTCGGAGCTATCATATACCTCCGAACCAGACCTTCGAAGGTTGGTGTTTGAATCCTGTTCCACAGTAGACAGTATTAAAACCGAAGGCTGTTTTTAGCCCAAATTTTTAAGCTCCCATTCACCCCCCCTCTGGTCGCCGTTTCTGGTCCAACAATTGGTATCAGGGCGGGTTAAGATCACCAGTTGACCTTAACCAGGTTTTGTGATCTATTGGCGACATGGACAGAGCTAGTAAAATTCCTCTGTTCGATGGGACTGACTTTGCATACTGGAAGGTGCGCATGGAGGCTTACTTGCTAAGCCAAGGAAATGCAATTTGGGAGATTGTGGACTCACAATACTCCATCCCTGAGACTCACACCTCTCAAACAGAAAAAGATCAGTATAATGACAATTCCAAGGCAAGAAACATACTGTTCATTGGTTTGAGCCGGAGTGAGTTCGATAGGGTGCAGCACCTTAGGACTGCTAGGGAAATTTGGACCACTCTCACTATTTTTCATGAGGGCTCTACTCAGATCAAGGCCAGGCGCCAAAGCACATACAATCAACAGTATCAGCTGTTTGTGCAGGCACCTGGTGAATCTATAGATGCCATGTTTTCGCGCTTTGATGCTATAGTGAATAACTTGCGGTCCAACGGGACGCTTTCATACAATGATCATGACAGGACTATCAAGCTTCTCTATGCTCTTGACCGTAGCATATGGGAAGTAAAGATATCCAGCATTGAGGAGTCCACAGGTTATGACACATTGACCTGTGATGAGCTCTTTAGCAAGCTGAAGTCCACAAGATTGCCAAGGCATCTCTTGTAGTGCATAGAAGCTCTTTGCCACAGCCATTGGCATTGGTTTCTAGCACTAGCCGTGGCACCACTGCAGAACCAAGCACATCTGGTACTTGTGTTCTTGCAGATGGTTTTGCTTTGTCCTCCCTGGTCTCCGTCACAAAGGAGCAAGTGAACACTTTGGATGATGATGAGCTTGCTCTCATTGCCAGAAGGTTCACCCGTTTTCATCATGAAAGACGGGATCAGAGGAGAAGTGGTTTTAGTGGTTGCTTTGAATGTGGCGACACTTCTCATATTAAGGTCAATTGCCCTAAGCTCAAGAAGAGAGATGAGAGTGAGCGCCCCAAATACCACAAGAAGGAGAGGAAGCCTTTGTGAAGGGCAAGCGCGGCAAGGTGGCTAAGAGAGTAGCCAAAGCCGCTTCCAGAGCATTTGTTGCTGCTCTCGGCGACATCGACACTTCCTCAACTGAGGAGTCGAGCTCTGAGGAGGAGGAGTCCCCAAGGAAGGAGGACAAGAAGGACAAGAAGGGATGAGACTTCACCGGCCTTTGCTTCATGGCCGACAGCAATCACAGCGGCAATGAGCTTGACTCATCTGAGGTACCTCTATCATCTGACCAGCTATTAATTAAATTAGATGAGCTGAATGAAGTAGTTCTCGGTCAGGATAGATTACTTGTGCAAGCCACTAGAGAAAGAAAAGACCTTAGACTTAGGCTAGAATCTGTTTCTACTGAATATGCCATGCTTAAGTCTAAAGTTAATGATGCTGAATGTGAATCTTGTACTGTAGTCATGGGTGAGCTTGCTCAGTTGCGTTCTGTACATGCTCAAACTCTTTCTGAGCTTGAGACTGCACAGAAGCAGCTTTTGGTGGTGGATTCTAGACCTCATGATAATATTGAATGCATGAACTGTTCTTTATTACGCGAGAGCATTAATTTACGTGATAAACATGTTCATGATTTAGAGGCTAGATAGGAGAGGGCCGGTAGTTCTAAGGATGTGCAGCCTGTTTGTGACACGTGCATTACCCTTAAGGACCAGCTAGACACTGTTAGAGAGCAAGCTGAGAACCTCATGTCTGAAAATGAATACCTTCTTTCAGTGGTGAACAAATGCATTGAGGGAAAAGGTAGGATGGATTTGTTCTTGGCCAAGACCAAGATGTGTGCTGATAGAGCAGGGTTAGCTCTAGGTTTGGGTTTTGAGAGGATTCCTTCAGATAGTGAAAACAAAACTGTTTTTACCTCTCCCACTTCCCTAGAGAAAGAGAGAGCTCTGTTAGACACCCCATCAGCAAAAAACCTACCCGACCACCAAAGAAAACCACTCCTCTTGCCAAGAAAAATCCTCCCAAGAAAACCACTCAGCAGAAGCCCAAGGAGCCTGTGAGAGTTGCTCCTAAGACCCATGAGAGTGCCCCTAGGAGAATTTTCCATTGTTCCTACTGTCAGCGGGTGGGTCATTTGGTTGGGTTCTATTTTCATCGCATCAAGGATGAGCGACGCTCTCAGGCGAAGAGTTACCAGGACATGCATTACCCATCTTTAGGTATGCATGAGTCTGAGTTTTACTATCGTCCTGCTTTTGAGGCTCCTCGTGCTTCTCGGAGAGGTTTTGCTCCTCGAGGTGTTCACCATGTTCCATATGGTGGTAGACCCCGGGCGAGTAGCTTTGTACCTCGTCAGAGTAGGAGACCTCGACATGTTGTTCGATCACAGCATGTAGGTAGACCTCGCACTTTGCATCATTTCGATTTTCCTGTGCGTAGACAGTCTACTTTTACTGTGCCTACCACTCGTGTCACTCAGTGCTGGATGCCTCGTCATTTTTTCACTCACCCCAGCACTGAGCGATCGAGATATTCTTATCATGTGTAGGTGACAGATCAAGGCTTGGAGGGCACGTGGATCATGGACTCGGTTGTTCGCGCCACATGACCGGAGATGCAGCATTGTTCTCCAGCCTCACCACAACCAAGCAAAGGGAGCATATCACCTTCGGAAACAATCGAAGGAGTAGAGTGAAAGGTAAAGGTGTGGTAAGAATTAACTCGAATTTCACTCTCAAAGATGTTGCTTTGGTTGAAAACCTGGGATACAATTTGCTGTCTGTATCTCAGTTGCTTGATGAGGGCTTCGAAGTGCGATTTCATCGCGATACTTCGCAAGTGCTCAATTCTGATGGCGTTGTGGTGTGTAAGATCTTTAGAGTTGGGAGAGTTTTTGGAGCTGATTTTTCAGAGTCATCTGGTTCTTCTCATTGTCTTGTTGCACATTCTACTTCTGAGCTTTGGAAGTGGCATAGGAGACTAGGGCATATGAGCTTTGAGTTACTCGCTCATCTGAGCGCCCTAGGTCTGATCCGAGGATTGCCCAAGCTCAAGTTTGAGAAAAATTTAGTTTGCGCTCCGTGTCGACATGGAAAAATGATTGCTGCTTCGCATTCGCCAGTCACCACAGTGATGACTGAACAACCCGGAGAACTTCTCCATATGGACACTATAGGTCCTTCTCGGGTTAGTTCTTTAGGCGGCAAGTGGTATGTATTAGTCATTGTCGATGATTTCTCTCGTTACTCTTGGGTCTTCTTTGTTGCCAGCAAGGATGAAGTGTTTTCACACTTTCAGAGCTTGGCTTTGAGAGTTTTCACTGAACTCCCAGGTGCATTGAAATTCATTCGAAGTGATAATGGCACTGAGTTCAAGAACAGTCTCTTTGTTGACTTTTGCATGGAGCATGGCATAGAACATCAATTCTCTGCTCCGCGGGTTCCTCAACAGAACGGTGTTGTTGAGAGGAAGAACCGCACTTTGGTTGAGATGGCTAGGACGATGCTCGATGAGCACAGGACTCCTAGAAAATTCTGGGCTGAGACCATGAACACTGCATGTTACATCTCAAACCGAATATTCTTGCGCTCAATTTTAAACTTGACATCTTATGAGCTACGTTTTGGGAGACAGACCAAGGTTACTCATCTTCGAGTTTTTGGCTGTCGCTGCTTCATCCTAAAACGTGGTAATTTGGACATGTTTGAGTCGCGCTCTTCTGACGGGATCTTTTTGGGTTACACTACACATGGTCATTCTTATCGTGTTTATAACTTGGAAACTAACACTGTCATCGAGTCATGTGATGTGACTTTTGATGAATCAACCCCCTCTGTTAGTTCTGCTTTTGAACAGGCAAACGAACACGACATGGAACAGACCATTTTCGAAGAAGAAGATCCCGGAGAATTCGAGGATGAACCCCTACTACCCTCGACATCGACCCCCGAAGCTGACCCCGCTTCGACAACTTCGGCACGAGGTCCCGAAGCAACTACCTCGACATCGGTCATCTTGGACCACTCCAACGCACAAGTTGAGGGGGAGACTGCATCCCGTCGCGAGGCTCCATACCATGTTCAAAGGATGCATCCTCCCGAGCAGATCATTGGTGAGCTTGATCAAAGTGTAACACGTTCCCATGCTCATTTCATTGATTCCACATTTGTTGCATCTTTCGAGCCCTTAGATGTTAGTCATGCACTTTCTGATTCTAGTTGGATCAATGCCATTATTGGCATAAAAGATTACGCTAACAGGTTTCTGTAGAAAAGAAACTAACAAACGAAGTGTTTGCGAAGAGAACTGTTCTAAGCCTCCAAAAGGATAACAACTTAGAATAGTTCGAATGTGTGTATTGAATAACTTGTATTCGGTCCCTATTACAGGGTGAAATGGGGGGTATTTATAGGCCCAAATATTAAGGAAAAGACCTATTTACCCCTCTATTACAACCGACATAGTAGAAACTATTCGGTACCCTTGATAGGGCTAAAATGGTAAAAGATTAATCTAATAAGATAAAAGACAAATCTTCCATCTTAGCTGGCAGAAAAGATCCCAAAGAGCCTTAGTTCGAAGATATACTCTGATCCAATGCCTATCTTCGTACTTCGAGCTTGACTCAGGGTATCTTCGAAGATGGACGTTTGGAAACCTTCGAATCCACTATCTACTGTCATGCTGTTGTGGCAATAACCCCGAAGATGAGATATTTTCCCCCAACAGTAGCCCCTCGAATACGCTTCTCCGTTTAACCTGTAATGTTAGGAGAGCAGTATACGGAAGGAAAAAATAACCAGACATAGGGGTTATTAGATTTCAATTCATCTTCAAAATGTACGAAGATATAAACTCCGAATCAGTCTTAAGATAATTACTTTTCGAAGTATCTTAGAACTGACTCAGGAAGTTCGAAAGTCTTTTAGACTTAGAGGAAATAGCCGTTAGCTTTCTGTTCCTAATGGAAACTGTAAAAGCGTTAGTTTCGGAGAAAAGTAACGGGCAGGAATGCGAAACGGCATGGTCTAACGGTAAAAATGTAAAGTTTAGGCTATAAATAGATGGCCTAGAACTTACCCGGTTACCTTTTCACTGCTTTCTCGCAACCAAACACCTTCTGAGCCCTTTGAGTTCTTTGAGCCCTAGCCTCCATTTCCCCCAAAACAACCCAGTGGCTGCAATGGTGAAGACCAAGGGTTCTGGAGCCTCGTCGGCCTTGGCTCGGCAGCAAGCGGCTGCGGCAGCAGCGGCCACGACATTGGCGACAGCGCCTCCGGCATCTGCAGTAACATCCATGGTGGCAGGAGGGAGAAATCCCCAAAATATCGATGATCAAAGTCTCTGCCCGCCCTCAACGATGTATCTGGACCAGTCTTTCCAACTGGGATCTTCTACCTGCAAGAGGGAATCGGTGGCAATCGCAATAGAAGGAAAGATCAGTACCGGAGTGATGATTCGCAAACCCGGAAAAGAACTCATTCCGTCACCAAGGCCTGGAGAAGTGGTTGTCTTCGCAGCCTTCTTCGAAGCCGGCTTGGGCCTCCCAGCAGTTGACTTCCTGGCGGAGGTACTTGACTTATTCCATGTCACCCTCCCTCAATTATCTCTGAACGCAGTAGCATGGCTAGCTATCTTCGAATGGGCACTGAGAGCCGAAGGCTGTGAGGGGAGAGCAGAGATCTTCGCTGCGCTACATAGAGCCTCATGCCAGCCTAAAACCTTCGTAGGCCCCGGAGGTGAAAAAGTTGTGGTATCCTTCGGAAGCATTAATTTTAGGCTTCGGGACGAATATGCCCTACAATTTCCTGCTAAGGCCATCAATGCAAGATGGTACACTGACTGGATTATGAGGTGGTTCTATGCTGAAGTTGGGGCAAGCAATCCTTTGGCTGGACCTCTGAAAGAAATTCAATTCCGGAAGGAAGCCTTAGTGCATCTAGGCCAAGGTCAGCTCGAAGCTCGCCTCAACCTACTTCAGAGGATCAGCCGAAGGTTGAGCATGCGAGACTTAGCCAAAGAATTCCTCGGGCTACAAATCTCTCCACTGATGGCCAACTGGCCTATCATCTTCGAAGAGGATTCGAAAGGCGGTCTCCAAAAATTACCTTGACTTCGAGCCCTGCAGGTAACTTCGAAGACAACATGTATTATGCATATTCAATCAAAGAAAAACTAACTTAATTTATTTTTCTTTTTTAGCTTCTTCAACCCCTGTTACTTCGGAACAAATCATAAGGGCTTCGGAGAAGATTTTGGGCGCTCCAACTCCGACCGAAAAAGAATGGAGAGTCAAGTTAGTCGGGAGTTGGGAGAGATTTAACAGAGTATGGGGAATGTTGGGAATCACTCTGCCCCCTCTGATGGATTGGGTGCCTTCGGAGAAAGGACCCAAGAAAAGAAAAGCCGAAGCTGGGACTTCGAGCTCCACAAAGACTCCGGTGAAGAAGGTGGCTCGGAAGCCAAAAAATCTTGCACCTTCGAATCCTGCACCTTCGAGCCCAAGGGCTTCAGTTTCCGACTCCCAAGAAGATGAAGGGAGATTGCTTGTGCGTCTAATAGAAGAAGATGAAACTCAAAGGACTGCACAAGCCGAAGTACCTATGAATGTGCCGGAGTCCCAAGACAATCTTGATCAACCAAGGACTTCGACAGTTCAGGCAGATGTATCTCAGGACGAAGTTCCTGTGAATGAGAGTGGGGTCGAAGTTACTATAGCTTCGATTCCCGAAGAGGCAACGAGGACTGCTCAGGATGATGCTCCTGCAGTCCAAGACTTAACGACTGATTCGGATGAAGAACTAGCCTTCGATCCACCGAACAGTCCGACGATGACTCCTCTGCAAAATGTCAAAGGTAAACTTCGAATAACTTTTCCATGTTTATTTTGAATATTTATACAATGTATAATACTTTTCATTATTTTTATAGAGTCCACTCCTATGGAAGAAGTCCGGCAGGAAGAAATAATTCCTGGACCTTCGACAACTTCGGAGCCATCCCAGAGAGTTACTCAAATAGGACCTGGAAGACGCAAAAGACATATAGAGCCCCTCCCTGCTGTGAGTTCCGAATCAACTCCGTCTGATTCAACAGACGAGAGCCAATCTTCCGGGGAGGGCCAGTCTCCAGTGGCTCCGAAGACCACAGGCCAAAGCTCCGGTCCTTCACTGAACGAAGATGACCAACAGGCAATAAGCATGCTCCCCTTGCTAGCTCCTTTCTTAGGGCAAACAACTGGTCTTCGGACTTTGCTCGAACCTTTGGATCGAGCTAGCCGTGACATAGGGGAGACCAATTTAGTAGCCATTTTGAGCAAGGCGGATAGGACGGAGCTTAATGCTGCTATTGAACGTGCAGCCTACCAAGTACGAAGTAACTGCGAAATAACATAGAATTCATCTACGAATAAATATTTATCTTAGTTTTTTATCTTTGCAGCAAACTGTCTTGGCCCGAGCTGCAAATATATGCAATGATGAAGAGATCGCTCGTCTTCGGGAGGAAAATAATGTCCTTCAAAGGAATCTTAACATCTCCGAAAGTCGAGTGGTTCAAATGGATAATATAGTGTCAACAGAGCGAAGGGCCAGGCAAAGTTTGGAGGCTGCGAAGAAAGAGCTCGAAGCAGAAAGAATTATGCTTCGAGCAGAAGTTGAAAAGCTGCGGGTGGAGCACGCTACTGCGGGGTCCGAGCTCGTCAGACTCCAAGAGGAAGCTAGCCACTTGTTAAACCAAAAGAACATTTTGACCACTGAAAATGCTATACTTTCTGGGGTTTTGGGCGAAGTCACTTCGACGAAGGATGCATTGAACGAAGACAAGCTGAAGTCCGAGAAGGTGGCTGTGGAAGTTATGAGTCAGTTGTTACATGTCCTGGAGTACTTTGGTACTACTGGGATACTTCGTTCTGATGATAACATCACTCTTCTGCGCCGGTTGAAAAGGATCCAAGGAGTGGCGAAGCAGATGAAGACAGCGGGCATTAGATACGGAGAACTCTCCGGACAAGTGTCTGCTGTTGGCCTACTTCGCTACTACGAAGATCTGGGCCGATCGATAACTCCGGACGCAGGAGGGGGCCCAATCACTTTCGACGACGAGCGACTTCTAAAACCTTCCGAAGGTGTGGCTGCTGCTTGGCGAGCCTTCCAAACCTCATGGAGAGCCGAAGGTCGTTCCGTGATCAAGGCTTGGATCGACGAAGGCCAATGCCAGAAGCAAGTTCGGACTCAAGCTTCGAGCAGTCAGCCTCCTCCGAACCCGCAGGTTTAGAAATGCCTTAGGATTTTTTGGCCATGTAAAGCTTTATGCTTATAAACATTTATCAATGAAAATTTGTTTGTCATATTTTTAGGCTTTGCCTCTTACGGAAGATATCGAAGTGTTAGACCTTAACGACGAAGTTCGCTCATTATGGACCACCTTCGATCTTCTAAAAGCTTATAAACGTCCTCGATTTCTAATTCCTCGAGATGACTCCGGTGCAATTGCGCCCGAAGTAATCAAAGATATACTGTCTTATATTAAGGAGGAAGAAAAAGAGGTTAACGTAAACACTTCGTCTTCTGAAGACGTTATATGGTCTGAAGACGAAGATGAAGCTCAAAATAAAAAGCCTGACGAACTTGGAAGCTGGGAAAGGAGCCCCGAACGGCTTCGAACTTGGGCCGAGCTTCAACAAGAACAGAAGGATTTTAGAGCTTCGAAGGGGAGCAAGAGAGTTAAACGCAAAGTTATTAGAACTCCCGGCGCTGGAACTAGTCGTTCCACTCCTAGCTCTAGGGACCGAAGAGGTCTTCGATTCCTTCTTGGTATAGATACCAATTTTTCATAATGTAATCTGTAAACACATTTGTTTGAATAATGAATACCGATTTAAAATTGTCTCCATATTTACTAGCCCCTCTTTGGGTATAAGCAACTTCGAACTGTATTCAAAGATAGTTATGCGCAAAGAAAAAACTTTGGAGTACAATTTTTTGGGGGTTCGGAGCCCCTCTGCAATTTAAAGATCTTTTAAAATCTTGTAAAATGTCTTAGACTATTTTTAGTCGAAAAATGGCAACTTAGTACCTTTGTTTTTTGAAAGAAATCATTTGAGATAACTTTCAAGATACTTTAGTATCTTAGATAATTTGTCACTTTGGACTGTGTTAATAGACATTCGAAGCTCATGGTTCAAATTCTGTTTTCCTTTAGCCACCTTCGGCTCATTTTTGCGATCTCTGTCGAACCCATGGTTCGGAGTTTGCAATGGTCTCTTTGGACTCTTTTTACGGATGTCTACCAGCCAATGGCTTGGACTCCGTATATTTTGGCCACCTTCGGCTCTTTTTGCGGAAGTCTACCAGCCAATGGCTTGGACTTCGCAGGTTTTGGCCACCTTCGGCTCTTTTTACGGAAGTCTACCAGCCAATGGCTTGGACTCCGTATGTTTTGGCCACCTTCGGCTCTTTTTATGGAAGTCTACCAGCCAATGGCTTGGACTCCGTAGGATGTGGTTTTGGGCTCTTTTACGGATGCCTACAAGCCGGTGGCTTGGACTCCGGATTATGTCAGCCGCCACGTCAGAAGCTTCGAACCAATGGTTCGAAGTCCGAAAATACAACCCAGCTTCATGACACTTCCCTCTCGGTCGACCCCGCGGTTCCAGTGCGTCCACTCGGAAGCTGGAAGTCTATGAGGGGAAGGCACTATCAAGATCATATGCTTTATTAATTTGGAAGATGATTACAAGTGAGTTACAAGGAGCCCTTATGCGAAGTATCGCTTTAGGTGCTCCGCATGCCAAGTATGTGCTAACTCTTCACCTTCTAAATTAGCTAACTTAAAAGAGCTATGGCGTCCTGAACGAACAATTAGGTATGGACCTTCCCATTTATTTCCTAACTTCCCTAGCGCTATAACGCTTCGCAGAACAAGATGACCCGGTCTTAGTTCATTGAGCTTAACCTTCGGGTCAAACCAAGCCTTCGTTTGCTGATGATACTTTGATAAATTCGCCACAGCTCGAAGTCTTGTTTCTTCGGATAAATCTAACGAAGCTTGTCTTTCTTCTTCAATCTCCGGTTCGGTGCTGCGAAATGATCCTCCTTTGAGTTCCGTTGGAGTCATAGCTTCATCTCCGAATAGTAGTCTGAATGGAGTAAAACATGTGGACCTTGTTTGCGTGGTCCGAATGGACCACAAAATCTTCGGAAGCTCTTCGGTCCACAGTCCCTTTGCTAATCCTACTATCCTTCGATTTAGCCCTGATAAAATATTTCCATTGGCTCGTTCTACGGCTCCATTGGACTGAGGATGCCTCACTGCAGCAAAACATAACTGAATGCCTAGATCTTCGCAAAACTTCCTAAAGGGTTCTGCATCGAACTGTGTTCCATTATCAACTGTAAGTTGTCTAGGCACTCCGAACCGGCAGATGATGTTCTTCCAGAAGAATTTCTGTACATTGTTCGAAGTGATAGCTGTTAAGGGTTCTGCTTCCACCCACTTAGAAAAATATTCAATAGCTACCACTTCGAACTTCAGATTTCCCTTGGCTACTGGAAAGGGGCCAATTAAATCCATACCCCATCTGGCCATAGGCCATAACGGAGCAATGACTTGAAGAGCTGTTGGTGGGCGATGACTCTGTCGACCCATCCACTGGCATCCTTGACAAGTGCGGACTAAGCTCTCCGCATCAGCTGTTATTGTAGGCCAATAAAGCCCCTGGCGAAGTGTTTTTCCTGCCAAGCTCTAGGAGCTAAATGGCTACCACAAAGGCCTTCATGAATTTCTCGAAGAATTTCTTGGCCTTCGGCTTGAGATATACATCGGAGTAGAGGGGAACATACTCCGGCCTTGTATAAAATACCGTTGATTATTTGATAATTTCTGGCTCTAAGCTTTAATCTTGACAGGTGTGGCTCTTCGGGCAAATTTGTTCCTCCTTGTAAAAGTTCTATGATTGAATTTTTCCAATCTGCACTAGGAATGCAAAGAATCTCTGCAGAGGGAATTTGTGGCACCGAAGGTATACTAAGCTCCTCATAGAAAGCTTCTTCTGGCACATCCACAGCTCCGGCTGCAGCTTTTGATAAGATGTCCGATTGCACATTTTCTGCTCTTGGTATACTCCGAATGGAAATACCCTTGAAGTGTGCTTCGATTTTACGGATTTCTTCTAAGTACTTTGCAAGCTGTGGATGCCGAACTTGGAAACTTTTATCTACGTGCCCTGCTACTATCTGAGAATATGTCTTTATAATAATTCTTGTAGCCCCTAGAGCACGTGCTTTTCGGAGTCCCAATAAAATCCCTTCATACTCCGCTATATTATTGGTAGACTTAAAGTTGAGTCTTGCGGAGTACATTGCTCTTTGCCCTGAAGGTGAAATTAACACTGCTCCAATGCCTGCTCCGGATGCTTGGAAGGCCCCATCGGAGTAAACAGTCCAAACTCCGTCACTTGACTTCTCCGGAACTAAATTTGCAGGTGGAGTCCATTCTGCTACAAAATCTGCTAGGACTTGCGATTTGATTGTTGTCCTTGCCAAGAAAGATATGCCGAAGGGTGCTAGCTCAACTGCCCACTTCCCAATCCTTCCAGTGGAATCCTTACTTCGAAGCATATCTCCTAAAGGATACGAAGTTGGTACAATTACATTGTGTGACAAAAAATAATGTCTTAATTTCCTCGAAGCCATTATCAGAGCATAAACGAACTTCTCAAGTTCGGAGTATCTTGTCTTCGCTCCTGATAATGCTTCGGATACAAAATAAACAGGATTTTGGACCGACTTCCCATTGAAATCCACTTCTCTGACAAGTACTGCACTGACAGCAGAACCTGTAGCTGCAAGGTAAAGGAGTAGGGTTTCGTCCGCAGTAGGCACCGTGAGTGTAGCAAGATTACTGAGATACTCTTTAATACCTTCGAAGCTTTTCTGACACTCCGGTGTCCATGCAAAATCTTCGGACCCTTTCAATGCTTTAAATATAGGCAAGCTTCTCTCCGCAGACCTTGATAAAAACCTGCTAAGTGCTGCCAGACGCCCAGTCAGCTTTTGCACTTGCTTTAAATTTTCCGGAGGAGCCATCTTCTGTAATGCAGTTATTTGAGTAGGGCTAGCTTCAATTCCCCTGCTTGAAACTAAATACCCTAACAACTTTCCAGCCTTAGCTCCGAAGATACATTTTTCGGGGTTAAGACGGATCCCACATGCCCGAAGGCTATTGAATGTTTCTACTAAGTCTAGGCTATGCTGGTGCTTTAAAGCACTCTTTATTACAATATCATCCATATAGGCCTCCACATTGCGACCTAATTGATGACCTAGAGCCTTAGCAACTAACCTCGAAAAAGTAGCCCCGGCATTTCTTAAGCCGAAGGGCATTCTTACATAACAGAAGACTCCCGAAGGAGTTACGAAGCTTGTCTTGATCTCATCTTCACGCTTCAACCATATTTGATGATAACCAGAATACGCGTCAAGGAAGCTTAATAACTCCGAACCTGCGGTGGAGTCAACCAATTGATCAATTCGGGGCATGGGGTAGGGGTCACGAGGGCATGCTTTATTCAAGGATGTGAAATCAATGCACATGCGCCACTTCCCGGAAGACTTCTTCTGACGAAGACTGGGTTGGCTACCATTCTGTGTGAGCCACTTCTCTGATAATCCCAGCTTTCAACAATTTCTCAACTTCGTCCTTCGCTAGAGCAGCTCTTTCTGCAGACATTTTCCAGAGTCCTTGCCGAACAGGCCGGGTTCTTCGGGTTTACAAGTAAACTATGTTCAATGATATCCCGATCGACTCCGGGATATCTTCGGTCAGACCAAGCGAAGACATCCAAATTCTCTGCCACCACCTTTTCCAAGGAGGTTGCAACTTCAGGAGGTAAATCTTTACCAAATTGAAATGTATACTCTTTACCATCTTTAAACAATGACCTTCGTTGCAATCTCTCCTTCGGGACTT